>JZKD02S1847287.1:349604-364302 GCA_000966675.3 Picea glauca
CAAGGAGAGCATCTTCATATCTCGTTCTTGTTGGACTGTATTTTATTTGGCACCGACATGAGTATAAAAATCAGTATTCCACGCTGTTACAAGTCTTGTAATAATTTTTAAGAATCGTGATTTCCTCTGAATTTTCTTTCAGCCGCCTTGTAGATTTGAATGGAACTATGTTCCACGTTCTTCCCTGTGAGGTAGACCGCAAAGTGCCAACTGCCAATTAATGAGGAAGAATCTAATTAGGGTAGAGCAGGTCAAGTCAACGTGGTGGATTAGGGAAAAGGAATATCATTAACGTGAGTTTATGTTTGAAGTGTCAGCTAGTGAGGAAGAATGTAACTGGTGTAGAGCAGGTCAGGCCAACGCGGTGTATTCATTACGGTAAACCGATATCATTAACGTGACTTTATGTCAGACAATTTTTTATGATGTCCGACATAAAGTAAAGCCAGAGCCAACGCACCAGGACAAGAGATGATGTCGGAAAGGAACGTACTCACACATGGCCATTGGCGACCTTTATATGCCCCGTCCTTCAATACAATTATTGCGAAAGAAGGAAGAGAAAGGTTTTTGTAACTAGTGTTGCGATCAGCGTGGTTGGTGTCTTTTAGATAATTTAAAAATTAAGGTGTATTTTGTTATTCAAATTTTTTTGAATTTGTATTAGTTTTTATTTATTAATTATTTTTAGGTAAGATGTTAAATTGAAAGAGTAGATAGTATTTGGTTTCATGTTTCTGATTAAGGTTAAATGCTATTTGAAAGTACATAATTCTATTGGTGGTAACTTTGATCATGATCATAAGGGATATTAGGTTTTTGGTGGATATTATTTATGTTGAAATTGTCTTTTGATCTTGGAGTAAGACATGAAAACTCCTCTTGATTAGCTAAGAGTTGGTCTTCCTTGAAAGTAAGGAAATATGTAACAACCTAAGACCTAAAGGCATTTGGCATATGAGTGAAATTCTACCCCTTGAATAGGGGTGATGAGTTAGCTCACATAAGGTTATCTTTACTACAAGTGCTAAGTTATGTTAGACTTAGCCACCTTAAAAAATAAATAAATAAGTTGTAAATCTATTAATTGAGATTGCTCTCAAGCTCACAAAGACCATATTAGTGAAAAGTCACACTTAATACAATTAGTAGTTTTTCCTCACTTAACTAGATAATATGGTATTGTTATTCACCTCAAATTTTTCAAAGTTAGCATATATATTAACAATTTCACCACTCATTTAGCATATATATTAACAATTTCACCACTCATTTGTAACTAGAAAGACCATACCAAAAAAAACAAAGTTTTTCCTCCATTTTCATTTCTCATATAAACACAACAAAGCATGTTACCAATGATTTTATGAACACCACATTACAAATAAATGTTATTCATAGTCTTGATAATCATTCTTGAATAACCCTAACTAAAACAAACAAACAAAGCACTTAATATTTCCAACATAAAGAAATTGAGCACACATAGAAAAAACAAATGCAAGATATATACGCATTCTTATAGACTTCTTATATTTCTCACCTTCATTACTTAAAGACATCTCCTTCACATTGCACAACTCAATGGTAAGAACATAAGGAAATTAGAATCACAACAAAACAAGTTCGATAGAAGATTGAGAACCTAATTTCTCACATATGAGTATGATTTGCTACTTGTATAAGGACCTATGTTGATAATGCATGGGTTAAATTGGAAATAAAATATTGTATTAAGGGGATAGCAATCAATGTAATAATTCATGTGGACCAAATTAGTATAATTTGTATCATTGTAAATAATTACAAGTAATTAGATATAATGATGGAAAAGTAAAATTGAAAGACTTTAGAATGGAAAAGGGGTTGTTTGCACTGATGTTAGGTCATCTTCTTCCCACATAATAGTCACACCACCCTTATGAGAGATCAATTGAAATCATTAAGAGTTGATTTTCATCTTGTAAACCATTCTCTAGATCCAACCACAAATGAAATAGAGCATCTAAAAGGTTTACTTTAACCATTTTGTAAAGAAGGATTAGGAGATAATTTCTCACACAACACAACCCTACCTTGCTCTATACTTTTGTAGTATACCTAGGGAGGTACCCAATGGGAATGTGATTATCTATTATTAGTGGAAGTCATTCAATGTAAGGTGGACTAGGTCCATTATATTAAATAAAGCTCACTATGGTAGTTAGATATAATAAATAGGCTTTCTAGAAGATTCATTCTCTAGAATGTTCCTAGAAGATAGAGAATGTTATATAAAGAAGTTTAAGAAATGTATTGGAGCATGGTGAAGAATATTATATTTGTACAAGAAAGGATTGCTTGAAGAGTTTTTCCCTTCCCTAAGGATTAATATATGGTGTTACCCTACCTCAAGGGTTTTGTCTACATTCTTGTGTTGAATATTTGGTGAATGGTTTAGTTTATTCTTATTGATATTGTGGGTTTATTTTGAGATGTATCTTCAGATCTATACATATACTTAACAATTGGTATTAGGGCACTTTCCTTGGCTAAAGATGGAGAGAATTTTTTGGCTCTTTTTGCAGATTTTTTCTAGGGAAAAAAGAGGGCGATGCACTTAAGGTTTAGATATGAAACTTTCTGAGCAAAATTTGGCCAAACAAATTGGATATTTGAATTTCTCTCGAAAAAATACCCAATTTATTAAAAACAAATTAGCTGAAACAGAGTCTGAAAATTGAAGTTATCAACATTTTAAATTCAACAAATTTTTAGGGTTTTTTTCCAGAAAAAGTCCTGCGATTTGCACAATAAAGTTGTTTTAAGCTTTAGTTTTTTTTTTGTTGTTGAAGATTTATTCCAAGAAAGATGTATTTTACTGGCAAGGATGATGGTCCTAGTATTGAAGAATATATCAAAAATATAAAGTCATTAAAGGGAAACCTATGGCACGTTTGTCTATGGATAAATTTAATAGATTATTCTAGGGTATGGTGGAATGGAATTAACTATAAGGAGATTCATGCACTTTCAGATGAATAATTTAAAAAGGTATTTTTGGATAGGTGGTCTCATGTTGGGAAAATGAAGACAAAGAGAACCAAGGGATTGTTTTCATGTGGAAAATCTATATTGTAGGTTCATGGTTGTATTCATAAAGAAAATGTAATTGTTTCTATTAACCCTAGTTGCCAACAAAATTTTATCAATATTTAGTTGGTTAATAAATTGCAAGTTCCTGTAAAGAATATTCATAGCATGTAGGTTGTGGGTGAAAATGTTCAAATTTTTAAAGATTTGAATATTACCATGGATAAATATGTGTTGCATTCATAATTTTATGCTATGGATATGGATGAAGTGGATATTGTTTTGAGATATCCTTGGATAGAATCTGTGGGTACAATTAATATTAATGTGAAAAATAAGTTTTTGAAGTTATGGYACAAGAAAAAGAAAATCRCATTGCACRATGTGCCTCTTARTAAGACAGAAGGGCCCATGATGAAAAGAAAAGAAGTTATTGTAGAGTTTGAAGTTGAATCAACGACAAAGTCTACTGACATAGATGAAACAAAGCCACAATAATGACACCCTAAAGAAGCCAAGTAGGTCATTGACTCAAAGACACGATCTGTTACAGATTTGAATAAAAAATAACAGATTTCTACAATTGTTGTATATTTCCGTCCACATCATATCGAGAAACAACAATCATCAAGACAAGGGCATGAGCATCAACACACTTATGCACCAGCAATGAACTAAAAAGGAAACTAATCTAGAGGTGCATGGAGGCGTACCAGAACTATAGGAAGACATCAGGCTAGAGAACCAATCCCATGGCAACACCGACATGATGTAGAGCAAGACAAGGGTGGAAAGGCAATAATTGGACACCATGTTCATCTTCCATTAGAATGGATGGGTGGTCATACTTGGTACAAGTTGGATACATTGCGTAGACAATCATATTGTATAGTTTCATCTTGTGTTTTGAGGACGAAACATGTGAAGGGGGACGGAATGTAGTATACCTAGGGAGGTACCCAATGGGAATGTGGTTATGTATTATTAGTGGAATTCATTCAATGTAAGGTGGACTAGGTTCACTATATTAAATAAATCCCACTAGGTAGTTAGATATAATAAATAGGATTTCTAGAAGATTCATTCTCTAGAATGTTCCTAGAAGATAGAGAATGTTATATAAAGAAGTGTAAGAAATGTATTCGAACATGGTGAAGAATATTGTATTTGTACAAGAAAGGATTGCTTGAGGAGTTATATCCTTCCCTAAGGATTAATATATGGTGTTACCCTACCTCAAGGGTTTTTTCTACATTCTTGTGTTGGATATTTGGTGAATGGTTTGGTTTATTCTTTTTGATATTGTGGGTTTATTTTGAGATTTATCTTCAGATCTAGGTAGGTACTTAACAATTTCTTACACAACACACCACTATTCTAAAGGCCAAGGAGATTGCAAGAAATTATTATATGGTATAATATTTATGATATAAATGGCATGTGGTTGAGTTCCACTACTCTTTTCAACGAATTCTTATAGTTTCTACAAAGGTATTCTAAAATCCCATGTAATTGTATCTCATTGACAACCATAATTTCTATAATAATCTTGTGAGGAACCCTAATCCATCGCAAATTGATAACCTCCACAACACATGATTTAGATATTCATCTTGTGAGCATCCTTCATCCAATACACATGAATCAAATAGCTCTCGCAATTTCATAACCTCCTCCTAAAGAAACTTATTATTTAGGATGTGTAGAATAACTCTCAAACACACTAACAATTAACTGTAGACTAAATTCTAACATGACCAAAAACTCAATTTCAAGATGATTAATATACCTAGTGTAAAGGACATATACTTTTGCATAATATGCATCATTGTAGTTCCTATCCATGAACAAAACAAAGTCCTCTAAAATCAATACGTAAATAGAAGAAAATGAAACATTAAATATTCAAAATTTGAATTTGATTTCATTCTTGTGTTAAAAAACAAATGATAATCCTAGACACGTATTAAACATTGACACAACTAAGCTTATGAACCAAATCAAGCTAGAAGCATTAAGCATATCATTTGCAGTCATTGAGGTGACCTATCCTTAGTAAGTCTTATTGTATCGACTGTTTCATTAGGGGAAATTTAAAGTCTATCATGGTCCTCCTAAGGAAAATAAAAAAAAATACTTGAAATAATAAAATACGAAAGATGGATTTACAAAGGGAGATGAAGAAAAATTGTTTTTTTAATCGTATTTTTTATCGCCTTACAAGTTTACTCAAATTTTAAGTCTCAACACTCATTGGATGTGGATTTGAATTCCTCATATCCAATGAGTGCCCACTATACATACGTTTTATAGACCAATAGTAAGATAAACTGAAAATATATCAAAAAATCGTGTTTCAAGAAACACAATTAAGAGCACATATGTTAAGAGAGAAAACCAATAATCCAAATAAACACTATAGCCCACCATAACAAAGGGAATCAAATGTATAACCCTTAATTATTAAGGGTTCCTTCCCAAAGGAAATGCTTGCTTTGAACTACCTATTCTAATTAATTGATCAAATGCATAGCCTTTTATACTTGTAGTCAAGACACACAAATGTTTTCCTTTAGCTCGATACATTAATGGAAGCTTGATTTTGATTCATAAAATGTTGAAATATGGATTTAATTTTTAAATTATGGAAAAAAAAACTATTTTTTTACACTATTTTATAGCAGCTACTATAAAATTTTAGCCATGAGTACTCCATAACTTCTATCAAATTAAGTAATTGATCACTTTCGAACCAATGTCCATTTTAATTACAAAGCCAAATAACAACATGAAAAACAAAATGACCTCTTTCAACTATTATTTCATTTAGAATTTAAATATAAAAACACTTTCCAACCAAAAAAAACTAGAAAATCCAACAAGAGTAGTGTTAGAACTAGGCAATCTATTATTTATGTTTTTTGCTCAAATCCCCTTAAAAAAATTAGTTGATAGATAAATAGAAGAACCTATGGTAGGAAAGGAAGAAAAGGTGGAATCCTTAGAAGTTTAATTTTTTATAAGGTAAATAGACACCTTGAATGAGAGCATGACTAAGTGGTAAATAGTCAATAGTTATTGATTGTGCTATTGAGTCTTTTTTACATGCTCTAGGTTTTGCTGATCCAACACTATTGACATATCTTACATTTTGAGATGCATAGATTTAACGAGATCTAAAAAAACTTCAATAACTATGTCCATATCCCATGAACAATAGAAGAAGTAAAGGAAAGCACTAGAGTAGAGACATAAGAGGTCAATGCTCCATATGCCTTCGTCTCTACTAGAGCATTTATTGATTAAAAAAAATGACATCATATCCTCTCTATTCTATTAACACAAATTTTTCTTGCCCTGATGCTAATACTTATAAAGAACCCTACACCCCTATCTCTACCTCTATTACCTGTACAATTAGTGATTATGGCTCTCAATTAGGCATTGGAATTGGATCTATAGACTCTAGGTTAGATAATCCTTTATGATTTCATTATTTGTGCTTTCTGGCCCCATTATTAGTGTGGGTTACTATTCTTGTATAACCTTATTATCTTGTAGTTGTTCTTCTATACTATTTTTCTTGGATATAAGCCATGGAATTTTCCACATTTATTTCTTTTGTCTTTTAGATCGATGGAACATGAATGTACTCCAAAACTAGAGGATATCAAGCTCGATAAGATACTTGTAGATAAACAACAGGCTCTGACTCTAGTGCCACTATCATTCAATCACCTAATCAACTAACATATATCTAAAAGGAATTATGACAAAAACATTATCTGAATTGGATTCAAACAAGTGAATGGTTGTCAGAGTTAATCCATGGAGAACTAATTCAATTGAATTTTGCAAATAATAAATATACATAAAACATAACACACTTTCACCACATATTTGAACACCACTCAATAAATTTGCAATCTATGGAATCTGCAATCTACATAATCTGGTAGATAAATTCTTTATTTTCATCTCCCATCCAACGTTGGAAACCTTTTAACTGTTGAGCTTCCATGACCATATTTTGAATGTACCTAGGCATAGTGCTTTGAATGGCCTCCACAACTATCTACACATGCACTCAGATTACTTTACTTTGTCGACCAGATCATGTGCAGCCACATCATCTGTGGTGTGTGGAGTATGGTGGGGGAGTATGGTAGGTTTACTGTTAAGACATAGGAGTCCCTTTTATTGACGAAAATAAAAAAAATTAACCCTCACAATAAAATTACTTCACTCAAAACACACAGAAAAGTAATACTCACAGTCAAAAATAAAATTCACTCACACATTCCTACATTAATCTATGTACAGAGGATCAACGCTCACATCTCTTTCACATCTTCTTGACCATCCTATGAGGTATTTAAGCGAGATTTAAGCTAGTACAAGATTTGATACCAAAATAGAAAATAGAGAAGAAGGCATTTTCACACACATAGAAAATATATTTTTCTCATATATCATTGCTTCACACAAGTTACATATTTATACTAATAGTAGAATTCTCAACATCCATGAATTGTGGATCTAAAATTCTAATAATAGATAAGAGGCTTACAACCAACTTAGAACCTTATTCCAATAATAACTTCTTGGGCTTCCAATAACAACCTATTACAACTCCCTGGATGGGGTGCCACATCAAGCATACCAGACACCTAGAATAGAGCCAGGCTTGGCCTTAAATGCAATAGGCCGACCCCCATCCTCTCAACATTAAGGATGGGAGCTGGCCCCAACTGCCATTCTCATGACAAGGGACCTCTCCCTCACATGAACAGTCTGAAGTTGCAGGTGGTAGCACTCTAGGAAACTCTCTTAGGCTGTATATCGAAGATGCCTGATAACTTAATCTTTTTGGTAACTATTTTCTCAATAATAGGTGTGGGTTTGGATCAAGATGCATATCCTAATCACTAAATTGTACCTTCAAGATAGTCTATCTATATTCATGAAATACAAGGCCTTCATGAGCTATTATCAGATAGGTTTGTAAAACAAATGGATAAGAAAACCAATCAGTTAACTAGAACAAGCATAGGCAATATATATGATGGGTCAAAAAACTATCCAAAATGCTTATGATTCTTGCTTAACAGTCAAAAGTAAGATGGAAGTTACCATGGGACCATTAAACATAGACAAAAGAACAATTTCAACTCATACGAATAGACAAAGATGAAGGAGAGTCTGACAATAACAAATGAAAGAAGCTTGCAGGCTTAATATATTAAAGAAAGTGTCTTTTATACAGCAACAATAGATTGTAGAACTCAAAACCAAACCCTATGTTCATCAAATGTTCTTGACTTTATAGCATTTTACAAACAATTTCCAGATCCTAGATTACTGGATGAAATTTTGCCAAATATAGAAAATCAATAATTGGCCTAAGTAGACTAGACCAATCCAACTTCTCGACTTATCTTATATTCTTCAGGTTCTTGGTAGGTGTAGTGAGCCTTCCGAGGATGCTGGATCTCATGTGATATGGGAGGAGTCGAACTTGACACCCGTTGATAGTCAACAGTCTTATCTCCTTGACAATAGCTAACTATTTCTTACCTTTTCTGTCTTTTAAAACATCTCAAAAACCAAAGATAACTTTTGATTGAGATGTCATTAATTATCTTCCATCGATTGGAACCATTTTTTAGTCTTTTAAATAGGAAAAACTTGGATCTATGAAAAAACATTACCTTTCTTCCTTATTAGTGCTTTCGGTAGATAGAGAAAATAGAATTCGGGCCGATTAGCTACCGAAAGCTCTGCTTTCGGTGGCTAATGAAAAATCAATATGTTTTCCTAAGCCACTGAAACCTGAGATTATCAAAATTTCAAAAATACCCTTGTCTCAGCTCAAAAATGCCTCAGGAATGATCTTTTTAGGCTTCTGTATCTTGCTCAAAATTTGTAGGGTTACTGGCTACTTCTGGTTCATTGCACTGAACTTCCACCTCTGCAAGGGTCTCAAGAGAAGCATGAGCTTGGTGTTTTGAAGACATTGTTTTTTTCCTCAAAGCCCTGACCTTTTTCTTGAAACCCTGAGCTACTCTCCATAAGCTATTGTAGTCCTTTAAAGTCTTGTTTTTCTTTTTCTTCTCCTTTATGCTTTCATGGGCTAGTCTTTCCAAAGATGAGTTGCTTTCTGCAAAGTTCTTTGATAGGGTTTCATACCTGGTTTTTATTACCCTTTTGAAGCACTTCTTGCTCGACTAGCTTCTTCTTAAGCTTCTTGATTTCTCTTGATTTATTCTGCTTCACTCGTTTGCTAGATGAGGCCTCTGCAATTTGTGGCTCTTGTTCTTCTCAGGGAGTAGGTGATGGAAGGTTCTCATAACTTGTTGTGTATATATCCACAAAAATAGAGTTGTCACACCCTGTGGTAACTGAATCCTCGTGCCCTGTTTCCAACTGCTACTCTTCATATTATGAGTCTGTTTAAGGGAGATTGAGAATGTTTTTGTTCACTGGGAATTCATTTGCCTCTTCTTCCTCATTGTTAAAATTCAATTTATTCTTCATTTTGCCCAGTTTAGAGGAAGGAGAGGGTTGATTGATAGGGGTTGGAGAGATATCTCTTCTCCTCCTCTTTCCACTTCTGGGAGTGGAGGATTTCTTAGAATGAGGACTCTTTTTTCCCTCTGGATGAACCTTGGTCTGGAAATCATTCCAGAATAAGAAGTAATTCCATTCTTTACCCTTTATTTTCAACAACTCACAAACCAACAGTTTGATTAAACTATGGTGGGATAATCTACCTGCAACTTGGCTAGTTTTGGCCTTGACTTGATGAGCCATATTGGATAAGCTTTGGTAGAGGAAATAGGGTAGGTTAAGTGGGTTTCTACCTGTCAAATGGTTTATAAGTTTGAAATGATAAATCATCACCCTGTTGTATCGCGCTTCACAGGTTATATAAACCATTATAGCTTTCAATAATTGTTTCCATTTCTCTTCAAGGAAAGATATAGGAATATCTTTCTTCCAAACCAAACCCCGGTGTTCTAGTTTTAAGTAGGTCCTGAATTCAACATTATTAATCACAGTGGTTTTAAACCATTTCTCTCCAGTCATGGGAAGCTCTGTGACTTCGGCTATGAGGGCTTCATCAATTTTGAATTCATCCTGACCGATGATTTCTTTCTTCCCATCGAAATTGAGAGAGAAAGCCTTTGCCACCTACTGATGAAAGCTCTGTAATTTTTTGCAAAAATTGTAACACCCTGCATCCTTGAACATTTGAGATACCTTGGGATGTGATTCCAGGTAACCGATATCGTTAAGATCCTTCCTGAGTGTCGAAGTTCCTTTCTTCATTTGCCACAACATTTTTGCACACCTGTGATCGAAGGAGTGGATTTTAGGAAGAGTTACACTACGTAAACTTAGCGAAAATCGGCTCAACTGAGCTAAAATTGAGACAACTGGGGAGAGATTTTGAACGTGGCATTGATTGCAAGGACTGTGGAAAAACGGTTGATGATGTGCAGCAGTCATGGTGAATAACTGAAATCAATGGGAAATACATCGGCGTATGACTTAATGATATAGCGATCCAGAAAGATTCGCTCATATCACAGTGGGATCAACTTTCCAGTTGTGAATGATTATTTCTTCAGTCCTTTCGGCGGCTTGTGCAATCATGGAAACATCTGTCACACACCCACTATGAGAACTAATATTTTTCGGATTTTTCCTTCCTTTCACCAAGGAACAGAATCCCCAAATTCCTATGGGTCCTGATGCAGAACCTACCATACCTTATCCTTACCCATGTGATCGTTGGCTATGATCACGGGCCTTACCAGAGAGGTGTTTCCGACTTTCGCGATTCGGAAAATCGTGATGCATGTGTTCCTCTACTCTCTTGTCTCTTGAAGTGCCGAAATCCAAAAGGGACCAATAGTTTGTCACATATAACAATGCCTCGGATTAAAACCTGGCATCCCACCTTTCATAGTTTTGCGTACTGGGTTTTCGAGGTAGAAGAGGATGAGGGGTTCATACCCTTCAGTTTTTTGGGTGCTGAAACACCTAAAAACCAAATCTACATGCGCTAAGCCATATCAGGATTTCACAAGTCGGGAATTCAGGATTGGCATGTACCAGGGACTTGCTTCTAGATATCCTGGGTGCCGAAATATCGAGACATCAAGACTTATACACACTATTATTCTTTCGGGGTTTTGCAAGTCGGGGTTTCGCGATCGACGAGTACAACGGAACTGACCCTTGGGTTTCCCAGGTGCCGAAACACCGAAACATCCAAACTCTAGACACACTATGTCATTTCAGGGTTTCGCAAGTCAGGATTTCAAGAATGTCGAGTACAAGAGACTTTCCCTTAGATATCCCAGGTGCCGAAACACCGAAACACCATATCTCATCCGTTCTATTATCATTTCAAGGTCTAGCAAGTCAGGATTTCGGGATATACGCAAACAAGAGGTCTTGCACTTAGGTTTCCTGGGAGCCGAAACTCTGAACCATATATCCTCTAAACTCACTTCGAGGTTTCAAAAGTCGGGATTTCGCGATTGACGAGTACAAGAGATTTTCCTTTTTAGGTATCCCAGATGTTGAAACTCCGATGGGTTAGATCTCTACCACGTGTCACCCTAGATCCAATGATCTGGAATAACACTCGCGATTTTGGTGATTGTGAATCCTCGTTCTTCACCACCCTTATACACCTAAGTTACGAAACCCCGGTAGCTTCTAGATGTTCGCCACCTATCCTCCAATGATCCAACGATTGAAGTGATTTCGAGACTTCTTTCATGCGCCTATCTCCGGATCCAACGACTATCGGTCCCCACTCCAGATCTGACGGTTCTATACCCTCCATTCAGATCCTCTCCTCTTGCACGTTATCCTGTGTGTTTGGACGTAGGATTTCAATGGTCCAGATCCACACTCTACATTTGATCTAAGGGCTATTGTTGCTCTTCTACTGAGCTTTGGCTTTCTTCCCGATCTCGAAAGATTCTGATGCTTCAAAGGTCTCAGCCTTCGATCTTCTACTGCGACCTGACTATTGGGTCTTGCCAGCACTTACGAACAGTGTTGTCCCTCCTAAGCGTTCTCAACTATGAAGGAATTAATAGTTTTGCGCTCTTTCTCCTAGGCTTGACTCTTAGAAGATTCTTTTGCGCACCCCTTGTGCTCATTCGTCAATTCTAGGACTTGAGTGAGTCTCAATCTCTGCTTGCCTCGTAGGGATCCTGTGCATAACTACGCTACCTCTCCTGAGCTTAACAGAATTTGTCCTTCAAGGGACTCTAGACAACTAGGAAGGTTTCCATGTGTACATGAGACTATGCCTAAGGTTGATGAACTCACCATTCGTGGCTCTAACTCAAGCCGCCTTAAGACACAAGTATTTACGAGTACTAATCATGTCCTATCCATATAATCTCTTACTGGCCTAATTATACAACCAAGCAGTAAGGAAAGAGACACAGTATATCCATTCAGAAATCAAGCACAATTCCTGAAACATACACCGTATAACCAAATTCATGCCCAATTACAACTAAATTACGTAGAGTAAGAAATCACTTATCTATTACAGGTTGTCACCAACCAACTGACTATGGGTGTTCATCCTTCCACCCGACCATAGGCTCAGAGGCATTTTATATTAGCACTCTGGCCACCCTCATGCCAAGCCATGATATCACCAGGGAACTCTCACTCTTCTCGAGGGTTCTCTCTCTATTTTAGTTTCTGTTTGGGTCCTATTTTCTGCAACTCGAAGCTTTCTCACTCGTTTGTGGCCTCGACGAGGTTTCTCAGATGCTCTTCAGCATCAAGCTCACGAACTTTTGTTCATGATCCACTAGAGAGCTTCACGCCTCTCCCTTGTGAGCTCCCATTCTCATCTATGTTTCCTTATCCTCTCTCCTGTGTCCCTCTTACTTTGGAAGGTTTCTCCAACCTATCATGTTCCTTCTATCAGAAGGAAACTTAGGTTTGTAGGTCCCTGCAGTACTTCAAGCTAACAACCCATGTTTCCATTCATGGGGGTGTGGTTGGTGATTCAACCACCGTTATTTCTTCATTAACTGCTTTCCTTTCCATGGGATTCGAAGGAGGTTTGTCATCCTTATCATGAAGATTTGGGGTTATTTGATATATGAACCCTCTTGTATGGTTTTCACATTCTTCCTCTAGTGATATCATGGCCAGTACTTTCAAGGCTTCACCCCCACAGTCATTTATTGGCAACTCAAACAATAATACATTTACATTTTCCTCATGCATTAGCACGATAATTCCTATTCTATGATTAATTACAAATTGGGGGAAATAGGGGTGTTACAATTCCCTCCCCCTTAAAGGAACACTGTCCTCGGTGTTCTTTTCTCAAAACACCTGTGATGCCTTTCTCATTTGGCCACTTCAGAAGTCTTGACCTTCATCCTCGGTCAGGTCCTCTTTCAGAATCTTAGTCTTCGTCACCTGCCTTCAATAATTCTTGGACAACAAGCACATTAATCACAATTTTGTGTGAAAAAATCTTACTGTTGTTCCAAATTAAAAAGGAAAATTCATATTCTAGCACAGTACTTATCTGTGCAGTTTGTGGATCTGTATCCACATGGTAGTTTTGTTATCCATTCTCATTGCTTTCCTTGACGTACTCATTGGGTGCATAATTCCAATTCAATAGTTCACAAGAGCTATCATGATTTTATCTTCCTTTCCAAGGGTTTTCCACACGGGAAACTACCCACTGTGTGCATGATCCCAATAGTTTACAAGAATTATTAAGATCTCCTCTTCCTTGTGGTCACTCACCCTCCAGGCCTAGGCTCAGGCATCCCCTTCACTGTTATACAGTCTCTCGGGTGATCCATCTTGCCCTGCCAAGGTTTTCTCGCACAGGAAAATTTTAGAGACTCTATCAAGTCTTACAGTCGAGGCATTCCTCAGACTTGCTCTGCCGAGGCGTACCTCGGCTTGTGTTACCTCAACACAACAATTTTCAGGCGATCATGGCTTATCACAGGGTTTTCATGGCTCAACAGTAGCCCCTTTTCTTTTTATCATCTTCAGCTTCGACAACCTTCATCTGTTCCTTATGGATAGATATTTTCTCCTCACCTATGTCATAGGTATACAACATTCATGAGACATCATTATAAATTCCAACTTTCAGAATTTTATTGCAAATCTATCATCTACAGATTTCCTATTCCACAATTTGTTTTCATATTTGTTCTGCATAGGAACCTGATTCATAATCATGGGAATTTCCTTCCCATAACATTTTAGCTCAGTAGGAAATCGGTCTTCTTTATGGGCCTACAACATTGCCATATCCAAGACTCCTTCTTCCTGCAATCACTCCTCAGCTAATCAAATTGTTAGTTCTCATGCACATACATTTTATTGCACCTTTACAACATCGTCACAACAATTTCAGAATGGTGCAAACTAACAATCAGATTCACTTTCTCAAAAGGAAATACCATTCCTTGCAGTTTGGCTCAGCAGGAAATCGGTCTTTCCTATGGGCTTACTTTACTGCCATATCCATGACCCTCTTCTTCTTGCAATTCATTCTTCAATCAGCCAATCAAATTGTTATATTTTCCATGTATGT
>JZKD02S1847287.1:364312-379268 GCA_000966675.3 Picea glauca
CCTTAGACTTAGATCTCCCACTTGAGAAATTAGATCTATTTCTTTCCTGGGAACGTCCTCTTGCAAATAATGCGTCTGTGCTATGTCCTTCCATATTCTTTCATCTCATCTCCTCGGACAACAAGGATCAAACCACTTCTTCAAACTTCAAAGAAGTTGTATTACTACCTATGGCCACAACCAGACTATCCCACAAATCTGGTAAAGAACACAACGAACTGATACATTTATCTTCATATGAAATTTTAATCTCAATAGATACTGATTGACTTACCACAGTATTGAAGGCGTTCAAATGCTCTGCCACCAAGTCTCCATCTCTCATCCTCAAGTTATACAACTTCTTTCTTAGGAATAGTTTATTTACCAGGGACTTAGACCGATACAAATTCCCCAACTTTTCCCATAAATCCTTGGTTGTAGCTTCCTATGAGAAATTCAGTAATACTAAATCAGAGAGACATAGTTGGATTGTGCTCTTTGCCTTCCGATCCATCTTTTTCCAGTCATCTATAGAAGTTCCTGTAGGTGCAGTACCTGGATCTACCACGATCCACTGATCTCTGTCCACCAAAAGATCTTCCATCTTGAGCTTCCACAGCTCAAATCTTTTCCCATTAAACTTCTCGATCTCCATCTTCGAATTTCTTTCCATTTGTTTTCACCTGAAAAACAATACCACATATCTCCCACTGTAACAAGGCTTATCATAGTCCTGAGCCAAACCCTTGACCACAAAGCCATCCCCCTAAAGCCAATAAAGATCTGATACCAAATGTAAATTATAACCTTGTACAATGTCTAATGTAAACATATATTCAGAAAAGAACAGAAAAGATACAATGGCAAATACAAACATTACATAGAGATTTTTCCCCTGGAAACCCAAACCGGGAAAACCAACATATATTATATTCATTCAATGTGTTACATTGTTTACAATACAATATACATATAGGAGCTAGCGGCATCCAAAACCCTAACCCAATGACCTGGATTAGTCCAAAACCCTAATTCCTTAACCGAAAATAGAAAACCATCAACAAAAACCATGTGCCGAAAAAAACCACCTAAATACATGACATGTTTCCCAAGGCAGATTTTCTTTTTTGGGGGGCGCTACCCCTGGACCCCCGAGGGGGGGCCTAGCGCCCCCCCCTATAAACCCCCTTGTGCGCCCGACGCATACGCTCAGACACTACTACTTGTGCAAAGAATATAAAACATACCCAACAATTACATGGGTAAAGCTTCAAAAAACGAACTTTAAAATTTTTTAAAGTACCTTTTTAAAAGACTCCCTATCACCTAAAATGAAAAATATCGATTGATTTATTTGAGGAGATAACACTGGATCCTATTGGGGGTGAAAGCCTCCTTGTGAGCTTTCAAGAACCACAGAACCAATGCCTTTCCTAAGAAAAGAAAATTTAAAACTATCTACTAGTGTTTCCATTGGGCATGGAGTTATTCTGTAAAAACAAAAAGCTGAAAAATAAAATTACAATGACAAGGATCCAAAGCCTTAGATAAAATAGAGTTTAAGAAAATGCCCGTTAATTGGGCCACCAAACATTTCTTCACCTCCCAAACTTTGCAGAATGAAGGTGTTGTTGTGCTGTACTTGAGTTATCATGAAAGGACCAGTCCATAAAGAGTTAAACTTGTCGTGTTTTCCTTTATATTGTTTGAGGGCGTACCATTTCAGAACCCAGTCACCAACCTGAAAATCATCCACCGTTTCCTTTCTGTCAAAATTTTCCTTGATCCTCTTTTGATGAGCCTTTGATTTTTCCACCAGCTGTTCTCTGACCTACTACAGTTCTACCAAATAAAACATTCTTCTTACCATATCATTTGATTCAGTTTTCTCTTCCTGAAAAAATTTAGCCACTAGTAAAACTAGCTGAATAGGGAAAATGGCATTAGTACCATAGACCAGTTTGAAGGGAGAGGTTCCTATGGATTTCTTTTTAGCTACTCTGTCTGCCCAAAGAGAAAACTTTAGTTTAGAATCCCAACTCCTTTGATTCTCCTCCAACAACTTTCTGATGATTCTGCTTAGACTCTTATTGGATGACTCTGCAAGGCCATTACATTGAGGGTAGTAGGGAGTAGAATGTACCAATTGAATGCCCGTTGATTTACACATGTCAACCAATGCATCGGCTTTGAAAGATGTTGCATTATCTGTTACTAGCCTTTTTGGGCAACCGAATCTTCTTAGGATGTTCTCATAAAGAAATTTCATGACGACTTGATGAGTGGCATTCCTGGTGGGGATTGCCTCTATCCATTTTGTAAAATATTTAGTGGCTACCAAGATCCATTTGTGCTGACCACTAGATGAAGGATTAATCTCACCTATAAAATCTAAACTCCACTGCTGAAAAGGACCATTCACTACAATAGGTCTCAGGGGAAGAGATTTTAGTTGTTGTTTTCATGTGAATCTTTGACATTTATCACAAGATTTCACAAAGGCACACATATCTGAAAAAAGAAAAGGCCAATAGTATCCAACCCTTAAAATCTTATGAGTTGTGGTCTTCCAGTAATGGTGTCCTCCACAAATAATTGAGTGAAACTGATGTATGACTTCAACTGACTCTTCTTTGTCTAAACATCTTAGTAGTAAACCAACAGGATCATTCCAATACAAAAGATTATTATAAATGCAAAATTTAATTTCTCTGAGTTTAAGGGCTCGAGATTGAGTCATGCTAAGTTCAAGAGGAACTTCCAACTTCTGTAAAAAATGAATAATACCTGAATACCACTCACATGAAAACAAATGCTCAACCACCTATTGGTTGTTATGTTGTCCTTCCACTGCTACCTCTGTCTGCAAACTTGCGAAACTTTCCCCAATGAAATTCATATCCAAAAGATCACATTTTTATTCTGTCAAAAGCTTGGCAAGGCCTTGGCCTTTTACCAGCTTAGTGGGCTTCAATTCTATGTCGAACTTGATTAGCTTTGCGATCCATTTAGCTCTCTTTCCATCAATATCAGGATGAGTCAAAACATCCTTCATAGAGGATGGAGGAACATAGGCGATAACCTTTGCATGGGGGATATAAATTCTGAAATATTTTAATGACTTAATGAGAGCATAAGCTTGTTTTTCTATAGGATCATACCTTAGCTCAACGTCTCTGAGTGTTTTTCTAAAAAAGGCCACTGGGTGATCAAGACTTTCATCATCTTTTGTAACAAGACTGCTACCACCATGTCATAGGAAGCGAAGGAAAAAATATAAAAGTTCTTGGTGTAATCCAGACTGATTAGAGTGGGAGATTCCATGATATCCTATTTGATATCCTGAAATGAAATTCTTGCATTATCTGTCCACTTTATCTCGGATCCATTTTTTTGCATAGAAGTTATGTGTTTCACTAACTCAGTGAATTTTGGAATAAATCTTCAGACAAAATTTATCTTACCGAGTAGAGATTTGATATCCTTCTTTGACCTTGGTATGGACAACCTCTGAATTGCTTCCACCCAAGCTGGATCAATTTTCACACCTTCTGCTGAAACGATGTGGCCTAGGAGCTTACCCTTCTTGAGAGAAAATGGGACTTTTTGGGGTTCAATGAAATCTTGAATTGTCTGCACTTCCGAAATACTCTTTTTAGATGCTTCAAGTGCTCTTCATGACTGTTGGAATAAACTGTGATGTCGTCAAGATAGATGAGGAAAAACTTTTCCTTTTCTCCCACGAAAGCTATGTCCATGGCCCTCTGAAAAGTGGCCCCGACATTCATCAATCTGAATGGCATCTTGGCGTACATGAAGGCATCCCAATGAGTAGTAAAGGTAGTTTTTTCTTGGTCATCAGGATGTACAAAAATCTGGTTATATCCTGACAAACCATCTAGGAAATACATGACAGTGGCCCCTGAAATTCTTTGCAACAAATGTTCCATCTTGGGTAGGGGATAGTTGTCTTTCTTTGAGCATTTGTTTAGATTTCTAAATTCAACACATAACCTGATCTCACCATTTTTCTTTCTCATTATCACTAGATTTGCAATCGATTGAGAGTATCTTAAAGGGATTATAATTTTGGCATCAAGAAGCTTTTTGATTTCTCTTTCAATTACAGACAATAGGAGAGGACTGATAGGTCTCAGTTTTTGTTTGAAAGGGATGGTGTCTTTCTCGAGGGGAATATTATGTTGAATGACCTCAGGGTCATAGGTTTTCATATCACAGTATTTCCAAGCAAAAACATCAGTGAATTCCTTCATAATGCTGCAATATTCAAACTTCTGATCAACAGTTAATTCGACAGACAGATTTATGAACTTAGGATGATTTTGGCTTCTTATATTGTGCTCATGTATAGCAGGATCTTTCTCCTTCTTATCATATTTGTAGGGGACATCGTTATGATCGAAAATATTCTCAAGAGGCACCAAACCCCGAGGTATATAATTGTTGGGCAGTTGAACGATATCATGCTGACCCATTTTACTTTTTATCTTGGGCTTCTTGGATTCCTCTACATTTTGATTTTTCTGGTCAATATGCATATCATAAAATTCATCTACCACCTAGAGAAATATACTATCCTCATCATCATCTTCAAAAACTTTCCAATATTTAATATTGTTGGGCAAAGATGGTCTATATTTGACTTGGATTTCATAATTGAGTCTGGGAGGCATGGGAGGAATAAACATATTGGCTGAAATAACAAGGGAACCAGCAAGATGATTCATAGCTCTGGGTACATAAGAAATGTCAAAAATGGAAAAAGAGTCCTTGGTTTTCCATACCTCATCCCTGTAGGCTTTCAATCTGACATGTTTTGGTTTGAAAGTACTATTTACTTGCTGTATGATGAGATCCGCGTCTCCAAACACTTTTAGTCCTTTGATTCCCATCTCCTTGGCAGAATTTAATCCCAATAACAAAGCTTCATACTCTGCTATATTGTTAGTGGTTTTGAAATCAAGATTAAAAGACAAATGCATAGCCTCCTTCGAAGGAGAAATCAAAACTACACCTCCACCTACTGAGTCCTTGGTACTGGCACCATCAAAGAACATGGTCCACACGGGAATACTCTCTTCATCAGTCAACTAATAAGTAGTCTTTGTGAGCTGCAAAAGAGCTGGCTGAGAATCATCTATTTGAAGAATGCACGAGCCAAAGTTTGTGTCTAAAGCATAAATGGGATGATTTACAGAATTTTTTCCATCACTAATGATGTAGGAAAGTTGATTCTCTCTGTAAAGTCTGTTTATCTCTCCTCCAAACACCGGGACTGTGGCATACGAAAGATCCATCTGCAAGGTACCCCCCAATCTTTTTCTCCATGAACATGACAAGAGGAGGCCGAACTTGGGTGGGATATCAACCACTACAACGTCCATTACCATGTTTCTCATTGGAAACTAGGCAAGGTTTATAATAAGGTATTTAATGAGGCCAAGGCATTTGACTTTCCTAGAGTCAAAAGAGAAGAGGTCATGATAAGGTTTTGTGACGTCAAGCCCAAGTTCATCCATCACTGCTTTAGGCATAAGATTGTGTGATGCTCCTGAATCAAGCAAGCAGTTGTGAAGGATCTTGTCATGGATATTTAGGGATATGTAGAAGGGTGGACAAGAGTCGTCTTGGCCTTCTATCATAGGTCCTATAGTCACTGTTGGCTTGTCATCTTATAGGTTTACGTAATCAGCAGTTGGAGGAGTCTTTGGTTCAAGGGACTTCGGGATAACAAACTTGAAAATGTCATTCTTCATAAGTTCAGTCAATGGCATAGGTATTTTTACTTTCTGAATTTATGATTCGAAATTGAAAGAGTATGATAATCTATCAGAAGTTTTTACCTCGTTAGGAGGAGATTTGAAGATGACTTTCTCTTTGGATTGGGGCTGCAATTGCTTATGTTGTTGTTTTGCAGGAGTGGAGGACTGCTTTACAGGAGCAGCAAGCTACTTGACAATAACTTCTTTCTTCTTCCCGGGAGAAGCAAGCAATGGCTTTGGAGCAACAGTCTTAGATATTAAATTGTAACCTGGATGATCACCTGTCTGATAAAAATATTCTTCAATACTTACCTCATGAATTTCTTCATCCATATGGGATTCCTCATAATCCACTTGTGTCAAAAAGGAGGAATCATTTTCATCCCCAAAGCAATTGATTCCATTTTCTTCTTCAACTTTGTCATGAGGTAGCTCCTGTTCTTCTTCTAGCATTGCATTTTGGAAGGGGGCCCTGATTCTTTGATCATCAACTGCATTCTTGTCTCTGTGAAGGATCTGGACCTGTTGGTTGTTCCTTCTGTAAGGGAATGCATTTGGATTCCTGGGAGCATAAGCATTGGGCTCTTTAATTCTTGCTGGCTGCTGACTCTAAATTTTCAATTTTGACATTTCCAAGGTCAAGTTCTCCAACATCTTGGCCATCTTTTCCATTTTGGTATTTGAAGAAGAAGGAGGGTCAGTAGAAGACTTCTTTCTCTCAAATTTTCCTTTAAGTTTCTGAGATGCCATAATATTAGATTCAACCTCAAGAGCAACATCTTGCATTAAAGTGAGTGTAGTTGATCTTCTTTCTCTAAGGATTAAGAAATTTTTTGGATCAAAGGTAGAAGAGTAAGTGATCTTTGTTGATGCAGCAGTTGTCTTGATCTCAGTAGGAATCTTTCTGAACATCTTATTGAATCTTTCGATGAAGTTTGAGACTGACTCCCCATTTTCTCTTCTTAGATTTTTGAATTCAGAGATGTAATACAAGAGATTTCTTCTTTCTCCCCAGTGTTTCAAAAAAACCTCATCTAACTGCTCAATACCTGTCACTGAATTTGCTGGTAGTTCCTTGAACCACTTCCTGGCTTGGCCATCCAATCTCTGCACAAAAATTCTGGTCCAAACATCTTCATCTGAAATGTTAATGTTCTCAACATAAGCATAGAAAGCTTCTATATGTTCTTCAACAGTATAATCCTGGGATTTGGTAAACTTCAGCATATATTTTTGATAATCACCTGTTGGCATGGATGATAAGGGATTGGGCAACACAACAGGGGAATACCTATTTGCTAGGATTTGTTCCACCTTGTTTAAAGGGACAACCATGGTAATCTTGAGGGTTGATGCAGAGGAAGAAACTTCAAAAGATGAAGGCTGAGATGGGATAGGTGAGACTATAAACCATGGTTGTCTTATTTCACTAAGGAAAGAAGAAGAAATACTGGTAGGATGACTACCCTGGGCGAAATTTCCTGAATAAGGTGGAAAATAAGAGGCTCTGTAAAACTGACTGAGCAACAAGGCTAAGTTTTCTTCACCCTTAGAGGAAAGATCTTGTAAAATATCTTCAAGAACGGGCAAACTGGTAAGAGTATGGAATACACCCTCTATAGGCTTAGTTGGTGAAGAATTCAAAGAAAAGGAAGAGTCCTTTTGCTGAGGGGATCCTACAACTTCTTCTCTCAAATTGGATGTAATAACATGCTCAGAAATAGAATCTATAACATCAGAGGAAATTGAAGGCTCCTCACCCTTCAAGTTTTCCAACACAATTTCAATTTTCTAAGAACTAGAAGTTTCAACAAAAGGGGATTCGACAAGAGGTTCTTTAGATATAAAAGAATATGTGTTTGTTGAAATACTTGGATTAGATGCTCTTGCAGATCCGGAAGTTTTTCTTTGCAAAGATTTTCCCCTTCTGATGATCTTCTCAGGATCTGGAACTGGTGTTGCCAGTGGTCTTTCTTGGTTTTCCCTGGTGTGAGCTCTTCTCGGAGCCACTTCATTCCAATGGAGTCACCAAATATATGGTTAAAACCCAAAAATGTGTCCAAACTTTGTCTATCATCAAAGTTGGATTTTTTCGTCTCCCAGGGAAGCTAAGCTTCGATCTCTTCTCCTCGGCAACAACACCAATTTGTTAGCACTCTAGGAAACTCTCTTAGGCTGTATATCAACTATGCCTGGTAACTTAATCTTTTTGGTAACTATTTTCTCAATAATAGGTGTGGGTTTGGATCAAGATGAATATCCTAATCACTGGATTGTACCTTCAAAAAAGTCTAGCTATATTCATGCAATACAAGGCCTTCAGGAGCTATTATCAGATAGGTTTGTAAAACAAATGGATAAGAAAACCAATCAATTAACCAGAACATAGACAGGAAATATATATGATGGGTCAACAAACTAGCCAAAATTCTTATGATCCTTGCTTAACATTCAAAAGTAAGATGACAGTTACCATGGGACCATTAAACATAGACAAAAGAACAATTTCAACTCATATGCATAGACAAAGATGAAGGAGAGCCTGACAATAACAAATGAAAGAAGCTTGCAGGCTTAATATATTAAAGAAAGTGTCTTTTATACAACAACATTAGATTATAGAACTCAAAATCGAACCCTCTGTTCATGAAATGTTCTTGGCTTTATAGCCTTTTACAAACAGTTTCCAGATCCTAGATTACTGGATCAAATTTTGCCAAATATAGAAAATCAATAATTGGCCTAAGTAGACTAGACCAATCCAACTTCTCGACTTATCTTATATTCTTTAGGTTATTAGCAGGTGTAGTGAGCCTTCTGAGGCTGCTAGATCTCATGTGATATGGGAGGAGTCGAACTTGACACCTGTTGACAGTCAACAGTCTTATCTCCTTGACAATAGCTAACCGTTGCCTACCTTTTCTGTCTTTTAAAACATCTAAAAAACCAAAAAAAACTATTGATTGAGATGTCATTAATTATCTTCCATTGATTGGAACCATTTTTTATTCTTTTGAACAAGGAAAACTTAGATCTGTGCAAAAACATTAGCTTTTTGCCTTATAAGTGTTTTCGGTAGCTAGAGAAAATAGAATTCAGGCTGATTAGCTACCAAAAGCTCTGCTTTCGGTGGATAATGAACAATCGATATGTTTTCCTAAGCCACTAAAACCTAAGATTATAAAAATTTGAAAAATACCCTTGTCTCAACTCAAAAACGCCTCAGGACTGATCTTTTTAGGCTTTTGTATCTTGCTCAAAATTTGCAGGGTTACTGGCTGCTTTTGGTTCATTGCACTGAACTGCCACCTCTGCAAGTGTCTCAAGAGAAGCGTGAGCTTGGTGTTTTGAAGAAATTGCTTTTTTCCTCAAAGCCCTAACCTTTTTCTTCAAACACTGAGCTACTCTCCATAAGCTATTGTAGTCCTTTACAATTATGTTTTTTTTTTTCTTCTCCTTTATGCTTTCATGGGCTAGTCTTTCCAAAGCTGAGTTGCTTCCTGCAAATTTCTTTGATAGGGTTTCATACCTGGTTTTTATTACCCTTTCAAGCACTTCTTGCTTGGCTAGATTCTTCTTAAGCTTCTTGATTTCTCTTGATTTATTCTGCTTCACTCGTTTGCTAGATGAGGCCTCTACAATTTGTGGCTCTTGTTCTTCTTGCGGAGTAGGTGATGGAAGGTTCTCATAACTTGCTATGTATATATCCACAAAAACAGAGTTGTCACGCCCTGTGGTAACTGAATCCTCATGCCCTGTTTCCAACTACTGCTCTTCATCTTCTATGTATGTGTAAGGGAGATTGAGAATGTTTTTGTTCATTGGGAATTCATTTGCCTCTTCTTCCAAAATTCAATTTCTTCTTTGTTTTCCCAGCTTAGAGGAAGGAGAGGGTTGATTGACTAGGGTTGGAGAGATAGCTCTTCTCCTCCTCTTTCCACTTCTGGGAGTGGAGGATTTCTTAGAATGAGGATTCTTTTTCCCCTCTGGATGAACCTCAGTCTGGAAATCATTCCAGAATAAGAAGTAATTCCATTCTTTACCCTTTCTTTGCAATAGCTCACAAACCAACAGTTTGATTAAACTATGGTGGGATAATCTACCAGCAACTTGACTAGGTTTGGCCTTGACTTGATGAGCCATCTTGGATAAGCTTCAGTGGAGGAAATAGGGCAGGTTAAGTGGGTTTCTACCTGTCAAATGGTTTATAAGTTTGAAATGATAAATCATCACCCTATTGTATCGCCCTTCACAGGTTATATAAACCATTATATCTTTCAATAACTGCTGCCATTTCTCTTTAAGGAAAGATACAAGAATATCTTTCTTCCAAACCAAACGCATGTGTTCTGGTTTTAAGTAGGTCCTGAATTGAACATTCTTAATCACAGTGATTTTAAACCATTTCTCTCCATTCGTGGGAATCTCTGTGACTTCGACTATGAGGTCTTCATCAATTTTGAATTCATCCTGGACAATGATTGCTTTCTTCCCATCAAAATTGAGAGCAAAAGCCTCTGCCACCTGCTGATGAAAACTCTGTAATTTTTTGCAAAAATTGTAACACCCTGCATCCTTGAACATTTGACATACCTCGGGATGTGATTCCAGGTAATCGATATCGTTAAGCTCCTTCCTCAATGTCAACGTTCCTTTCTTCATTTGCCACAACGTTTTCACACACCTGTGATCGAAGGAGTGGATTTCGGGAAGAATTACACTGCATAAACTTAGCAAAAATCAAATCAGCTGAGATAAAATTGAGATAACTAAGGAGAGATTTTGAACGTGGCACTAATTGCAAGGAGTGTGGAGAAATGGTTGATGATGTGCAACAGTCACGGTGAATAACTGAAATCAATGGGAAGCACATCGACATATGACTTAATGATATAGCGATCAGGAAAGATTCGCTCATATCACAGTGGGATCAGCTTTTCGGTTGTGAACGGTTCTTTCTCTAGTCCTTTCGGCGGCTTGTGCAATCATGGAAATGTTGAACCCGTTGTTTGAAACATGTGATAGGACGTGTTTGGTCTTTACCTTCTTCAATGGTTTCGGTGGCTAAAATGGCCCTGGATTCCTTTATTTAAGCTTCTGAAAGCTAAGTCTTTCGGTGGCTAATGAACAATCGATATGTTCGCCTAAGCCACCGAAACCTGAGATTTGAATTAGATCAAACAAAAACTAAATGAACTTTTATTTAAACTTTATTACATGGGTAAAGATTCGAAAAACCGAACCTTTAAAAATTTTAAAAGTACCTTTTTAAAAGACTCCCTATCACCTAAAATGAAAAATCTCGATTGATTTATTTGAGGAGATAACAACAGGCATTCAAGATGAGGGAGTTAATGGAGGAGGACATCACGTCACTCCATCCTCTTTTGAACATCCCACACCATGGATTCATCAAGTTAGTTTTCTCCTTGCACCAATTCTACAATTGTGAGATCTGGTGCAATCACCAGACCACCCTCTGCACCTTTTCAATCCAAATTTTCACTCTGGTGCCGCGATAAAGAGGGAATTCACGTCGTGGCTCTACATGGTATACCCTTGATTCCCGACGAAAGAGGATGTAAAGGATGGAACGAGCGCTTTCTATGGCTTGGACCCAACTTGCGCACAGAGAAAATGTGGCTAGAATGCTTCCCATGGCATATGTGGAGGAGGTCTTTCTAGACGATCCAATTCAGGTTCCTCCGTAGCATCTCCTCTTCACTGTGCCCGATAACTGGCAACCACCAAGCCACTTTCTGGAGGAAGACACCAGGGTCGCCATCGAAAAGAAACAAGGTAGCGGCACAGGAGAAGATAAATTTGATGAGTTCCCCACGTGCTACATAGAGGAAGAGATACCAGAAGAACTGGACTCTCAGGAGGCTGCACTCGCAGCTGGACACAAATTGGACAAAGACATGAAAAGCGACAAGAATGAAGGAGCAGGCAGGGAGCAAAAAAGGGAGGCAACCCCAAACACAGTTGAGGAGAACAGGCTAGGAGGCATGACGAGGGAGGGTGGAAAGGTCCTCTCACCACCTCCCATCTCATCCATGCAGGAATAGTGGTGTGTCTCGCCATCTTTTTTCCACATGGAGCACATGGAACTGTTGTTTGATATGCGGGGCCAGATGGCGGACCAGATCCACCGTGGCATCCTCATGAGCCAACGTTTGGATATGCTATACGATGCCTTCTCCAATGCACCAACAGGGAAGAGATGCCCAACTTGTGCGCAACCGTTCGTGATGTCAGCTAGGGAAGGAGTACAGGATGACGAGGCTGACATGGCCACCAGGTAATAGCTATGGTTATGCTTTTGTTTTTAGTATTGTTGCTCAAGGTTATTGTTATGCTTCTAGCTGCATATTGTAAAACTATAGACACAACTCAGACTATGAAACCTGGTTTCCTACGGGTAGAATAGATGACGAACCAACCACTTTTGACAATGATAACATTGGATGAGAGTTGTTCATGTTTCCTTTAAATCGGCAGAACAAATGGAAACCTAAGCATAGATGCATATTTTTTGTCACTTAATATAGCAAGAACCACCTCTTTTTTACTTAAAAAAAAAAAAACCTATTACAACTAATTTCTATATTATTCCAACTAAAACGCTCTTCACATCCATACTTCATAATCTTGAATCTCTTAAATCCACTCTTTAATGTCAATCTCACATATTCCTTGTACATGATGGAAAGTACCTCCCATCTTTAATTTCAATCATCCTTAAGTTACCCCTATTACACAAACAAAACAAAAAAAGGTTTGCTCATGTGGCCTATTGGTAAAGATACAATATTTATGCAAATAAAAAAAGGTTTGCTCATGTGGCCTATTGGTAAAAATAAAATATTTATGCAATTATTTTAGGATGATTTTTTCAACTTATAATGATTGAATTTATCTTCCTTACATAATGGGAAGTGTTTTCACTCTTTAATTTCAGTCATCCTTAAGTTATCCCTCTTCCACGGGAAGTGTTTTCACTCTTTAATTTCAGTCATCCTAAAGTTATCCCTCTACCACCAAAAAGGCCAAAAAGAAAAAAAGGTTTGCTCATGTTGCCTATTGGTAAAAAAAAATATTTATGCAAGTATTTTAGGATGATTTTTTCAACTTATAATGATTTAATTTATCTTCCTTACATAATGGGAAGTGTTTTCACTCTTTAATTTCAGTCATCCTTAAGTTATACCTCTTCCACCAAAAAGGGCTGTTTTGGGGATGATTTTTCCACTTACATTATAATGATTTAATTTGATATTAAGATATGTTATTTTTTTACCATTAAAATTTATTTTTTTTCAAATTTATTTTATTTTCTTTTACCATTAAATTTTCAATTTTTTATTAATAAAAATGATAAATTAAACTAACACAGCCACAAACTTGTGGCTGGTAAACGCTGAAAAGTTCAAGTACACCACTTCCTAATACAAATCCACACTCTTGAAAATCAGCAAAAATGCCCCTAACTCCTTCGCATTTCAACAAACCAGGTCTCTTTGCATGCAATGAATCCCAACCTTCCGACCACTGCAATGATTTCTCAATTTTTACAAAATAATCAATCCGCAATGATCAATACAACCTTTACGAACCAACTCAAAATACGATGTCAATAAATTCACAGAACATCGGGCCTGAACTCTTAAAAAAAAAACAAACAGTGTCCACAGTTCAGAAACAGGTTATGCTCACCGTGAATCCAAGCTTCCGCTCAAATTCGGAGGAAAACCTTTGAACGCTTCAATGAAAGCTCGTCACGCCAGGGTTTTGAGAACCGAAAGCCTTTATTCGTTAAGCAGAAATAATAAAACTTTTTAAAGAAAAAGGCTCGTTATGAATTCGATCCGCGACCGAATGCTCTACCTGCTCCACAATTTTCCCGATCAAATGTCTGAGTCATTCCCATCCAACATCGTTTCGTTTTTCATTCTTCCCAAGTGGCTGGTAAAATGAAACGTGGTCATAAAATGAAACGCACGGCTACACATGGTCATACTTTGCGTTCCATATTTACATGTCTCCATTTTATAACAAAATCTTAATCTTTGTTAATCACTCAGAGGTGGCAATTAGCTAGACACCATAGTACATTTTAAATATGATAAGTAAAAGTAAAAAAATAAACATGTAAACGGATGTCTTTATAATAGTGAAGAAGTTAGTGGTTGAAATCACAACCATTGATTTATTGGGACGACTAAGAATATTCCATCAATATTTAATCTTGTCCATACAAAACTAATTAAGCATTAAAAACCTATTAAATGTGCCCATTGTCAATAGTTATAGGCCTTTCGATGTAATAAATTATTTAATATTAAGATAATTTTTTTTTTATCATTAAAATTTCAATTATTATATCGAACCAACTTCATCCAACCATGTAACTGAATTTGATCTCAACTTATGAAGTTTCCATCACCCATCTTTAAAAGATTTTTAATATATATATATATGATTCAGCAGAATAATATTCTGCTTGTATTACGGAGCTCGTGCCGCACACCGATCCTTATTGTTGTTATTTTCGTTAGTGCAAAGTCGACCATGCTATACGTAATCGCTTCAAAGCCATGATCAGAATTGAATGTCATTTATGACCAAAAAAAAATAAATTGAATATGAGTTACACACAAATGCTAATTAGGACACGAAAAATATATATAATGGCTCAGTTGAGCGATTTGATAGATTGTGAATTGCACAACTATCTCTTTTATTGAAAACCGTAGAACAAGAATGACATATATCCACCATTTGACTACAAACTAATGCAAATGGCCATGCCTACAATTACAGATTCCATACGATAGGGTGGAAGCCTTATTTAAAATGTATCTTATATTATTAGCCTGCAGCCTGCTGAATTGCAGATCCCAGAGAATTGTTTCGATGTTGCATCTTTTATAACTTCATCAAACGATCGCACAAACTTTTACTTCATCAATCGTTTCCATGCTTGCCTGCAGTGCAAAAAATAATGGGGTGTATCTCATACCAGATCTCAAAATAGAGTAAATTAATGATATCTTTGAAGGAAAGCATTTGAATAAAAGCAAATGCAAGAAAAGAGTCGTACCTCGTATTCATGATCGGGAGAATCTTAATAGATTCTAACGGTAGGGAGGAGGTGGCGGAGACTTGTAGTAATATGGTGGAGGAGGAGA
>JZKD02S1847287.1:404786-419611 GCA_000966675.3 Picea glauca
ACACACATGCTTGTGAATCATTTGATGTTTATGCTATGTTGCATTTGCCCAATTCCAAACCGTCGACTGTCATGATCTCTGAGTGGACAATTTCGCATATGTGCTCAAATTTAATGGGTTTTGTAATTTATTCCATACCGTGTAATTGCTTTCAATTAGGGTCCTTTTTTTTTGTATGAAAGGAATGCAAGATTAAAAGGTCTATCAGTCTGTGATTTATGTTCCTTGAATTTCGTCTTCGAGTTTACTGTAATAAATTTTAAGAAGGGTTTTTTTTTAAGACCCTTCTATTCAAAAGTTCCTTTATACGAGAGGCAGTTGATCTCCTAGCGGCATAGTTATCTGTTCACAGTCTTGATAGTAATTTTCTGTATAAGTGTGATTCCTGTTGTAGTCATTAAATATTTATGTAACAGAAAAACTACACTCTGTAACTGTATCTATATTCATTACATATCGAGATATAACTTGATGGAATTTACGTGTACAGGCTTGCTCAGATTTCCTACTTAAGTATAGATAGATTCACTTACTATTTCAACTACAGAAGTAAATGTACACCCATAATTAGAGTCTAATTCTTCCTAGCTCATTTGTACATAAATAGTGTTGTCTAGAATTTCAATTTCAGGGATAATCTTACACCTGTAGGTAGATTTGTTCATTCTTCAAGTTCAATCGCATTTAAAATACTTATGTTCAATGATTTTAACCACAGAATTAAACATACACCAAATCTTTCAAGTTAATTTGCATAGCTCATTCTACCTAGAATTCTAGTTCAGAATGACCCATTCCAGAATCTTGGTCCTTGATTATAAACTCCATACAATGACAGATGTCCTACATGAGAGTTATTTCAATTCAACCCAAACAGAGCATCATATCATCTATACAAAATCATTCAAACAAATAAGAGTAAGATTTAACATATGTGAATCCAATCCGCAGAAAGACAAAGGGAAGAACCATGTTCCTCCCAACCGTAGAATAGGGCAGCCAAAAATCACTTGCCTGATTCACCCCCTAACCTGACCATGAATCCATGAGGGAGAACTTGGAAACTCCTCCTCAACAATGTCCTTCAACTCCAGCAGATTCCTCCTGCCTCACACTCGATCAGTAGTGTTCATAACAACAAGGGAGAAATCAATAGTCTTTTGCCCAGCATACTCAGCAGCGTCCTGCCTCCTCACATATGTTATTTATCAAAAGAATGCCTTTGCCTAGGTCTTTCTTTTCCCCCCTTGGGAATTTTCAGATCTTTCTAAATCCCTGATTTTCAGGGGCTTCCCATGGCCAAATCTCTGATTTTCCACTTGTCATAGTCATCCTAGAGGTAGTTCCAACATGTTCCCCACTCATGGAGTCATGGTCAGCTGATTTTTAACATGGCTATTCCATTTGTCCTTTTGCAATCAATATGAAATATTATGTTTTCATACAAGTGTCAAGTCAAATAGATAATTGGGTCAAATCAGATCTCTGCCCAACGGTCATAATAATTAATTACAATTAAAAAATTCAAAATTTGGATTTGCCATAAATGGAAAAAAAATTCCAAATTCAAATTTACTAAAATGGAATAATTTCCAACGAATTTTAAATTTCAAAAATACTTTATTTTTTTGGGTGGTAAAGTTGGAAATTTCAAGAAGAATTGTGGATGAAACAATGTTGAGAGAGAGAATGGATCTAATGATGATCCTTCCAAAAAAGAGAAATCCTCCTCAAAAGGAGGGCATGTGTACTTGGCTTATTCAAGCACACATGAATATCATGTTGTTTGGTTGATTGAATAAGGTGTGTCTTTTCATATGACTTCCCATAGAGGAGTGGTTTTGTGAATATGAAAATTATAATGGAGGTGACAATTTCCTAGGATATGAATCGACAAAGAGAGTCACGGGATTTAGAAAGGTCAAGTTGCATCTCAAGAACAAAAGGATTAGAACACTCCCCGGGGTTTTGGACATTTCATAGTTTACTAAAAGATTGATATTGATAAGTAAGATGAGTGATGTAGTTGTATACATTGTATTTGATAAGTAAAGTTGCAAAATGGTTTGAGGAGCAATGGTGTTGATGAGGGGAGTTCAAAATGGAACTTTGTACAAGTTGTTGGGAATTACAGTTTGTAATGGGGGTAACAATTCTATTGCTCTTGAGGGTGAAGAAGAAAAAACCCCTACGGTCTCTGGAGAAAAGACAATGTTGTTGTATCAAATATTGGGACATATTGGAGAGAAGGGCCTTCTATCACTACATGATAAAGGTCTGGTTGAAGGTATGTTTTATTGTACATTGGATTTTGATTTTTGTGAACAATGCATATATGGTAAAAAAGATCAGGTCAGATTCTCATCTTGTGCTACAAGAGCAAAGGGGATCTTAGAGTTAGTACAAAGTGATGTGTTTGGAACTGTTCTTGTGCCATCAATAGGTAAATCTATGTACTATGCTTCATTCATTAATGATTTCTCGAGGAATACATGGGGGTGGCTGCAAGCTAATGATGGTCTCTCATGATGTGTTAGTGGAAATGAAAACATGGAAAAACAACAATATTTTAACTTGGATGGATTATTCAAGGTAATTTTACAATGAATTTGAATATGGTGTAAGAATATGAAATGTAGGTAATTGAATTAGTTTTCCGAATATATAGTTTTTATTTATAGAAATTATGAATAAATATATAAAATTAGAGTTTTTATAACAGTGGTATGTCATTTTTCAAGAAAATATAAGGTATATGTCTCTGTTAGTTCAGGTGTTGAGTACCTTGACGATGAAATTTCCTTTAAAAAAATGGTATAATTGTATAGAACCCATTGTTCTAGTGCAGTGTTTTTTTTTCAAAATTTGTAATGTATATATAATTACGAAAGTCAATATATCCTTCATTTCCTTTTTCCTTCATGTGGAACCTCTCTTCTAGTTCCTTTCCTTTTTCCTTCATCTATGCATCTTTGTATGTTAGCGCCTCGACTTTCTGCATTGTTATCTCTTCCTGTACTAATGTTGTGCCCTCTGAATGTGCCTGTGCCATGCTTGTCTTATCTTCCTCCAGCTGTGCAATCATCTATGATGCTTTTTCCTGGAGGGGTTCCAATTGGTCTTGTCTTTCTTCTTGTTCATCTATGATGCCTTTAACTCTATCTATAACGTATTCATTTCCTGGGTGACCTTCATGCACTCGGTAATACTCATTTTTTTTTTGTCGTTTATTTAACTCATGTATGACAATGCTAATGTTCTCCTCTTGTTGTTCCAATTGTTGGACTTTTTCATTCTCTTCCAAGATGGTCCAAATATGCACAGTTCCGTCGAACAATTTTGTGACTTCCCTTGCTTCATTTTCCATGTCTGTTATCTGTAGTGTGGATTTTTTCTCTCTCTCTTCTTGAACCTCAGGAGGAGTTGTAGGATTAAGGTTCTCTTTTAGCTCCTCGATTTCCTTCCTATATCCCTCAATCGTCTGTGAAATAATTTTTATCTTTTCTTCTACACTCCTCTTCGTTGCTTATGCGTGTTGATGATTAAAATTGCAACGATGGATTTCGCTCACAAAGCATTGCTAAAGAACTATTATTTAATTATGATAATAATATAATACTAGTAAGTGGGACCCCCTTGTAGACTAGAGGCTCAATGATAGACATATTACACATATTTTGTTAATGTTATGATGTTGCCTACAAAGTCCTACATTTTTTATGATACAATGTTGGTTTCATTTGGCATGATAATGCGTGGATAATGCATTATTGTCGAATATTGTTGGTAACCACTTGAAACACATAACAGTTTCAATGAGTATGAAGATTATGTTGTTTACAGGTGCTATGTTATAACCTTGTTACTAATTCGTATGTTGATTACTTAGCCACATGTATGCAAGGTATAATTAAATGGGAGCTTGATCAAAACAAAGAAAAAAACTATGAAAAGTTTCTAAATTTATAGCAAAAGGAAAGAAGCTATGTATTAATCCTAAAGCTATGATAAAAGACTACATGCAAACTTCGAATGAAAGAGCTAATGGATACAAGTGTTAGTCCTAACTATTATACTATGGTTTGGTTAAAGGACTATGCAAATTTTATTAAAGTCTAATGGAAGCACAAATAGAAAGGTTGATGTGTGATTATTGTGTGGAAAAGGTTAACGTATATATGAGATATCTTGGGTGGCGCACTATGTAATAGATATGGTCCCAGATCTTACGATGGATTGACATTGATTATGCATTGGTTATATGGTTTGATTTATTGGTGGATGTTATGCTTATTGGGTTGTCTTGTACTTGAAATTGAATGGGGCCAGGTGAGTAAGTGACATGCATTTACTTCACGTCACTCCAAACCTTCCTTATCCCCCATCACCCTAGCATTGTTGCATTGTTGTATTGTCGCTCTATTGGTTGTGAAGCTCCATGTTTTCAGGTTTTTGGAAGGGAAAGATCGACCAACTCGTCATTTAAGCGATTTTCTCACAGGTATGGTTATTTTGTCTCCATTCACGATGGAATGTCTGTTTTATGAACCAAGTGGTGGCTAAGTAATACATGGATTCCTGTGTTTTCTTGAGTTTTTTGACTGCGTGTAAATATGGTGTTGTGGCTTTCTGTGATGACTGGGAAATGTTGATGATTGTAAGCAGAGAGTGGGTATTATTAAGTTTGTGCATTGGTTATTTTCTCGATCAATGTGGTTTTTATGATGAGTCTGTGTGGAATAATAGTGACAGTGGTGCAATAAGGTTCCGAGGTTGATGGTTGAGGGTTTTTATTCACCGTTAAGTGTATCAGTGTCTGTCAACTCGTTTCCTTCTTGGTTTTTGTGGTAATCCTTATCGAGTTGCAGAGAAACTGTTGACAGTTGGTGTGTTCTTGTGTTTAAACCCAAAGCTGTGGTTGATGGCCTATTTCTTACTGTATTTTCACTGAAATCATCCCAAAGATCCAGTCTTTGTTGGCCCCAAATGTTAATACAAGCCTTTGTATGTATCAAATTGATACGAATCATGTCCTGTTTTTGTTTTCCACAAAGTCTCTCCACGACCCGCTCCTCTCGTCTCTATTATTATGATGAATGTGTGTTCTGAAACCCCACTGTGGTTGATGTCAAAAGTTGTCAACCTCTCGGGTGATTGGAAAGAGACGCTATCTTGTTGTGTTTGAATACCCTCCACTGTTAAGTTAACCCTCATCTCTTCTATGCAAGTGTTAGAGGCACCTGTGTGCACTGGGTTGTTTTACTCAGATTGCCTTTGTCTTTCCTCGGGTGTTAACTTATGGTTCTGTGAAGGGTTTGGAGTAATAAGTCGAAGGACTGTGTGGCTCACTGTTGTTTCATTTCGAAAATTGTATTTTGGCCTGTTGTTGTTAATCAATGGTAAAACGGATATAAATATTGGAAGACCGTCAAATCTCTGTGTTTTTGTTTAAAAGGACAAATAGTATTTTTTTGCCTCTTTGCATTTAATTTTTGAAAGAGCCTGACTTGGACTCTAACTGCCTCTTCTCTCCTTGGGCACCTTCGGGTTTGTCAAGTTTTGGGTTATCAGTTTAATGATTTTGGGAGTTTGAAGACATCTGTTCCCTCATTTATAAACCCATCCTTTTTGGTCGAATCTCTGTGAGGTCCTTCTGTGATGAATTTGTTTAAACAAACAAGAAAGAAAATGAGTGGTTGCTTACAGTTGAGAGCTGTCTTTCTATTCATTTATGGTCTCGATCAACTTGTTTAATCCAACATGATTTCTATTGCTTAAAGAGACACATGTGCGAGTTTTACCAAGCTCGATTAGGGTTCTGACAAATTAAAAGAGGCGCCTATGTGTCAATTTAATTCTATTCACTTCATATATGATATGGTTATATTGGAATCATTGTGCAGACTATCAATTGTTTAAAAAAGAAGTTATATGTGGTGATACGTATAGATATCAAGCTCGAGGTTTATATTTGGGTTGACCGTTGTTATCAATTCAAGATTGTGTCGATTGATATGATTGAATACCTGTGTATGATTGGGCATGATTTTATGTCTGTCCACATTTTTTGAAAAGGAACTTGTGTATCCTAAATCGGGCCCGATTGTTGGTTAGAGAACAATGATTATTGACTGTTATCATGGTGCATTATTGATTATCAGAGATAAATATTGGGCATAATATAACAAGAATTGTTGTGCATGTTTTTTTTTTTTTTTAAAGGAAGAGATCAAAGTTATAATATACAATATTGTTGAATATAAATGTTTATATAAGTTATAATACACAGATTGTTACAAATTGAGGATTTTTGGAAAATTTAATTGTTATTGAGACAACAAGCAGTTTGATGAAATTGAGAAACATTGAATGTTTTGGTCTTGAGTTGGATGCTTTTTGGATTAAAGATTGAACAAAGTTATGATGATTGATTAAGTTAATTTATTTTATGAACAATATCCATCTATTCCCTGCCATTTTCTCACTTTTTCACTCATTACAAATCCCCTCACGATCTTGATTTCATTTTTCACGCCCTGTTCATTAAAATTAAATTAAAGATTTGTATTACATCGATTAAGAAATAACACAGAGATAGATCAAAACTGATAAGTTTTGGTTATTTTTTCACAGTCAATTGTTTAATCAATTGTTGACTAGTAATCATGTTCTTACTCCCTTTCATTTTCTCACTTTTTCGCTTAATACAATCCCCTCAGATATCCTTGAACCCTAATTTACCCCCTGCTCATTGACAATTATTAAATGAATTTTATGGATTGGATTACATGGGTATGATGTGATTGTTGAGCCAAACTTTGTTTCATAGTAAGAGAATGTCATGTATGGTATGTTTAAGAAGATAGTTGCTAATAGTTGTTGTATACAGGATGAGCTTCTTCAACAGAGGAAGTCAGGGCCGAAATAATAGGGGCAGAGGGATTTGGAACTGAGGGCCTAGAAGGCCCATATTCTCAATACATTTCGATGCAGATCCTCAAGAGTTAAACCAGATCTTCCAAGTTGGATTTTTCAATTGGATTGGACAAGGGGTAGTCCAACCTAGACCAGAGAGGCCTCCCTTCCAACCCCAACATGTCCCTAGTATCCCTGTTCCCCGTCATGTTTCATTGTAGCCTGAAGTTTCCAAGAATGATAGATGGCAGGATATTGTTCACCCAACAGTCTCCCAACATCGTGGCTGGCCAAATTTGTCTCTACCTACTCCTCCTCCACTTGTTAACCCAAATGTCTAGATTTCCCCTGAACACTCACTTGTACAGTTGTCCCACGTAAGCAAAAGACTCAAAACTGAATCCTACCACATGCATGACAAAGAAAAAGTTGTTGCTTCCCCCTCCTCTCCCTCAAGTGATTCAGCCAAATACGTATCATCTCGTATGCACTTAAGAGATGATTATTCCCATGTCATCAGTGAGATCAAGCCTCAAGGTTCTACACAGCCTAAGGCCAATTCAGGGATGTCAAAAGGGGATAGAAACAACAAAGGAAAAATTGCCTCTCAAAGTGGCAAATATGGTTTTTGATTATGTTTTATTATTTTTTATTGAGGACAGTTAATTGTTGAAGGTTTTGGACAACAAACTATTTTTGGATATTTTGGATATTATATGTTCAGATATAATTTGAAACATCATTGATATTTAATTTTCAAATTATGAGAATGATTATGGGAGCCACAAGGAGGGATGTGTTTGATTGATTGACTAGTTATGCTTATTTTTGTTAAGAAATTAATGGGAGTCACAAGGCGTCCCACCTACTAGTTATTATTTATTAAAAGTCCCTTATTATTATTATTATATTAATTCTTCCCCTAAACTAAAAGTTAGTTGATTTTTAGTTAAATTAACTAAATGAGGTAGTTGAACTAGTTCAACTAATTTGGAATGCATACAATCCAAATGAAAATGAAGAACAAGGGGAGAATACAAGGAGAAAGCATACTAAGGTTTTCTCTTGAGTTTTATTGAGATAGTTCAGTTTTCATTCATTCTTCAATTCATTAAAATCCTAATTCTCTTTTATGACAATAGGGTCCTATTGTAAACAACAAGGTTCAAGGCTGAACCATATCATTTAGATGCTTGTTTCAGAGGTGTTGATCTATATTTGATAGTTTTTGTAGACTTGTTTTATGAATTATATTTCGTGACTGATAAAGGATATTGTGTAGAGTCAAGTGGGCATCAATATGTGGCAAGTTGATCCAGATTTTAAAGTTCAGTTTTCACTTCCAATGAGAGTCCTTTTGTATGGTTTTCATCGGGGATATCTAAGTTTGACTTTGGTCCAAACTACCTCAAGGATTTTTGTAAAGAGAATGATTCTTTTTATTTCTTGGATTGAAATAAGTGATTTCTATTCTATCTCATCTGTGTTAATCATGGGATAATCCTTAATGACTTCAATACTTATGAAATATGTTACAACTATGAGTAACTAATGACATCGTGTTTTGGATGTTTTATACCAACATGTATAATATAGATATTGGAGCATGGAGTGTTAATATTATGGTAGCTTCGGGAGGTATGAACCTCTATTGTGACCTATGACGAGACTAGAATCCTCCGGAAGGAAGCAAAGAATTTAAGGAAACCCTAGACAAGTTGTTGGCTGAACAAATATATTTAAATTGAATTTATTGATACCCAGAAGGAGAAGTCGGCCCCAGTTAGACTAGCCAGTCCACTATAAATACAGGGCACCGGTTTCATTATTTCACATCTCAACAATTGCAGTAAGAGCTAAATCTGCGTAGGAAGTTGCAGGTAGCAGCAGTTTGGTGCGCAAGTTTTCTGGGAGAGCTGGGAAAGTGGTGTGCTAGCTTCTGGGTGGGATCATTTGTTCATTCTAGTTTCTATTCTCTTGCTTGGTTCATTTAGCCTCTCTTGGCTCTTGATTGCTACCAGGATTCTCTTCTTGGTCAAGGTCAAGGTGCTCGGAGGGTGGCTTTGGCCTGTGGTTGGGTGACGAGGGTATCGTCAATGGTTAAATGAGCACAATCCTCTATATTCTAATAGGTTATGGGCCCACACCCCTTTAGTCAGCCTAAAACGCTGGAAGGAAACATAACCGCTAGGTATTGAGCTCATTGAGGAACTGCCGCTAGAGTTACTAGCAGGAGCAGCTTCCAAAGAACTGCAACTAAGGTTACTAGCAGTAGCAGTTGCAGAAACCCTAATTCTCAGATCCAACACCTTGTGATGGAGCATCTTTCTCAAGGAGAAGATATTCATATGTGCCCTAACTCAGCGCACCTATTGACTTTCTCAGAAGAAAGAAATGATGAAGTTGAAGTTTTGGATCAAGGCATGACCAATTATCAGTCAACCAAAGACATGTGCGAAACAATCAGTCTCTTACATTACTTAGCACTTACCAAGACAATTGAAGATGATATGTGGATAATCGACAGTGGAGCTTCCAGGCACATGACGGGAGATCAAGCTAGACTCTCAGATCTAAATGAGAGAAAGACATAGTACAAAGTGGAGCTTGGAGACAAAAGAACCTACCCCATCAAAGGATTTCGACAAGCCTCCATCAAATTGGAATTAGGTAATCATGTTCACTTAAGCAATGTTCTGTATGTACCTAGTTTAGAAAATAATCTTGTATCAATATCATGTTTAGAAGACAAAGGAAACATAATAGCCTTCATAGATGAAAAAGTGTTATCATGGCATAAGGATTCCAGCATAGAAGATGCTAGGGTTATTGGAAGACGTGAAGGGAATCTATATAGACTACTAGAATGAAATGAAGAAGCCCTAGTACATGACGAAGTCAACCCTAATGATCTTTGGCATATAAGGTACTCTCATATCAATTATCAAGCACTACCTTTCCTTAGGAAGATGGTTGAAGGGATACCATAATTGAAGTCTACACACGAAGGAATTTTCAAGGGATGTTCCCTTGGGAAGAACATAAAGAAACCATTCCCAAGCAGCAACAATAGATCTAAGGAAACCCTAGATCTAATACACTCAAATGTTTGTGGTCCAATGCCATTCAAATCTTTAGGATGATCTCTCTACCACGTAACATTCATAGATGACTATTCAAGGAAGATGTGGCTATACCTACTAAAGTCAAAAGATGAAGTATTCATCAAATTCCAAGAATTCAAGGTAGAAATAGAAAACCTTACAAACAAGAAGATCAAGACATTAAGAGCAGATAATGGAGGAGAATAAACCTCGAAGGAGTTCGTTGCATTCTGCAAATCAGCAGGGATTAGGAGGGAGCTGATTGTTCCTCATAATCCTCAACAAAATGATGTAGCAGAAAGAAAGAACAGATCCATCGAAGAAACAGTAAAAGCCCTATTGAACAATCAAGATCTATCCATGTTTCTACGGGGAGAAGCAGCAATGACGGCAATATACGTACAGAATAGAAGCCCTCATCGCATATTGAAAGACATGACACCAGAAGAAGCATTCTTAGGTAAGAAACCTAACGTAGAAAACTTAAGAATATTTGGATGTCAAGTTTATTCTCATATTCCCAAAGATAAAAGAAATAAACTAGAATCCTCAGGAAAGAAAGGGATATTCCTAGGATATAGTGGTTCATCAAAAGCCTACAGAATATATATTCCAGATCAACACAAGATAGAATTAAGAAGAGACGTAACATTCAATGAAAGAATGGCCTTCAGAAAATCTATTGAAGAAACTATAGAAGAAGAAGAAATTGAAGAACCAAATGAAGAAAACACAGAAGGTGAAAATAACGAAAAGGATCAACTTGATCATTCTATGGAGATATTTGAGAACGTTGATTCAGATAATATACCAAAGAACAAGAAACGACCAGCTTGGCTTGAAGCCACCTTACAAGATGCAGAAAGAATCAAGGTTCCAGAAGGAACATCCAGGAAGACTAAAAGACCAAAAAGATTTTCAAGTTATGCAGCATACATGACAAAGCTTCTAGATGAAGAACCTACTACATTTGAAGAAGTAGTTAAAAAGGGACAATGGAAAGAAGCTATGACGGAAGAACATCAGTCCATTATGAAAAATGAAGTATGGGAAATTGTACCAAGACCCAAAGAGAAATTAGTTGTAACTTCAAAATGGGTATACAAAATCAAACACGCAGCAGACGGAAGCATGGATAAATACAAGGCAAGATTCGTGGCCAAAGGGTTCTCCCAGAAGGAGGGAGAAGACTATGATGAAACCTTTTCTCTAGTGGCAAGGTATACCTCCATCAGAGCTATCATATCTCTTGCCGCTTTGATGGGATGGAATCTACACTAGATGGATGTAAAGACAACCTTTCTCAATGGAGCTATTGAAGAAGAAGTATATAGTGAACAACCTCAAGGATTCAAGGTACATTCCAGAGACACTCACGTTTGCAGATTGAAGAAATCTCTATATGGACTTAAGGAAGCCCCAAGGGCTTGGTACGCTAGAATGGATAGCTATCTAACAAGACTTGGTTTCTCTAAGAGTCATGCAGATCCAAACCTTTACTACAAAGTCGTGAAAAATGCACTTGTAATTCTACTACCATATGTTGATGATCTATTCATAACAAGTGAAGAATATCTAATCATCCAGTGCAAGAAGGATTTAGCCTCTGAATTTGATATGAAAGATCTAGGTCTCATGCACTATTACTTGGGACTAGAAGTATGGAAGAAGCGTGGTGAAGTATTCCTTGGACAAGGAAAATACACAGTAAAGATCTTTCAGAAGTTTGGTATGATGGACTGTAAATCCATGGTCACTCCTATGAATATGGATATAAGAAAAGTGAAAGTTCCAGATTCCGATCCAGTAGATCCATCTCTATATCGACAACTAATTGGATCATTGATGTATTTGGTAAATACTCGACTAGATATTTGCTTTGATATTAATACATTAAGTCAGTTCCAGGTGGAGCCTAGACAAGAGCATTGGATAGCTGCAAAGCATGTTCTAAGATATATTCATGGGACAATAAACTATGGCTTAAGATATACCACATCCAGTGATGTCCAACTTCATGGATTCACAGACTCTGATTGGGAAGGAAGTGCAGAAGACAGAAAGAGTACTTCAGGTATGTGTTTCAGCTTGGGCTCCGCTATGATATCTTGGAGCAACAGGAAGCAGAAGTTTTTCGCACTCAGTACAACAGAAGCAGAGTATATGGTAGCTTGTGAAGCATGCACAGAAGCAGTATGGCTAAGAAAGTTAATATCTGATTTATTTGATTAGACTCCAGAATTGACCACAATATATTGTGATAATCAAAGTTGTATAAGATTATCCGAGAATCCAGTGTTTCATGAAAGGTCGAAGAACATTGAGATCAAATACTACTTTATCCGAGATAAAGTCCAGGAAGGAGAGGTAAAGCTCGAGTATATCCCCACTGATGAGCAGACAACAAACATCCTGACAAAACCTCTTTCCAGAATCAAGTTTGCATATTTCCGAGAGAAAATGGGGATCGTGGAAATAACTCCCTTAGCTGAAAGGGAAGATTCTCTGGGATAAAGAAGGTACACAAAAATATTCTTGAAAAACATTTATTTTTTGATTGAAATAACTCTCCAGTTAGGAGGGAGCATTGAAAATATTATTTATCTTTATAACAGTCCAGGTTGGACAGGTTCTTTCCTATTCGGAAAGTGGATTGAGATTTCTAACAGACAGTAGCTTCCCATTGTAGTTAACATGGGAGGTAGACTTATTGCTGATGTATCATAGACAACGACTTCCCATTGTGGTTAACATGGGGAGTGGTCTAGGACAGTCATTCTTTTTGGCAGTCACTATGAGTAGTGGTCAAGTAGAATGGTCTGCCTCACTGGGAAGTCATTCTTTCAAAGTTCACAGTTGTGAGCAGTTTTGAAGAATCATTTGTTTTGGAGGTTGATGCAGGACAAACATTCCTCGAGGGTTATACATTCTCTCCAGGGTACACTTTAGTGTCAGAGGAATGGCCCAGGGTGGGGAATGGTCCGGACAGTTATTCCTCGAGGGCAGACTCATTCTCTCCAGGTTACACTCTGTTTAGTGTTGGAAGAATGGCCCAGGGTGGGGAGTAGTCCAGGCTCAACAATCAGGGACAGTTATTCCTAGAGGGCAGACTCATTCTCTCTATGTTACACTTTGTTTAGTGTCGGAAGAATGGCCCAGGGTGGGGAATAGTCCAGGACAGTCATTTCTTAGGGCAGAATCATTTCCTCCAGGTTACACTTTGTTTAGTGTCGGAGGAATGGCCCAGGGTAAGGAATGGTCCAAACATTTCTCAAGGGCATACTCATTCTCTCCAGGTTACACCTTGTTTGGTGTCAGAAGAATGGCCCAGGGTGGGAAATGGTACAGGTTCAGAAATCAGAAACAATCCTTCTTCCTTGGTTGAGAAGAATGGGGCAGATAGCCCATTATTGATATTATATATTGAGGGAAGACATTCTTTCAGACCTCACATATGTGAGTGAAATATTAGCCCAGATGATTATTATTGATGTTCTATACTGAAGACAGACACTCTTTCAGATCTCACAGACGTGACTGAAAGATTGGTCCAGATGATTTAGTTCTTTTCATAACATTGTTTCCTTGCAGGTTGCTATCAGATATTTGTTATGAAGAATGAATGACAATAGATATGCTACTGTTTTTTATTGTGTTTCACAAGTCTGAGTAGTTGTGTACTACTGGAATAGACACGGGTGTGTTCTATTAATTGATATTGTACCAGTTGTCATAGGAGATTATTCAGTTGGATAATAATGACAGGTGTTCATGCTGCTACCAGTTGAATGGTCTGTTGTGCTCAAGACCATACCTCCCTAACTAGGAGGGAGTGTTAATATTATGGTAGCTTCGGGAGGTATGAACCTCTATTATGACCTATGATAAGACTAGAATCCTCTGAAAGGAAGCAAAGAATTAAAGGAAACCCTAGACAAGTTGTCGATTGAACAAATATATTTAAATTGAATTTATTGATGCCCAGAAGGAGAAGTCAGTCCCAGTTAGACTGGCCAGACCACTATAAATACAGGGCGCCAGTTTCATTATTTCACATCTCAGCAATTGCAACAAGAGCTAAATCTGCGCAGGCAGTTGCAGGCAGCAGCAGTTTGGTGCGCAAGTTTTCTGGGAGAGTTGGGAAAGTGGTGCGCTAGCTTCTGGGTGGGATCATCTATTCAGTCTAGTTTCTATTCTCTTTCTTGATGCATTTAGCCTCTCTTGGCTATTGATTGCTACCAGGATTCTCTTCTCGGTCAAGGTCAAGGTGCTCGGAGGGTGGCTTCGGCTTGTGGTTGGGTGACGAGGGTATCGTCAATGGTTAAACAATCACAATCCTCTATATTCTAACATGGAGGATAGTGATAGATTTGTAATTTTGGCTATATATAACTCATTTTATTTAATGTATAATACCTTATTTAACCTTTAAAATTGAAATTAGTTAGTATCCTTATTGTTCAACCTCACTCTAGATAATTGTGCTATGTTCACTGAGTTGTCTCAGGTATTTTAATGTTAATTTCATTGCAAGAATGAATTGTCAAATATGGGAGTCTATTCCAGCATTTTCAATTTCCTCTACTTGAATGGTTTTGCTTGTCCATTTAAAGTGACCAAAAAAAACATTAAATAAAGATATATTATTGTTTGAATATATATGGAATATCATCACATTGCATAATATTTCATTCATCCCTATATACATTATAACTCATTGAATTCAATGGATTTTAAACATATTGATCCTTCCAATTATGTCAATTGAATTGAGTTGTGTCAATTATGTCACTATTATAATAAACT
>JZKD02S1847287.1:443991-460136 GCA_000966675.3 Picea glauca
ATGGTATGGGTGTTGATGTACATGGTTGATGTGCACGGTGGGCACATGGTATGGTATAGGGTATGGTGTTGGTGTGCATGTATATGGTTGATGTACATGGTTGGTATACATGGTTGATGGTTGAGGAATATGGTACAAGTTGAGGTGCATGGTTGATGCACAGTTTGATATAGGTTGATAGTTTGGTACATGGTTGAGACACATACCCTATGACAATATGTTGGTGATCTTGGTACATGCTTGGTAGAGGCATGTGTTGGTTATATCAGACATATAATTGAGATGTGTCTTTGGTATATGATCCATGTGAGAGGATCTTGTTGAGTATCGGTGATAGTGACAGGTTGGATAGGCTGATAGTGACAAGTTGGATACAATGATATGTTGATAGGTTACAGGTTAATGTGACAGTGGTAGTGATAGTGGAAGAGACAATGGAAGTGATTATGGTAGTGACAATTGGTATACATTTATATTTCAAGGTGGAAAGACGAGGAAATGAAAGGGGGTTGTATCTTTATTCTTTTTGGAGCCGAAGAATCGGGGATTTGGAGCCTAAGAATTAGGTGGTTGTAGAAAACTTTTGTTTGGAGCCAGAGAACCGAGGGGGTTGTAGCCTCCTTCTGGTTGGATCCAGGGGATTTAGGGAGTTGTATCTTCCTTCATGTTGGATCCTGAGAATAGGTGGTTGGAGCCTCCTTCCAGTTGCAGCTAGAGAATTCGGAAGTTGGTGCTTCCTATGAATGAATTCTTGATATATATAAGAAATCATTATGTGGTTTTCTCCCATTTAAATTTCCACGTAAATACTGATGTACTGTGTATTTGATCTGATGTTGTTGATGTGATATTTCTTATGATTATATGCTCATGGTATATTGAATGCAATCATAGATGATACATTGATGATAAATTGTTGAACATTGTTGATAAAGTGAAAGAATATATTATGTGGTTAAAAGTGGTCTAAAATGCTCATATTGATTCACCCCCCCTCTCAGTATTCCAACAATTGGTATAAGAGTCAGTTCCTTCAAGGAAACAATTTAACCATTGGAAGGAGATCATGAAGGAGTTCATGGAATACAATGATAATGGAGTACCAATGTTTGATCATCAGAGTGGTCTAGTGTATGAGATGTGGAGCAGAAGAACGAAAACATTTTTGCAGGGATAGGGATATGATATTTGGTATTCAATTGTTACAGGATATAATGGTTCAAATAAACTAACGGCTACAACTAAGAAGGAATTGAAGAGGAACACCAAAATAGTCATGGATTTCATCATGGAAGGATTACCTAATTTAGTAAAGGAAAAAGTGGGAAAATTTTCATCAACTAAAGAACTCTCGGATAAGCTACATAATATCTATTATTCTCCAATAACAGAGTCAGAGAACACCAAAAAAGATGCAGAAGAAATATTCTCATTATGTTAGACACATTCAAAAGAAAAAGAGTACGAAGAGGCAGAAGTTGATTATAAGGAACAATTGATCAGTGTAATTTAATATCTAAGGACTGAAAGAAAAGAAAACAAGTCACTCCAAGAAGAATTAAAGAAGATGGGAAAATCACAGAACTCCAACACCAAATAAGTCAAGAAGACTATCATGATGCTAAAAGGTCAGCTAGAANAAGAAGAAGAGTACGAAGAGGCAGAAGTTGATTATAAGGAACAATTGATCAGTGCAATTTAATATCTAAGGATTGAAAGAAAAGAAAACAAGTCACTCCAAGAAGAATTAAAGAAGATGGGAAAATCACAGAACTCCAACACCAAATAAGTCAAGAAGACTATCATGATGCTAAAAGGTCAGCTAGAAGAAGCCATAAGGATTGAAGAAACTCTTGAGGATCAAAAGTAGTGTTTGGAAGTCGAAATAGAAGCACTAATAAAGGAAGCAATGAAAGAAGAAAAGTGTTTGGAAAATGAAAGAAAGGAAGCATAAAGAGAGAGAATATATTGATAGATCATCTTAAGGAAAGAAATAATGACTTGAATCATCTTGAATCATAACTTAGTCAAGAAGAGAGAAGACTTGAAAAGTAAATCATCTCCTTGAAGATCCAACTTGAATAATCAAAGCGAACAGAAGATGTCATGAAGATTCAAATGATGGAGAAATAAGAAGTGGTTTAGAAGCTTGAATAAGAAGTTGCCACATTGATAAGTAAAATCTTCAAGATCAGAAAGAACGTTCAAGAGAAAAAAAATCCACATTAGCAGTAGAGAATGTAGATAATCATTCCAGGTTGCCAGAAAAGAAGAATGAAGAAAAGAGAAAGAGTTATGCATAATTAATGAAAGGAATAAATCATGGTAAGAAATAATCAAAGAAGTATGAGTGTAATAGAAATACATCTTCAACAAGATCTACCACATTCAGGCAGGAAAGAATCTTCAACCAAAATGAAGGGATCCACAGAAGAGAAGATCATGATCAACCAAGGTAGGAATTCAGAAGGACTACACAACAAAGAAGATCATTCACTCCTAGGTATGTAAATTTATTTTATGGTCATTTCTTTTATTGTACTAACTTTGAACATAAGGTTGCATATTGCAAGTCTTATGAAATAAATTTTCAAACAAGAAAAGCTTATGTGGCCCCACATGACATTGAATTTTAGAAGTGCCATAACTATGGACACATAGCTCGTGATTGTATAAGCATGATGGATACTTCTATGAAATAGAACATTGATATCATATATAAGAAGGTCTGGAAAAGAAAACAAGAACAAGTAAAGGAAGATCAAATACTCTGAGTATTGGAAATAGTACAAAAATAAGACAAATCTACAGAGAAAAGGAAATATGTCAGAGATAAGAAGGTTTGGAGAAGAAATGAGAAAAAAAAGAATAGGTGAATAAAGACCAGGTCCCAGAGATCACAGGATTTGTAGTAGTACGAGAAATAAAAGAAGAGCGGGTGAATAAAGAACATGTTCAAGAGATTGTACTTTAAGGAATTGTAGTGCAAGAACAATCCACATGTAGAAAGGAATAAGTCAGAGTTCATAAAGATGATGAGTCCACATACAAAGAGTAATATTACTTTGCATCAGAGCAGGTATTTTTCTGAGCCATTCGGCTTGGATACTCCCAGTAAATATGTATGTTGAACAGGTGGATTCAGTGCAATAGCTACTACAGAGCATAGAACTATCTTTTGAGCCATAAGACGTGATTACATAGACATATTCAGAGAAGTCAGATAGCGAAAGTACATAATAATAGATTGACCGGTTAAGAAGCAGTGTTCCCACATAGGTGTTAGTTGGCAATTACAAAGGAATTTTTTTATGATTATACTACATGTATGTATTCATATAGGGATGTCTTCAGTACAAGTTGTTCTAGTCATGCAGAGTTTGATAGATCAGATCAATAGACATATTTGATTCAATTTGATAAAGAGGAACATGTGATGATCAGTTGTAGAATATTTAGGTGAATACTTCATGATAGTTCAATGACAGATGGGTCATCATTGTGGAAAATTGAGTAGCTGGGTTATGAACAGTTTGTGACATATGGACAGAGATGGATTTGTAAGATGTTGAGAAGGTATAGAGAGCATGGGTCAAATTAGATGCATAGCAGTGGATTTACAATTGAAATCAATTGGAATAAAAAAGGAAAGCAACGAAAGTTATAACATAACAGAGAAAGAGAAACACATTAGCATAAGCTATGTTATTAAAAGGACATTGTTGAACAGTATGGTCAAGTGACTATGACAAGTAAATGAATAAATCAAATTTTGAATGATTTTTATATATGTTAGTGAAATTCAAGAGGAATCACTAATTGACAACAAACAACACTTGAAGAGAGGAAAGGGAACATATCCATGTATCCCTACATTGATCTACATCTTATAGAAAATTCAAGGGAAGAAAAATCATCAAAGAGAGAGATCCAGAAAGGAATATTAGTAGCATACAGACAAGGATACATACCCACATAGGGATATATTATTTTTCCTATGATTGGTTAGAGAAGGTATAGTGTCGGGAGGAGACATATTGACAGGGGGATTTGACCTTCGGTCAAGGAGGAAGATAAAGAATAGATACATGAAGATAGGGGGAGAAACCCCAAGGAGAGATACCCCTTTCCATTGATGTCAAAGGGGGAGAGTGAGAAAAATTGATGAGGAGAAATGGTCACACATGTAGAATTGGCATTGGAGCATCAGTATTTCCATCAATGTTGGCATTGCCATCAATGCCAAAGAGAGATATTGTTGGACAGTTGGTTTGATAGTTGGTTTTCATTGATGTAAACCCTTGAAGAGTGATATTGGATATTGATGTCAACCCTTGGAGAGGTCTAGTTATGTGGATGTAATTGTTGGATAGTTGATTATAAATTGTATCATCGATATTGATGGTGAGTTAGTTGATGAAGACCGGTGTCACATTTTGGTATCCCCGACGATGTTGTTTTGGTACCCAAAGTTAATTAAGGAATATGTACATCAAGGAAAATTAAATTGCAAGTAAGACTATCATAGATGGATAACACACATTGTGTCATTTACTTTGATATGTGGAACTCCACGTGGTTCCTCACGGTTACGGAGATATGGTGTTGTAAAGTTGGAAGCCCCGAAGAGTGGTCAAGAAGACCCTAGTTGGTTACAAGTCTTGGTGAAAGGGTAAAGTGGTTGTAACAAGAAATCCCTAAAATAATGAAAAAGGTTACCTAACACAAGTATAAATACACCTCAAAGAGTCTCTCATTTACATATACACTTACATTGAATATATATCTTATGAGTGGTATGGTCTATCTTTTGGAAAATCTTTTAGTGAATTTGAGGTTGAAGTGGCAGTATTTTTATGAGGAAATGAAGGTATAACGGGACTAAATTTTTGGAGTTGCGGAAAATTGGAAACCCTAATTTTTTGAGGTTGTACACATGTTTCAAGAGGAAAGGTCACATACATACGCAGGATGCGAGAGAATAGGTCACATACATAAGAAGGTTGCTAAAAGACAGGTCATGTATCTAAGGAAAATTTTGAAAAAGAAGGTATGATTGAGTTGCAGCAAGGTTTGATCATACAAAACATTCTAAGATGGTATGCTTCAGGTCTTCATGAGTAAAAGTATGTCTCTTATGTATTTTTTTTAGGCTTTCATCTTGGATGATATGGGACATGCTTAAGAAATGTCTTGGAGGCCCTTGATGGTACATGATTTCATATGGTTGAAGTGATATTGTTACATGATTTAGACATACTCTTGGTACTTGGTATATGGTTGTTATGGTTCATTGTTAGAAGTACATCTTTGTGATATTGGCATATACATGGGCCTTATCTTATGGTACATGGAATGATTGAGAGTGATATGGTATATGGTTGAGACACACTATATGGTATATGGTATATGGTACATGGTATGGTACAAGTGTTGATGTACATGTTTGAAGTGTATGGTTGGCACGTGGTATGGTATATGGTATGATGTTGATGTGCATGTACATGGTTGGTATACATGGTTGATGGTTGAGGAATATGGTATAGGTTGAGGTGCATGGTTGATGCACAGTTTGGTATAGGTTGATGGTTTCGTACATTCTTTGGTACATGGTTGAGACACATACCCTGTGACGGTATGCTGGTGATATTGGTACATGCTTGGTAGAGGAATGTGTTGGTGATATCAAACATTTAATTGAGAGGTGTCCTTGGTATATGATCTATGTGAGAGGATCTTGTTGAGTATTGGTGGTAGTGACAGGTTGGATAGGTTGACAGTGACATNGAGGATCAAAAGTAGTGTTTGGAAGCCAAAATAGACGCACTAATAAATGAAGCAATGAAAGAAGAGAAGTGTTTGGAAACTGAAAGAAAGGAAGCATAAAAGAGAGAGAATATATTGACAGATCATCTTAAGGAAAGAAATAAAGACTTGAATCAGATTGAATCATAACTTATTCAAGAAGAGAGAAGACTTGAAAAGTAAATCATCTCCTTGAAGATCCAACTTGAATAATCAAAGCGAACAGAAGAAGTCATGAAGATTCAAATGATGAAGAAATAAGAAGAGGTTTAGAAGCTTGAATAAGTAGTTGTCACATTGATAAGTAAAATCTTCAAGATTAGAAAGAACGGTGAAGAAAAAAAAACATCCACATTAGTAGTAGAGAATGAAGAGAATCATTCCAGGTTGCGAGAAAAGAAGAATGAAGAAAAGAGAAAGAGTTATGCATAATTAATCAAAGGAAGAAATCATGGTAAGCAATAATCAAAGAAGGATGAGTGTAATAGAGATACATCTTCAACAAGATCTACCACATTCAGGCAAGAAAGAATCTTCAACCAAAATGAAGGGATCCACGGAAGAGAAGATCATGATCAGCCAAGGTAGGAATTCAGAAGGACTACACAACAAAGAAGATCATTCACTCCCAGGTATGTAAATTTATTTTATGGTCATTTCTTTTATTGTACTAATTTTGAACATAATGTTGCATATTGCAAGTCTTATGAAATAAATTTTCAAACAAGAAAAGCTTATGTGGCCCCACATGACATTGAATTTTAGAAGTGCCATAACTATGGACACATAGATCGTGATTATATAAGCATGATGGATACTTCTATGAAAGAGAATATTGATATCATATATAAGAAGGTCTTGAAAAGAAAACAAGAACAAGTAAAGGAAGATCAAATACTCTGAGGATTGGAAATAGTACGAGAATAAGACAAATCTACAGAGAAAAGGAAATATGTCAGATATAAGAAGGTTTGGAGAAGAAATGAAAAAAAAAAGAATAGGTGAATAAAGACTAGGTCCCAGAGATCAAAGGATTTGTAGTAGTACGAGAAATAAAAGAAGAGCGGGTGAATAAAGAACATGTTCAAGAGATTGTACTTTCAAGAATTGTAGTGCAAGATCAATCCACATGTAGAAAGGAATAAATCAGAGTTCATAAAGATGATGAGTCCACATACAAAGAGTAATATTACTTTGCATTGGAGTAGGTATTTTTCTGAGCCATTCGGCTTGGATACTCCCAGTAAATATGTATGTTGAACAGGTGGAGTCAGTGCAGTAGCTACTATAGAGCATAGAACTATCTTTCGAGCCGTAAGACGTGATTACATAGACATAGTCAAAGAAGCTAGATAGTGAAAGTACATAATAATAGATTGATCGGTTGAGAAGCAGTGTTCCCACATAGGTGTCAGTTGGCAATTACAAAGGATTGTTTTTATGATTATACTACATGTCGGTATTCATACAGGGATGTCTTCAGTACAATTTTTTCTAGTCATGCAAAGTTTGATAGATCAAATCAATAGAAATATTTGATTCAATATGATAAAGAGGAACATGTGATGATCAGTTGTAGAATATTTAGGTGAATACTTCATGATAGTTCAATGACAGATGGGTCATCATTGTGGAAAATTGAGTAGCGGGGTTATGAACAGTTTGTGACATATGGACAAATATGGATTTGTGAGATGTTGAGAAGGTATAGAGAGCATGGGTCAAATTAGATGCATAGCAGTGGATTTACAATTGGAATCAATGGAATCAATTGGAATAAAAAAGGAAAGCAACAAAAGGTATAACATAACAGAGGAAGAGAAATGCATTAGCATAAGCTATGTTATCAAAAGGACATTGTTGAACAGTATGATCAAGTGACCATGACAAGTAAATGAAAAAATCAAATTTTGAATGATTTTTATATATGTTAGTGAAATTCAAGAGGAATCACTAATTGACAAAAAACAACACTTGAAGAGAGGAAAGGGAACATATACATGTATCCCTAAATTGATCTACATCTTACATAAAAGTCAAGGGAAGAAAAATCATCAAAGAGAGAGAGATCCAGAAAGGAATATTAGTAGCATACAGACAAGGAGACATACCCACATAGGGATATATTCTTTTTCCGATGATTGGTTAGAGAAGGTATAGTGTCGGGAGGAGACATATTGACAAGGGGAGTTGACCTTCGGTCAAGGAGGAAGATAAAGAATAGATACATGAAGATAGGGAGAGAAGCCCCAAGGAGAGATACCCCTTTCCATTGATGTCAAAGGAGGAGAGTGAGAAAATTTGATGAGGATAAATGGTCAGACAGGTAGAATTGGAATTGGAGCATCAATATTTCCATCAATGTTGGCATTGCCATCAATGCCAAAGGGAGATATTGTTGGACAGTTGGTTTGANTATCCAAAATCCATTGTGGGATTCAAGTTAGGGAACATTTGTTCTAATGCCTTCACTAAACTAAATAATAACAATAATCTAATTTTAAAGTCATAGCAGATCCATACACCAAATTCGTGTATGGGATCCCCTTGTTTGTGGGACAAGGGACCCCTTTTGTGCAATGATTTGACTTCTAAAGTCTATGAAAGTGTACATTCTCTACCCCCTTCTAGATTTAAACTTGTGACCTCTTATGAGGAAACACTTGTTCTTAACCATTATTCCCACTATTGTCCGCTAAAAGGATACATAGAAATCCATCCTGAAGATCCATGTGTTGATCCTCCATCAAAGCCAAAATATCTATGTCCTATGTTGCAAGGTCATATAGCATCTTGAACCATGTTCAAGGAAGACATCCTGCTGATAAATTCTCATTGCTTCCTTAATGTAGGAATGATGTGTGGATTTTGGCCTTCTACGATGGGCATGCCTAAGCCAACTATTAAGGAACTTAAAAATCCCTTTGTTTCCTTTGAAGTTTGTTTCACCTAGAATTTTTCAAGGGCCACTGATTTTGCATTCAAAATTAGTTGCAATTGGACTTCTTACAAATCTTTCAACTTCATCATCAAAGGAAAATCATTAGAAAAATTGTTATATAACAATGGAAGCAATCAACAACCTGTTGATGGGCGTAAGTGAAACGTCGTCAACTGGAAGGTCAAATCCGAACCGGGGTTGTCTAAATAACCCAAGTCGTTTGGAGTGAGATGACGTAACGGGTTTAGCGGCTCTGTTGGTAGACTAAAATTCTAAAATGATAAAAAGGAAGAAAACTAATCTAAAGTAAACTACGATACTATGTACATGAATTTAATTATTTACAAGTGTTAAAACATAAACATGAGCATGTGATTATGAATAGGGTATTTATAGTTTGTAAGTTTTTGATGGATGTCTTGCAAAATCAATGTTTTTTGCAATTGTTTATGTAGTAGATAAAGAAAGAACATACATTTTATATTTTTTTTTTAATAATTTAAAATCTAAGAACTCACACATACTAATAAGACATAATTTGAAACAAGAACAAAATAACAGTCAAAGCCAATTTAAATTGTTCCTATTTCATTAATAAATAAACTAATAACAGAAATAGAATACGAGTACAACTAACCTGAGATTAATCAACTACTGAGTTTATTTCTCTCTGCAATTCAAACTCCTTGCTATCTTGCCTGTGAGAAAAAACTATAACAGGCTTGTGTTAACATTCCCAGAGTAAACTCAAAAATATTTTTCAGAGCAAAGATATAAGAATAGAGTAATAAACATACAGCTCATGTGATCTTGTAATGACGAACACTTATAGTAAGAGAAATTTAAAATAAAGTATTCATGTAATACATCACATAACATCAAGCATAAATCAATGATATTTAAATGAAATAATGATCACAGATGTAATATATGAAAAACAAATTACAGACAAAATTTAAAGTGTTGAATAAAATGAAATATCATATGTTGATAATACTAAAGTTGTATAACATATTAACATTCCATAATATAAAAGGAAAAACGTAATGAGAAAGCTCCACTCTCGTCTAAAGCCAAAGAGTGAAAAGCTTGTCCATATAGTCTTGAAATTTACATGTCCATAATGCATCCAAATCAAATATGTCTTTACTAGCAAGAGTGAATAATATTTAAACTTGTTCAGGATCCAAATGCTCATATCATACAAGATAGAGTTGAATCCCCCAAAATCAAATAATATTACAAAAATAGTGGATTGCAAACCACTCATACATGAGTTGGCTTTTTAAAAAATAAACCAAAGTTTTATAAAACATAATAAGGGAGAAACTATTGAACATTTGAGCTTTAATTCAAAGTGTTTGTTCCTTGAAATCCGTAGCATAATCTTCCATTTCCTATGAATAGCAAAACCGCTTTGATGTATTAGAAAAACAATCACTAATTACTAATTATTATTCAAAAGAGTCTGTCTACAAAATCTTATATTTTGTAGCTACTCTTATTTTTAGTAAATGAAATCAAAATTTAAATCTACCTATTTAGAATTTAATAACATAATTGAATGAAATCAAAACAAAATCGTTTTACCATTAAAAATTAGCCAAAGAGGGATCTGACAATTCAGAATTTATAATTGCTTTGAAACTGGTTGTGTTCTTAACGATTATATTTCCATCCCTCTTGAATCGTTTATTCTCCCTCTCTGTGTGTGTCTTCAGGTCAAGGTTCTCTTGTTTCAACAGAGCATTCTGAGCAGCCAAGATTTTAATTCGGGTCTGTAAGAGAGAAATATTTGTATAGTAGCGCTCTATCCAGTCGAGGCAGCTATCACAATGTACCGGGGAAATGGCAGACCGACGTGGAACACAATCGACAAGGGGTGCTTCATTTTTACCTGTGGCTTGTTCCATATCATGCTTGATATAGGAAAATCCTTCTGTACCCTTAAGACATGGGGGAAGATTGGTCAGGAAATCATATAGTTTAACATGGGTAATAACCTCTCCCTTGGAACACTGATTTTTTGGGTTTTCATGAGCCAAGAAATCCTCTATCTCATGATATGAGCACTAATCATCAATCTCGATCGGATCGATCGATCTCAGATGATTACCCTTTCGATTTATTAGTTCTCTAGAAATCAAACGTCCAACATTCTTATTCCTGAAACTTAAATCCATAATCTATGGTTTCTTTCCTTTACATACATTCTTGATAATAGGATTATCATCAATGTTTAAACTAGAATAGTTTATAGGAACAGGAGGATCATTTTATTTTAATTCGACAATCACTTGTTCTAGAGATGTTCTAGGTGAAAACCTACATGATAAATCTTTATCCACGAGGGTTTCATTAACAACAAAAACCGGTCCAATAAATTCTGGGCCATCAATTGAATTAGTGAACTGGCTTTCAGCTACTGGTCTGTCCGAGTTAGGGTTTGCAGTTAAAAGAGGGTTGGTTGTAGCATTGGTCTGGGTGAAGCCATTTCTTATCATAAATGTTTCCCAATTGTCACCTATCTTCGAAAGGTGATAAACTAACAAGAGTTTAATGAGCCCGTGGTGAAACAAACTCGAATTGATACGCTTGTAATGCTTGGACATTTTGTAAAGACTAATCAACAGTTAAAAATACATATCCAACTCAAAACCTATGAAATTAATAAACAAATGGATGTGGTACAAAAAAACCAGCCCATATTGGCCTTCACACATAACAAACTGCTTCAGAATTAAAAGGAGACTAAGCCATCTAGGTTTTAACGGAGCGATAGGAATACCTTTTATACAACAAGTGGTTTTACGAAAAGCCATGAATAAACTCCATGGGACATCCTCTATATTAGCATTATTGAACCACCTCTTTCCTTTAGATGGGAGCCATGTCGCCTTTCTCATGAAATCCTCTGTTAATTCCAACTATATATCCCCAATCTTAGCTTTGAAGCCATCAAAAGTCTGTTAAAATGATTTTGCAACCTGGATATTATAACCGTCGAACTTCATGAGGAATACATCCCATCCATGAGCCTTTAGGTCGTAAATAACGTTGTCATGGGATAGAAAATCTTGGCATCCATTCGGCTCGATATGAACGATGAGTACCATGACCACTATGATAAGGATACAACAGAAATCAATAGGAATAGGTTTAGGTTCCCAACGAATGAGTAGTAGAGACAGGTCTAAACAAGATGTAATAGCACGAAAATCACAGAGTATGGGGGCTATCATAAATCGCATAGGAGAATTAGGGAAAATGAAAACCAGAAGGTTCGTAATAGTCCAAGCCATTTCTCACGATAAGTGACAAAACTAACAGAGTACAAAACCCTATGCACATTAATGAATAGTCTCATTAATATTTTGGGCCAGCAAGGTAAGGAGAAAATGCAAGTACATCATGCCTTTACTCATTTGCATGAATGTTGATATGACAACTGAACTCATGAGAATAATATCAATAGTTAACCAAAGTTCCCGTGCATTTAAACATTTTGCCAATGAACTATAGAACCAATGAATTCTTAATAACCCTAATACACAAAGATTTCAATAGTGAATTAACCAACCATTTCATAAGATTTGAATTTTAATCATATATGGGTGGCTTTTAAAACAATATTTCTAAGGTAAAATATTATGAAAACAATCCAAGTTTTTATGTTTAAATTCATGCTTATAGTCATGAATTAAAACTAAAACAAACGAAAATGCAAACAAAAAACTCAATAAGGTAAACTTAACCCAATCATTGCCTTGAAATATTTACAAATAGAAGGTGATGGTAGCTACAGAAAGGTATAGTCTCTTTTGATTGTGGTAAGTATTGAAAATCATTTGTGGCTTCCAACAATGGTGACGTACTAGGTGAAGCAGTTATCTCTGCATCACCAAAAGATTCATGCCAGGGTGAATCAGATGAAATGAATTTTAGAAATAGTTAACAGTTGGTCAACCATACTGTTAATAACTCAGAAAATAACGCAGTTTAGTAACAAATGTATTTCTGTCTAAAAAAAATGTCATCTAGTATCTAACTTAGATTACGAGTGTAGTGATTGTTTATGCAGTTGACTTGGATATTGTTGACAGAGCCACTACTGCCAGTAGGTGTCCATAGCCTCAGCAGGGATGTCATTTGGCCCACTCTAGTACCTTTATCATATCCAAGAGTCATTCAACCATGATATGGTACATCTTTGCATTTTGATCAAATTGAAAACATACTTGAGGATCTTCTTAAACTTGGCATTGCTTCGTTGCCAGCAGGCCTATTCAGTACCCCGATGAAGTTGCCTTGGTATCATGCATGCATTTACCCACTGCCAGCAGACTTGTTCGGTGTCCTAGTGGGTTTACATACACTTCCCACACATTATTGTGCTTTCAACCCTCTAGAATTTGTTTATAGTTTGCAGAACTTAATGATATAGAAGAGTGAAGGGTGATACTGAAAATCTCGTAGTTTGGAATGAAAAAATTTGATCTTTCACCAATTACTCTTTTGTTTTGATGACCCTCATCATGACTTGGACACTTAGATTTTGGTTAGGAAATCAACTCGAGGACGAGAAGGTACATTTGAGTTGTTTTTATCAAAAAAAGGACAGCGTTAGAAGTTTATTAATGAAAATCACGTCTACTTATAATTTCAATGAGAAACCAGAAACATTGATTTGAACAGAAACTCATTTCTGTTGATCTGAGTTTATCAACTGCTTCTAATGAACGAAAATTCTGATTCCCTTCCACAAATGAGATGGTGACTTAGACATAATTATTCAAAAAAAAATCGAAACCAATAAAAATGAAAATAACCAAAATAAAAAACAGAAAAGAAAATTTAAAAATAATATTTACAAAAGAGTGAAACAAAAAACATCAGGTGAAATACCTCCTGAGAGCCTGGACATTCACTGGGAAAGTGTCTAGTTGTCCCTCCAAATTATGCAGACAGAAAGAGTTGGGGCCCAATTTTTCAAAAATTACAAATGGTCCTAGCCATAGGTTTTGGAACTTGGTATGTTCCCCTTCCCCTCGTGAGATTTATCCCACTTGAGAACCAGATATCCTACATCGAAATTCCTATCTGAAGAAGAATTTGAATCAAACCAACTTTTTACAATTTGTTGGTGTTGATCGAGTTTCTTCTTTTCTTGGTTTCTTACCTCCTTTAGTTTTAACAAGTCATTAATTTGATTTTCGAGGGGAGGGCACTCCTCTTCTTGAACTTTATGCGACAATTGTAGAGAAGGGAGTAAAACATGTGGGGGGAATAATGACTTCTCTTCTGTAAATGAGGAAGAAAAGGGAATTACCAACAAAATATTTTGGTGTTACCCTATCAGGCTAGAGTGCATTATAGAATGCATTGTGCCAGTTTTTGTGATTTTCTGAAACTATCCTTTTAATAATCTTGATCAAAATTTTGTTTGTTAATTCTGCTAAGTCGTTTCTTTGAGGGTAGTAGCTTGAATAATAATTTAGTTTAATCCCTTTTTCCAGAGGAAAAATGTTCATATCAAGGGATGAAAAGTAAGGCGTTATCAAAAACCAGATATTCGGGAATGCCAAAACGAGTGATGATATGAAAGTTTAGGAAGGATACTACCTGATTTGTGTTCACCACTTTTAAAGGTACAACTTCAGACAATATATTAAAATAATCTGTTGTTGTAAGGATATACGTGTATTGTTGCGAAGAAGAGGGATTAATTGGTCCTATGATGTCAATACCCCTTTGCTGAAAAGGGGAATCTACAGTAACAGGATGCAAAGGGAATGTTGTCTTTTTTACCCGTCCTGCGGCCTTTTGGCAGATTATGCATTTATGACACAATGCATGGGCATATCTAAACAAGGTAGGCCAATAGTATCCATATCTTAACACTTTGTGAGCGGTGGTATCTCCACTGAAATGACCACGGGCTTCACCTGCACAAAGTTTAGATAACACTTTTTCTGACTCTTCCTTTTCTAAACAACACATAAGAAAACCATCAAAGTTCTTTCAAAATAATACATCATTTATTAACTAGAAAGATGCAGATTTAAGCCTAAGTGATCTTTTATTTTTAGGATCAAGATTACGGGGAGAAGATCCATATGTCAAATAAAATTTAATATTCTCATCCCAAGAATTGGCAGTAACTTGTGCACAACTGGTCTATTTTTCGTCAAGCTGATTCACAGTTGAGGTGTTTATTTGACTTTCTTGTTCTTCAACCGAATCAGTGACTAGATTACACAGGCCTTGACCTCTAAAAATTTGTGCAGGGGTTACTTCAAGGTCATATTTATGTAATGATGTCATCCAATTTTCCATTTTCTCACCCAGTTCTTTTTGTACAAACATGTTTCTTATAGCTGGGTAAGGAACGATAACCTTGATTTTGGATTTCAACAGGTATGACCAGAATTGTTTTACTTCTTTAAAAACAACATATGCATGTTGATATACTGTTGTGTAGTTAATCTATGCTCCTTTAAAAGATGATCTCATGAAGGCAATGGGTATCTCATTGATTTGAGTGTTTTTCTATGTTAACACAATAGCATAAGATCGGTCAGAAGCAAAGGTATAAAGATTGAAATCCTGAGAAAAATCAGGACTCATCAAGGAAGGGGCCTCTTTTATCGATTTTATAATTGAGTCAAAAGCCTAACTTTATTGTGGTCCCAAATTCTACAAAACATCTTTTTTAATTAAATTTTGTAATGGTCTTACCATTTCCTAGAAACTTGGAACAAACCTTCTGATGAAATTAATCTTGCCCAAAAAAGATTGCATGGCATTTTTGGAAGAAGGAGGGGGGAGTTTAGCAATAGCTTGGGTTCTTTCAGGGTCTATAATCATTCCATCCTTAGACACTATAAACCCAAGAAATTTACCTTGCTCCACTGCAAAGACCAATTTCTTAGGGTTGAGACATATGTCGAACTTGCGACATTGTTCCAGAACAACCCTGAGGTGAGACAAGTGATCTTTCTTGTATTTAGAGAAGACAGTGACATCATCAAGGTAGACCATGCTGACTAGTTAATAAGGACATGGAAATAAATATCCATTTCTCTCTGAAAAGTGGCATTGATGTTTATCAATCCAAAAGGCATTTTTTTGTAGGCATAAGTGCCCCATGGGGTGTGAAAGGTGGTTTTAAGTTGATCTGAGGGAGACATGAGGACCTGCTTGTATCCCGAAAAACCATCTAGCAGAGATATCCTTTCAGAGCTAGACACCTACTATAGAATTTGTTCCATTGGAGGAACAAGGTAGTTGTCCTTATCAGATGCTCGATTTAGGTTCCGAAAATCAACACAGAGTCGAATTTCACCACTTTTCTTTCTTACAGGGACTAAATTTGACACCCATTGCATGTGCCTAACCA
>JZKD02S1847287.1:542944-575024 GCA_000966675.3 Picea glauca
CCAAGAATTTTATGAAGACTAAGACTATTACTTAAGAGGGTTTTAGTTTAAATTTTTATTTTTATTTTTATAGGGTCTTTTTCTTAAGGTTAGACAAAAATTTTACCCTAGAGAATTTTTAGACTTAGGACTTAGAGTCTGAACTGGGCAACATTTAATTAGGGAAGTTGGTTAATAATTTCATAATGTGTTAAATGTCTTAGGGCCATCTAGGTTTGTTCCTTCATCAACATCAATGCGACGTACCCTTCAGGACGCACCACGTGCTCCAAGGGTGCCACTCGCCTTGTTCGTTTCTTTTACACGACGTGCCCTTCAAGATGCACCACGTGCTCCAAGGGTGCCACTCGCCAACTTGTGTTTCTTTTGCACGACGTGCCCTTCAGGATGCACCACGTGCTCCAAGGGTGCCACTCGCCAACTTGACGGATTGGTAGACATCAATAACCCCTAGATTCAACACTCCACCAGGTGAACTTGTGGGAGACTAAGGGCTTCTAAGGAATAAGGACCCCGCCTTATTGCGCGCCCCTTAGAGTCATCGTGAGCGACTGTCACAGTCTTCCCTCATGACATCGTGGATCCTGTCAAACTAGGTAATCGTTAACCTACAGTTCGAGCCACGACAGGAGTGCTAGTAGGTTGTGGCAGGGCTATCGTCCATGCTTCTCCCTCAACCCTTCTGGAAATCATGTGTGGCCCCTTTATTCCATACGTGAGTCTGGTCGACAAGCTATTGTCAGCCTGCATCATCAACAATCGTGTCAGAACATGTCCACATCATATCATCAAATCAATGAAATATCACAGTAAATAAATCAACCCAAATAACACACTCCCTGACTCAATCCGGAGTCCAAGAGTTCCATCGATGCCTCTGCATCCTCAAGGTCCAAAACCCTACACACTCAATAAAACTGAGTCAATAGCACCTATCTATGTCAAGTTAGTAAAACATCATGTAATCTATCATAACGCATCATAATCAAGGACAAGAGGTTTAATATCATAACAGTCCAGCTCACTTGCGAGCAAGTGTCCTCAAAGAATAAGTTTTCTCAGTGCGCTAGAGCGGGATGTTACACATTTGGATTGTATGCACTCCAAATTAGTTGAAGTAGTTCAACTACCTCATTTAGTTAAGTTAACTAAAACTCAACTAACTTTTAGTTTAGGGGAAGAATTAATATAATAATAATAATAAGGGACTTTTAATAAATAATAACTAGTAGGTGGGACGCCTTGTGACTCCCATTAATTTCTTAACAAAAATAAACATAACTAGTCAATCAATCAAACACATACCTCCTTCTGGCTCCCATAATCATTCTCATAATTTGAAAATTAAATATCAATGATGTTTCAAATTATATATGAACATATAATATCCAAAATATCCAAAAATAGTTTGTTGTCCAAAACCTTCAGCAATTAACTGTCCTCAATAAAAAATAATAAAATATAATCAAAAACTGTATTTTCCACTTTGAGAGGCAATTTTTCCTTTGTTGTTTCTATCCCCTTTTGACTTCCCTGAATTGGCCTTAGGTCATGTAGAAACTTGAGGCTTGATCTCACTGATGATATGGGAACAATCATATATCAAGTGCATACGAGATGATATGTATTTGGCTGAATCACTTGAGGGAGAGGAGGGGGAAGAAACAACTTTTTCTTTGTCATGCATGTGGTGGGATTCAGTTTTGAGTCTTTTTCTTGCGTGGGACGACTGTACAAGTGAGTGTTCAGTGGAAATCTAGACATTTGGGTTAACAAGTGGAGGAGGAGCAGGTAGAGACAAATTTGGCTAGCCACGATGTTGGGAGACTGTTGGGTGAACAATATCCTCCCATCCGTCATTCTCAGAAACTTCAGGTTACAATGAAACATGAAGGGGAACAGGGATACCAAGGACATGTTGGGGTTGGAAGGGAGGCCTCTCTAGTCTAGTTTGGACTTCCCCTTGTCCAATCCAATTGAAAAATCCAGCTTGGAAGATCTGGTTTAACTCTTGAGGATTTGCATCAAAATGTATTGAGAATCTAGGCCTTCTAGGCCCTCAGTTTAAAATGCCTTTGCCCCTATTATTTTGGCCCTGACTTCCTCTGTTGAAGAAGCTCATCCTGTATGCAACAACTATTAGCAACTATCTTCTTAAACATAACATACATGACATTCTCTTACTATGAAACAAAGTTTGTCTCAACAATCACATCATACCCATGCAATCCAATCCATAAAATTCATTTAATAATTGTCAATGAGCAGGGGGTGAATTAGGGTTCAGGGATATCTGAGGGGATTGTATTAAGCTAAAAAGTGAGAAAATGAAAGGGAGTAAGAACATGATTACTAGTCAACAATTCATTAAACAATTGACTGTGAAAAAATAACCAAAACTTATAAGTTTTGATTTATCTCTGTGTTATTTCTTAATCGATGTAATACAAATATTTAATTTAATTTTAATGAACAGGGCGTGCAAAATGAAATCAGGATCGTGAGGGGATTTGTAATGAGCGAAAAAGTGAGAAAATGGAAGGGAATAGATGGATATTGTTCATAAAATAAATTAACTTAATCAATCGTCATAACTTTGTTCAAGCTTTAATCCAAAAAGCATCCAACTCAAGACCAAACCATTCATTGTTTCCCAATTTCATCAAACTGCTTGTTGTCTCAATAACAATTAAATTTTCCAAAAATCCTCAATTTATAACAGTCTGTGTATTATAACTTATATAAACATTTACATTCAACAGTATTGTATATTATAACTTTGATATATTCCTTTTAAAATAAAATAAAAAACATGCACAACAATTCTTGTTATATTATGCCCAATATTTATCCTTGATAATCAATAATGCACCATGATAACAGTCAACAATCATTTTTCCCTAACAAACAATCGGGCCCAATTTAGGATACCGAAGTTCCTTTTCAAAAAATGTGGATAGAATTAAAATCATGACCAATCATACACAGGTCTTCAATCATATCAATCGATACAATCTTGAATTGATAACAACAGTCAACCCAAACATAAACCCCAAGCTTGATATCTATATGTATCACCACATATAACTTATTTTTTAAACAATTGATAGTCTGCATAATGATTCCAATATAACCATATCATATATGAAGTGAACATAATTAAATTGACACATAGGCACCTCTTTTAACTTGTCAGAACCCTAATCGAGCTTGGTAAAACTCACACAGGTGTCCCTTTAAGAAATAAAAATCATGTTGGATTAAACAAGTTGATCGAGACCATAAATGAATAGAAAGACAGCTCTCGATTGTAAACAACCGCTCATTTTCTTTCTTATTTGTTTAAACAAATTCATCATAGATGGAACTCACAGAGATTCAACCAAAAAGGATGGGTTTATAAATGAGGGAACAAATGTCTTCAAACTCCCAAAATCATTAAACTGATAACCCAAAACTTGAAAAAACTGAAGGTGATCGAGGAGAGAAGAGGCAGTCAGAGTCCAAGTCGGGCTCTTTCAAAAATCAAATGCAGAGAGGAAAAAAAATACTATTTGTCCTTTTAAACAAAAACACAGAGATCTGACGGTCTTCCAATATTTATATCCATTTTACCATCGATTAACAACCATAGGACAAAATACCATTTTGGAAATGAAACAACAGTGAGCCACACAGTCCTTCGACTTATTACTCCAAACCCTTGACATAACCATAAGTTAACACTCGAGGAAAGAAAAAGGAAATCTGAGTAAAACAACCCAATGCACACAGGGGCCTCTAATACTTACAGAGAAGAGACGAGGGTTAACTTAACCGTGGAGGGTATTCAAACACAACAAGATAATCTCTATTTCCAATCACCTAAGAGGTTGAAAAAATTTGACATCAACCATAGTGGGGTTTCAGAACACACAATCATCATAATAGCAGAGACGAGAGGAGAGGGTCGTGGAGAGTCTTTGTGGAAAAAAAAAATAGGACATGATTCATATCAATTTGATAAATACAAAGGCCTGTATTAACATTTGGGGCCAACAAAGACTGGATCTTTGGGATGATTTCAGTGACAATACAGTAAGAAACAGGCCATCAACCACAGCTCGTGGTTTAAACACAAGAACACGCCAACTGTCGACAATTGATCTGCAACTGGATAAGGATTACCACAACAACCAAGAAGGAAACGAGTTGACAGACACTAATACACTTAACGGTAAATAAAAACCCTCAACCATCAACCTTGGAGCCTTATTGCACCACTGTCACTATTATTCCATGGAGACTCATCATAAAAACCACATTGATTGAGAAAATAACCAATGCACAAAATTAATAATACCCACTCTTTTCTTACAATCATCAACATTTCGCAGTCATCACAGAAAGCCACAACACCATATTTACATGCAGTCGAAAAACTTAAGAAAACACAGGAATCCATTCATTACTGAACCACCACTTGGTTTATAAAACAGACAGTCCTTCATGGATGGAGAGAAAATAACCATACCTATGATAAAATCTCTTAAATGACGAGTTGGTCAAGCTTTCCCTTCCAAAAACCTAAAAACATGGAGCTTCACAACCAATAGAGCGACAATACAACAATGCAACAATTCTAGAGTGATGGGGGATAGGGAAGGTTTGGAGTGACGTGAAGTAAATGCATGTTGCTTCCTCACCTGGTCCCATTCAATTTAAGGTACAAGACAACCCAATAAGCATAACATCCACCAATAAATCAAACCATGTAACCAATGCATAATCAATGTCAATCCATCGTAAGATCTGGGACCATATCTATTACATAGTGCACCACCCGAGATATCTCATATATACATTAACCTTTGCCACACAATAATCACACATCAACCTTGCTATATGTGCTTCCATTAGACTTTAATAAAATTTGCATAGTCCTTTAACCAAACCATAGTACAATAGTTAGGACTAACACTTGTATCCATTAACTCTTTCATTCGAAGTTTGCATGTAGTCTTTTATCATAGCTTTAGGATTAATACATAGCTTCTTTCCTTTTGCTATAAATTTAGAAACTTTTCATAGTTTTTTTCTTTGTTTTGATCAAGGTCCCATTTAATTATCCCTTGCATACATGTGGCTAAGTAATCAACATACGAATTAGTAACAAGGTTATAACATAGCACCTGTAAACAACATAATCTTCATACTCATTGAAATTGTTATGTGTCACAAGTGGTTACCAACAATATTCGACAATAATGCATTATCCACTCATTATCACACCAAATGAAACCAAGACTATATCATGAAAAATGTAGGACTTTGTAGGCAACATCATAACATCAACAAAATATGTGTAATATGTCTATCATTGCGCCTCTAGTCTACAAGGGTGTCCCACCTACTAGTATTATATTATTATCATAATTAAATAATAGCGCTTTAGCAATGCTTTGTGAGCGAAATTCATCGTTGCAATTTTAATCGTCAACACACGTAAGCACCGAAGAGGAGTGTAGAAGAAATGATAAAAATTATTTCACAGACGATTGAGGGATATAGGAAGAAAATTGAGGAGCTAAAAGAGAAACTTAATCCTACAACTCCTCCCGAGGTTCAAGAAGAGAGGGAGAAAAAATCCACACTACAGATAACGGAGATGGAAAATGAAGCAAGGGAAGTCACAAAACTGTTCTACATAACTGTGCATATTTGGACCATCTTGGAAGAGAATGAAAAAGTCCAACAATTGGAACAACAAGAGGAGAACATCAGCGTTTTCATACATGAGTTAAATAAACGACAAAAAAACATGAGTATTACCGAGTGCATGAAGGTCACCCAGGAAATGAATAAGTTGTAGACAGAGTTAAAGGCATCGTAGATGAACAAGAATGAAAGACAATACCAATTGGAACCCCTCCAGGAACAAGCATCATAGATGATTTCACAACAGGAGGAAGAGAAGACAAGCATGGTGCAGGCACATTCAAAGGGCGCAACATTATTACAGGAAGAGATAACAGTGTAGAAAGTTGAGGTTCTAACATGCAAAGAAGAACAGATGAAGGAAAAAGGAAAGGAACTAGAAGAGAGGTTCCACATGAAGGAAAAAGGAAAGGAAGGATATATTGACTTTCGTAATTATATATACATTACAAATTTTGAAAAAATACACTACACTAGAACAATGGGTACTATACAATTATACCATTTTTTTAAAGGAAATTTCATCGTCAAGGTACTCAACACCTACACTAACAGAGACATATACCTTATATTTTTCTTGAAAAATAACATACCACTGTTATAAAAACTCTAATTTTATATAGTTATTCACAATTTCTATAAATAAAAACTATATATTCGGAAAACTAATTCAATTACCTACATTTCATATTCTTACACCATATTCAAATTCATTGTAAAATTACCTTGAATAATCCATCCAAGTTAAGATATTGTTGTTTTTCCATGTTTTCATTGCCACTAACACATCATGAGAGACCATCATTAGCTTGCAACCACCCCCATGTATTCCTTGAGAAAGCATTAATGAACGAAGCATAGTACATAGATTTACCTATTGATGGAACAAGAACAGTTCCAAACACATCACTTTGTACTAACTCTAAGATCCCCTTTGCTCTTGTAGCTCAAGATGTGAATCTTACCTGATTTTTTTTATCATATATGTAGTGTTCACAAAAATCAAAATCCAATGTACAATCAAACATACCTTCAACCATACCTTTATCATGTAGTGATAGAAGGCCCTTCTCTCCAATATGTCCCAATCTTTGATACAACATCATTGTCTTTTCTCCAGAGACCATAGGGGTTTTTTCTTCTTCACCCTTAGGAGCAATAGAATTGTTACCCCCATTACAAATTGTAATTCCCAACAACTTTTAAAAAGTTCCATTCTGAACTCCCCTCATCAACACCATTGCTCCTCAAACCATTTTGCAACTTTACTTTTTAAATATAATGTATACAACTACATCACTCATCTTACTTATCGATATCAATCTTTTAGTGAACTATGGAATGTTCAAAACCCCGGGGAGTGTTCTAATCCTTTTGTTCTTGAGATGCAACTTGACCTTTCTACGTCCTGTGACTCTCTTTGTCAATTCATATCCTAGGAAACTATCACCTCCATTATACTTTTCATATTCACAAAACCACTCCCCTGTGGGAAGTCATATGAAAAGACACACCTTATTCAATCAACCATACATCTTGATATTCATGTGTGCTTGAATAAGCCAAGTACACATGCCCTCCTTTTGAGGAGGATTTCTCTTTTTTGGAAGGATCATCATCAAATGCATTCCCTCTCTCCACATTGTTTCATCCACAATTCTTCTTGAAATTTCCAACTTTACCACCAAAACAAATAAAGTATTTTTGAAATTTAAAATTCGTTGGAAATTATTCCGTTTTAGTAAATTCAAATTTGGAATAATTTTTCCATTTATGGAAATTCCGAATTTTGAATTTGATAATTGTAATTAATTATTATGACTATTGGGCAAAGATCTGATTTGACCCAATTATCTATTTGACTTGACACTTGTATGAAAACCTAATATTTTATATTGATTGCAGGAGGACAAATGGAATAGCCATGTTAAAAATCAGCTGACCATGACTCCATGAGTGGGGAACATGTTGGACCTACCTCTAGGCTGACTATGACAAGTGGAAAATCAGAGATTTGGCCATGGGGGGTAAATTAGGGATTTATAAAGCTGTGAAAAATCCCAAGGGGGGGTAAGAAAGACCTAGGCAAAGGCATTCTTTTGATAAATAACATATGTGAGGAGGCTGAATGCTGCTGAGTATGCTAGGAAAAAGACTATTGATTTCTCCCTTATTGTTATGAACACTATTGATCAAGTGTGAGGCAGGAGGAATTTGCTAGAGTTGAAGGACATTGCTGAGGAGGAGTTTCCAAGTTCTCCCTCATGGATTCATGGTCAGGTTAGGGGGTGAATTAGGAAAGTGATTTTTGGTTGCCCAATTCTACGGTTGGGAGGAACATGGTTGTTCCCTTTGTCTTTCCATGGATTGGATTCACATATGTTAAATATTACTCTTATTTGTTTGAATGATTTTGTATAGTTGATATGATGCTCTGTTTGGGTTGAGTTGAAATAACTCTCATGTAGGACATCTGTCATTGTATGGAGTTTATAATCATGGACCAAGATTCTGGAATGGGGCATTCTTAGCTAGAATTCTAGGTAGAATGAGATATGCAAATTAACTCGAAATATTTGGTGTATGTCTAATTTTGTGGTTAAAATCCTTGGATAGAAGTATTTTAAATGTGATTGAACTTGAAGAATGAACAAATCTACCTACAAGTGTAAGCTTATCCCTGAAATTGAAATTATGGACAGGACTATTTATGTACAAATGAGCTAGGAAGAATTAGACTCTAATTACGGGCGTACATTTACTTCTGTAGTTGAAATAGTAAGTGAATCTATCTATACTTAAGTAGGAAATCTGAGAAAGAATGTACACGTAAATTCCATCAAGTTATATCTCTATATGTAATGAATATAGATACAGTTACGGAGTGTAGTTTTCCTGTTAAATAAATATTTAATGACTACAACAGGTATCCCACTTATACAGAAAATTACTATCAAGACTGTTAACAGATAACTATGCCGCTAGGAGATCAACTGCCTCTCGTATAAAGGAACTTCTGAATTGAAGGGTCTTAAAAAAAACCCTTCTTAAAATTTATTACAGTAAACTCGAAGACGAAATTCAATGAACATAAATCACAGACTGATAGACCTTTTAATCTTGTGTTCCTTTCATACAAAATAAAAGGACCCCAATTGAAAGAAATTACATAGTATGGAATAAATTACAAAACCCATAAAATTTGAGCACATATGCGAAATTGTCCACTCGGAGATCGTGACAGTGGATGGTTTGGAATTAGGCAAATGCAACATAGGATAAACATCAAATGATTCACAGGCATGTATATATATATATATATATATATATATATATATATATATATAGTGTTCTAGAATAAAGACAGAATCGTAATATAATCCAAATCATTATGCATATTCGTGTTGAATCCAGACAAATATCATATTTTCTTTACAAGTAGGTTATTTTTGACATTAAACATAGGAAAGGCCGAAAGAAACAAACAATATAATCTATTATAATTCATACCAACATTCTGAACAAGAAAGTCCTGGTAATCAGATTTCGGGGTAGGGAGATCCGCAAGGTGAATGATTATAACAGTCATTTACTTTGAAAAAAATACTAAACAAAGACCTGTACATAATTTATTGTATTATAACAATGGTAGCCCAAAGGTTTAAGTTACATTGGAAACTCTTTCCCTTTCCCAAGTCGATAGGAAAAACTGAGGGAAACGAAACTGTTGACTACATCTCAGTTGCAACACAGACGATTCTAACTCTCCCGAAGGGTTACGAAAGGGAACTCATAGACCTTTTTACACTGAGTACGTAGGTGAGAAGCCATGACCTTCAGATAGATGGAACCTGGAGCAAACCACCATACACGATGATTAGTAAAAATATCTTATAAGAAGACAGTGTAATAAGAATACAAATTAAGTGCAAATGTCTATAAATACATCATACCAATGCTTACTTAACTTTTGAACTCATGGAACAAGATTATTTTCTTGACGTTTCCATCTGGATAGTTGTATAGGGTCGTGGGTGAAGGAGACAATACACATTGATGGGTACCCTCACATCAAAACAGGGCCCATCATTAATGATATGTTTCAGCTCTTAAAAATAAATGAATGATATAGCTGAAGTAAAAATAAACTTCTTCACACAATATTCTTTAATAATGGAAATACAGTAATCAACCAGATCGAAATTTCATTGTGTAGGCGAACAACAAGAGGGTGTACTTCTAGGCGGAACATAGCCTAATCCACCTTTCAAAATAGAAGTAACTGACTGTGAGCCTAGACTACCCAAAACCCCTTTTCAAATAATTCTCTTAGGTCAGTAAATTAAATGTAGAGATTACTCTGGCCAAGATTTTGATAATCAAACCCCTGAATAAACATTACTCTCTGATTCACGAATACTTATATATGAATTCTAGGTCATGACAAAGAGTTACAAAACCCTATATTCTGAATCTGGATAAGTAGGGCTAACTGTCTGTCTCAGTAAACAGAAGGGAATCGTCAAGAACGTCATGGAAAAGGCCATTGTAGCAGGGTTAAGGATGGCTTTGAATGTAGTGTAAGGATGTTTGACAAAAGAAGAATTCCACAAGAAGAAAATAAGGGAGAACATTGAATGATTGATTGACATGATCAATTTGAAATAACTAGGGTTTTAACGTTTGAAGTTAGAGAAGAACTTACCCGTAATGTAAGGCATGTCATCTAAAACCAGATGGAGGCCACCACCAGGCCACAATATTCACCTCTAAACCTCCTCGACACATAGAATGTCTTCACAAAAAAGAAAGAACTCAGAATGACAAACTCTAAACCCTCTCCAAACGTAAACGATGCCTTGTCACCTCGAATTAATTGTGGTTAGTGCGAAGGAAGGGTGAGCCACGTGACCAGGATAGGGTCGACGAGACACTTCAAGTATAAAGACAAGCAATTTCAATATGACCAGTACTAAATAGACTACCTTAATGATGGATGCAGAGATTTTAATACCCTGACAGGGGTTTTCTTTTCCCACTTAATGAAGGTTGGTTCCATACCCCTGCAACAGGTCTTAGGTAGTGGTTGGATCCTCATTGTCGTAGGTCCACTAGTGACACAACATCAAGCTTTCAATTCAACCAGTTTCGAGTTAAGAGCCTTTAAATGACCAAAGCCTGGAGGCCTGTGACAATCATCGGTCCTTACCCGACCCTTGGCCAAGTTGGTAGGAACCAAAGATATTTCCCTAGGAGGAAACTTTTGAGCACACTTGGGTGTGAGTATGGTATGGAGACCTTATGCCAAACATGGTGAGTATAGTATGGTTTATGTAAAGTTACTTTAATCATTTAGAACCTACGCCTAAAGGTTTTAGTTCTTTTGCTAAAGCCTTGGGGTTTTCCTTTATAAATTTCTCACTTAAGGTAAGACATGATAACATACTTCAAATAGCATGTGGTAAGGAGGATTTTTAACGAGTTGTGTAGTAAAAAGAAAAAGAAAAAAAACTAATGAAAATTCTATGGTAAAGTTCTATATCAGAGTTGCATTAGTAGAATTCTTATCGCTAATGGATTCCTTCCTGCCAAGAAAAATATGTAAACACAAGTTTTTTTTTGTATGGTATTTTGAGGTTCATTACACATGGTATCAAAGCCAAAGTTACAACACTGGACCTGAACAAGGCCACATTAGTCACTTAAGTATATATTGTGATTTATGCAAAACTAATAAACCTTGTTGTTGCAAACAGAAAGCCCTTTTTGTTTTGTGATAATTATGGCAGCTCAGGACGATGCAGAAATCAGGATGGAGGGAAATCTGGAGCAGAGACCTCCTGGATATCCAATACAGAACATCAACGGAATCTCACCCATGGAAGTTTTGGAAACAATGAGGAATCTTATTGTTGAACTGCAGATTTTCAAATCTGACAACGAAAAACTGAAGAAAGCAGAGTAGGAACAACAAGAGATAAACGAAGTCCTACTACGTAGTATAGTGATCAAGAAAATCCTGAAGGATGATAATAATGACAAAGAAGTCAGAAAGAGAGATTCCAAGAACTGAGGACCGAAAACAGAAAAAGGAGACAGTTCATTTGAAGGAATACCTTCAGCTGAAGACAACACTAAAATAGACAGAAAAAGGAAACAAGTAGACCACCTTGAAGGAGAATTCAAAAAGATCAAACCAGCTACCTTCAATGGAGAATGCAAGACAGGATAAGAAGTTGAGGCATGGTTGTTGGAAATCAAGAAATACTTCTAGATCTATAACTACTCCAGTAATATGAAGGTCAGAACGGCCATCTACAATCTAAAAGGGAAGGCCAACATTTGGTGGAAAGACCTGAAATTGGCCAAGGGCCTAAAGGAGAAACAGTTGGAGTGGTCTGACTTTAAGAAGTATTTCAAGAAACAGTACCTTTCTGAAAGCTACTACAAAAGGAAAACAAAAGAATTTTACGAACTAAGGCTTGAACAGATGACAATGGAAGACCTTATAAATAAATTCTTGGAACTATTAAGGTTTGTACCTTACATTCGAGAAGATAAGGTAAAAATCCAATGATTCTTAAGTTGTTTACCACAATTCTACAGAGACAGAATTGAATTTGACAACCCCAAATCATTAAGTGAAGTGTTTAGGAAAGCAGGAATGTGATACGATCAATAAAAACAATGGGCAGAGTTTCCTAAAGCCTGGAAGGATAAGAAACAGGAACGGATGAATCAACAAAAGAAGGGATACTAGCCAGATCCTTATCAGAATGCAACAAAAAGATTTTCGAGGAAATATTTTCATGCAAATCATCCAAGCACACAGGGAGGCGGTAAATCGATAAATCTGGGAATGAAGAAGTTTGGGGACATCCCTCTTGAACCGCTAAAGTGTTGGGAATGTGGATAACTTCATCTAAGAAGGAACTGTCCTTGTTTAAGTTCAGCAAACAGAACTATTGTTCATAATTTACAGGAAGCCTCAATGGTGGGAGAGATGGGCAAAAGATTGTATCGGATTAATGTAGCCATAGACGGCTGGCAAGTTGACCACCAATCCTCCGTAGTAGAAATCAAAGGTAAAATCAATAACACCCGAATTTTTGTTTTAATTGATCCTGGAGCTACGTTAAGTTATATCACTCCTGGAGTAGTAGAGTCAAATAAACTTAAGAGAATGAAACATGCAAAATCATGGCTGGTACAGTTAGCAACGGGAACTAAAAGGAAAGTGGTTGACTTTCTTTATGATTTTGAAATTAACTTAGACATCCAAAACATAAAAACAAATCCGAATATTCTATCACTAGGATCCTACGATATGATTGTTGGAATGGATTGGTTGGAAAGACACAAAGCATTTCTAGATTGTTATACAAAGACACTTAACTATAAAGATGATTGTGACACTACTAGAACAAGCCAAGGTATACCAAAACCTATATCAGTGAGACAAGTTTCAGCGATACAACTCAAGAAATGTATGAGAAAGGGATGTCAAGTTTATGCAATCCAAGTAACGAATCTATTAGAAAAAGAATATAAGCCAACGTTAGAAGACTTTGTTGTCCTATGTGAATTTAGAGACATGTTTGTTGATGAGATACCAGAATTACCTCCTAGAAGGGAAATAAACTTCTCCATAGACCTACTACTTGGCTTAGCTCCTGTCTCAAAAGCACCTTACCGAATGAGTCTACCAGAACTGACAGAATTAAAAAAACAGTTACAGGAATTGTTGGACAAAGAGTATATCAGACCAAGTGTTTCACCAAGGAGGGAACCAGTCCTCTTTGTGAAAAAGAAAGATGTTACTCTAAGACTAAGTATTGATTATAGACAACTGAACAAAATGATGATTAAGAACAAATAACCCTTACCAAGGATAAGTGATATGTTCGATCAAGTAGGTGTGGCCAAGATCTTTTCAAAGTTGGATTTACGATCCGGTTATCATCAAGTTAGGATAAAAGATGAGGACATAAACAAAACAAATTTTAGAACAAGATATGGACACTATGAATTCGTAGTCATACATTTCAGACTCACTAACGCACCGGCCACATTTATGTGCCTGATGAACAGTATTTTCAGTCAGTACTTAGACAAATTTGTAGTAGTATTTATCGATGATATTCTGGTCTATTCTAAAATGGAGGAAGAGCATGACGAACACTTAAGAATAGTTCTTCAAACATTGAGGAAACACAAAATGTACACCAAATTTGATAAGTGTGACTTTTATCAAAAGGAAATACAATATCTGGGACATGTAATTTCAGTAGAATGCATTGTCGTAGATCTTGAAAAGATAAAATCCATTATGGCTGGTACCTAAAGATGTAGTGGATATCCAGTCATTCATGGGAATCACCGGATATTATTGTAGATTTATAGAAGGGTTTTCCAAGATAGCCTACCCTATCATGTCGTTCCAAAAAAAAGGGACCAAGTTTAACTGGACATAGAAGTGCCAAGACAGTTTTAACAAGCTGAAGGAATTATTGACAATGACACCCATCTTGAAGGTAGCATACCCAGACAAAGACTTTACCCTCTGTGTCAATGCAAGTAAAGAAGGACTAGGTGGTGTCCTAACTCAGAAAGGACACATGATTTGTTATGAATCCCAAAAATTAAAGGAACATGAGCGAAATTATGTCACTCATGACTTAGAATTGGTAGTGGTAATACACGCCTTAAAAATGTGGCGACACTACATAATGGGAAAAAAATTTCTACTATTAATGGATAATAGTGGCGTGAAGTATCTATTTAGCCAACCAGATCTTAATGCAAGGCAAGCAAGATGGCTAGCCTTCCTGAGCGAATTTGACTTCGAAGTTAGACATATCAAGGGTAAGGAAAATAAAGTAGCAGACGCCTTAAGCAGAAGAATCCATGGGTTAGTTGAAATAAATATCAACACGGAAGAAAGTGATGTGGAACAAAGAATAAGGACGATAGGTATTAACGATGAAAATTACACTAAGATAATGGTAGAATTACAAAATAGTACTACAAACTCAGAGAAACCAGATCTAAGTATCGACGAGAAGGGACTATTACGATTTAAAATTAGACTTTACATACCAGATTCACCAAAGTTAAAGTTAATAATCTTGGACAAAGTTCATAAGAAACCGTATTCTGGCCATCTAGGATATTAGAAAACAATAGCAGAAATTAGAAAACTATTTTTTTGGCCTATTATGAAGGGTGAAACAACATAATATTTGGCTAGATGCCAAGATTGTCAGCAGGTTAAGGCCGAAGACCAGCATCCAGCTAGCCTATTACAACCATTACCAATACCAGAATGGAAATGGGAGACCATATCGCTTGACTTTATAACAGGTTTGCCAAAAACTCAGAAACATAATGATTCTATTATGGTTGTAATCGATAAACTCAGTAAGTATGCACACTTTCTTCCTGTAAAGTCTACTTTTAAATCTATAAACATTGTTGAAATATTTATGAAAGAAATTTTTAGACTGCATGGTATTCCTAAAATGGTGATTTTAGATAGAGACGTAAAATTCACATCCTCTTTTTGGAAGGAATTGTTTGTAGGGATAAATACTAATTTGAGTTTCAGTACGAGTTATAACCCACAAACGTATGGACAGACCGAAAGGACAAACCAAATCATAGAGGATATGCTCCGCATGTACGTAAGAACAAAACCGAACAAATGGGAGGACTATCTACACTTGGTAAAATTTGCATATAACAATGGGTACCAAACATTGGCTAAGTTAATCCCTTTTGAGGTGTTGTACGATAGAAAGTGTACGACTCCAATTAGTTGGGATAACCTGGTAGACAGACTTATGGTTGGACCAGAGATGCTCCAAGAAATGGAGAACATGGTAAGGAAGGTACAACAAAACCTAAAAGAAGCACAAGACAGATAGAAGAGCTATGCAGATCAGAAAAGGAGACACTTGTAATTTCAAGTGGGAGACCATGTTTATTTGAGGGTCAAAGCCCTAAAAATCTCATTGAAGTTAGGAAACTGTGCCAATCTGGCACCCAGGTTTTGTGGGCCCTTCGAGATACTAACTTGAATTGGACTCGTAGCATACCAACTTACACTTCCAGCTAATTTAAGAATTCATAATGTATTTCATGTCTCTTTGTTGAAAAAGTATGTTCATGACCCTACTCGTATGATTGATTGGAACTTGGTGCAGGTGGAACAGGAAGGCAAGTTGCAAGTGGAACCCCTACGTATTCTGTACCGGAGAGAAATTAAACTTCAGAACAGAGTCGTCGCTCAGGTAAAGGTGCAATGGAAGCACTTTAGTCCTAAGGAGGCCACTTAGGAGTTGGAGGGAGATTTGCAGAAATCTCATTCAATCATGTTCCAACAAAGGAACGAACACTAAGGAGAGTGTTTTATTGAAGGGGGAAAGGATGTGACATCCCCCAAAAAATAAAGTATTTTTGAAATTTAAAATTCGTTGGAAATTATTTTGTTTTAATAAATTCGAATTTGGAAATTTTTTTCCATTAATGGCAATTCCAAATTTTGAATTTGATAATTGTAATTAATCATTATGACTGTTGGGAAAATATATGATTTGACCCAACTAGCTATTTGACTTGACACTTGTATGAAAACAAAATATTTTATATTGATTGTAGGAGGACAAATGGAACAACCATGTTAAAAATCAGCTGACCATGACTCCATGAGTGGGGAACATGTTGCAACTACCTCTGCGATGACTATGACAAGTGGAAAATCAGAGATTTGGCCATGGGAAGCCCTTGAAAATCAGGGATTTATAAAGATGCGAAAAGTCCCAAGGGGGGAAAAGAAAGACCTAGGCAAAGGCATTCTTTTGATAAATAGAATATGTGAGGAAGCAGGACATTGTTGAGTATGCTGGGAAAAAGACTATTGATTTCTCCCTTGTTGTTATGAACACTACTGATCAAGTGTGAGGCAAGAGGAATCTACTGGAGTTGAAGGACAATGCTGAGGAGGAGTTTCCAAGTTTTCCCTCATGGATTCATGGTAAGGTTAGGGGGTGAATCAGGCAAGTGATTTTTGGTTTCCCTATTCTATGGTTGGGAGGAACGTGGTTGTTCACTTTGTCTTTCTGTGGATTGGATTCATACATGTTAAATCTTACTCTTCTTTGTTTGAATGATTTTGTATAGCTGATATGATGCTCTGTTTGGGTTGAGTTGAAATAACACTCATGTAGGACATATGTCATTGTATGGAGTTTATAATCAAGGACCAAGATTCTGGAATGGGGAATTCTAAACTAGAATTCTAGATAGAATGAGCTATGCAAATTAGCTTGAAGTATTTGGTGTATGTCTAATTCTATGGTTAAAATCATTGGACAGAAGTATTTTAAATGCAATTGAACTTGAAGAATGAATAGATCTACCTATAGGTGTAAGCTTATCCCTGAAATTGAAATTCTGGACAGAACTATTTATGTACAAATGAGCTAGGAATAGTTAGACTCTAATTACAGGCACACATTTACTTATGTAGTTGAAATAATAAGCAAATCTATCTATACTTAAGTAGGAAATTTGAGAAAGCATGTACAAGTAAATTACATCAAGTTATATATCGATATGTAATGAATATAGATACAGTTATAGAGTGTAGTTTTTCTATTAAATAAATATTTAATGATTGCAACAGGAATCCCACTTATACAGAAAATTACTGTCAAGACTGTGAACAAATAACTATGCTGCTAGGATATCAACTGCCTCTTGTATAAAGGAACTTCTGAATTGAAGGGTATTAAAAAAAAAACCCTCCGTAAAATTTATTACAGTAAACTCCAAGATGAAATTCAACGAACATAAATTACAAACTGATAGACCTTTTAATCTTGCATTCCTTTCGTACAAAATAAAAGGACCCCAATTGAAATCAATTACACAGTATGGAATAAATTACAAAACCCATTAAATTTGAGCACATATGCGAAATTTTCCACTCGGAGATCGTGACAGTGGATGGTTTGGAATTGGGCAAATGCAACATAGCATAAACATCAAACGATTCAAAATCATGTATGTATATATATATATAGTGTTCTAGAATAAAGACAAAATCATAATATAATCAAAATCATTATGCCTATTCGTGTTGAGTCCAGACGAATATCGTCTTTTCTTTACAAGTAGGGTATTTTTGACATTAAACATAGGAAAGGCCGAAAGAAACAAACAATATAATCTATTATAATTCGTACCAACATTCCGAACAAGATAGTCCTGGTAATCATATTTCGGGGTAGGGAGATCTGCATGGTGAATGATTATAACAGTCATTTACTTTGAACAATAGACCGAACAAAGGCCTGTACGTAATTTATTATATTATAACAATGGTAGCCCAAAGGTTTAAGTTACATTGGAAACTCTTTCCCTTTCCCAAGCCGATAGGAAAATCTTGTGACTTGTAACTCCCGAAGCGCGATATCCCGAGGTACAAAAAGTAAAAATTATCATTTAACGGTAAAAGGTGGTGACTTATGAAACATAACATCCTTTGCTATTTCTCATGTTGGGACTACTGATATTTTTAGTTGGTAAATGTCATGAAGCAAAAGAGAACTTAAAGACCAACCTTTGACTTTAAAAATTACATTTAAACCAATTGAAAAAGGCGGCTCCAACATAGGCTCCAACTAGGGATCCTGTCTTCCTGCAAGACGGGAAGAACAGTAGACCATGTGCCTGTATTGGGTAAATGGAGTCAATGGCTTTATTCCAGCGAAATTGTTCCTAGGAAAAGGATAGAGAGGGAAAAAGAGATTTCATCTTTTACTTGTGAAAAGTTTTTCAAAACTCAGATACTCTTCAAACTTAGTTGTAGCGCCTTTCATGAATTTCTCTTTCTCATTACTGAATTCAGGTCTGCATTAAGACAATCAAAATAGTCCTAGGAAATCCAACAGATCTTGTGGCTATTGGCTTGCATCAAACGAAACAAATTACATGTTTTTAATCAGGGAGCCCTACCTAACCTTGGGATGCAGATTCGGTTTTAGAAAAATTGGTTACCAGAGTAGAGTGAGATTCATGTATAATAGACTTACAGATATCTCATATATTTCTTCACTGCCAGAGAGCTTGTTCAGTACCCCGATGGAGTTATTTGGCCCTTTTTACTGAATTTCCTTTCACCACTTCAAAATATATTTATGCATTTAAATGCTGAGACGAGGGAAATCATTTCTTAATTTAATTTCATCATCTTTTTGGACTATATGGGGGAAATCATTTCTAAATTTCCTTTCACCATCTGTCTTATAGTTTTCTTTTTAGAGCGCGAAGTGGGGGAAATCATTTGTATGATGGATGATATCTATGTAATATTTTACGGTGGAGGTATATCAACTTACTTTGATTACTCGGTACCAACCTTCCCTTAACTTTCACAACACCTTATCTCATAGGGAATACGGGAAATATTAATTCTAGGGGTCTTCTTTCGAGCAAGCCTTAATCCTTCGAAACTGTTGAAGAACCTAGAATAGTCAGGATCAACCTATGCATAACTTTGTTTAGTAAGAGACTGAGGAGTTGTGAAGACCAACTTACTTTCCAAAATATGCTTTGCAGTTTTCAAAGTTAAAACATAATATCTTCTTCCAATGTATGCAAACCTAGAAAGATGCTTGGATTTTCAAGAAGGTAAATCTGAAAACATAAGGAAGGGTGACGAATAGAGATCTGTAAATTGAAAGACAGGGGTCAAAAAACTAAAACTGACTCTTGAAATCCTTTTCTCGGGAGAGGCTTTACTTTCTCCACTTATTTTAAATACCTCCTGTCTTTATTTAAGTGAAAATTCTTAGGACCCTGAGCGAATAGTTGTTCTCTTAATAACCATTCAAGAAAAAACATTATATTCATGAGATCATTATAGCGCTTTGAAGATCTTTGTTTTGAAAAATAAAATTCACAGGAATTCATACCTTTGCCTTACCTTTTTAAAGTAATGGAAAACCTTTTCTATCACCTGTTTTTGGAGAATTTATTCTCTGATATATGACCTTATGTTTACTCCTTCCACTTGTTTGAGCTGCAAGCCGAAATCCTGAAAGGGAAAAAACGCGGAAAGTATCAGGTTTTTTTTCTTTTTATAGAGTTGAATGTTTTGAGAGTTCCGTATTTCTATTTCTACAAAAATCACTGACATGATTAATTATTGGTGAAAGTAAACTTACCAAAAGAAATTATGAAATAGAAATAAAACACAAACGGGTATATACAGTGGAAACTTTTTTTTGGGGAACAAATTATTGCATATAATGTTTTAAATAATGCCCGTTGATAGGGACGTTGAAAATTTTACCGTCCAGATTTTCTAATTGAAACAAATTCTTTCCTTCAGGAGTTGTGACTCTGAATGGCCCATGCCAAATATGATCAAATTTACTGTGTTTCGTTGATTCTTCCTTCCAAGCATCCCATCTCAAGACCAAATTGTTCGGGAGAAACTCTCTGTCTTTTGCTTTACGATCAAATAACGTTTTCATATCATCTTGGTATTTCTGCAACCTTTCGTCTACTTCTACCCTATGCTGTTGCACTTCAATTAGATGATTTATCCTTCTGGTGACATGATTTGGTTCTTCTTTCTCATCTTTCCATAATTTCATCACGGGAAGCACTAGATTTATTCGTAATACCACATCGGTCCCGTACGCCATTTGGAAAGGCAAGGTTCCAATAGAGTTTTTCATGCCTATCCGATTTTCCCATAAGGCATATTTCAAATGCACATGCCAAGATTTTTTATTATTGTCCAACACTTTCTTAATTACATTTATCAAAATCTTGTTTGAAGACTCGGCTAGTCCATTTCCTTGGGGATAATAAGTCGTGGAATGACCGAGTACGATATTGTATTTCTAGCAAAAGATGATCATAGCCATAGATTTGAAAGCCAGGGCGTTATCTGTGACTATTTTTGGGGGGCAGCTGAATCTAGAAAAAACGTTGTCTTCTAGGAAGTCTATTACCACCAAATATGTTGCCCTTCTAGTTGGAATAACCTCCACCCATTTAGTGAAGTAATATGTGGCAGTCAGGATACATTTGTGTTGAGCGCTAGAATGGGGGTTAATTTTGCCTATAAAATATAGTCCCCATTGCTGGAAAGGGGCTTCCATTTTGACCGAAACCAATGGTACCGTTGGGAGTTTATGCTTTCCTGCGAACAGTTGGCATGGGTTACAAGCTCTGACTTTGGAATTTACGTCTGAGAAACGTTTTGGCCAATAATACCCTGCCCTCATGATCTTATAATTTGTCACCCTCCAAGCGTGGTGTCCCCCACAGAATCCCTCGTGAAATTCTCTTATCACCCTCTCTGTTTATGATTCGACTAAACAGACCAACAAGAAACCTAGTGGGTCCTTCCAATACAATTGATTTTCCGATATACAGTATTTGACCGCATGTAATTTTAGAGTTCTGGCTTTGGATGGGGATAAATCACTCGGTTATTTAAATGTCATAAGCTATGAAACTATGTTTTTGTACCAGTCTGATGAGACAAACTTCTCTTCGATTCTGATTGCGCTTGTTGGCTCATCAAACTCATTGATGTCCACACCTTCTTCATATCCCTATAGGCCATTTATACTGAGAGCTCTGAAATTTTATTCTGCTAAGAGTTTGGCCAAACCTTGTCCTTTTACCAATTTCATTGGTTTTATCTCCAGGTTGAATTCTTGAATTTTGGCAAGACAACGTCCCCTTTTTCCATCACTGTCAGATTGAACCAAAATATCCTTTACAGAACTGGTAGGTACATACGCAATTATCTTGGAATGCAACACATAGGTTCTGGATGCTTTCAACGCCTTCACCATAGCATACACTTGCTTTTACATTATATCGTATTTAATTTTTGCATCTCTAAGACTCTTGCTAAAAAATTCGATCGGTTGTTCGAAACCTTCTTCATTTTTTCTGGAGGAGTACCGTGGCGATTGTGTGTTCGAAGGCGAACGAGAAAATAAGAAAATCTTTTAGATAATCAAGGCTTGCCAGTACAGGTGCCTCGCTTATGAATTTCTTGATGTGTGCAAATGCTACTTTGGCTTCTACTATCCATTTCACTTTGTTGTTTTTCTTTATCATATCTATGATCAATTTCACGATTTCAACAAAGTTCGTAATAAATCTCCTCAAAAAAATTATTTTTCCTAAGAATGATTGAATTTCTTTTACATTCCTAGGAATATTTATAGTATCTATAGCCTCAACTCTTTTAGGATCGATTTTAATACCATATCGAGACACAATATGGCCCAAGAGTTTACCTTCTTGCATGGCGAAGTGGGACTTTTTGGGATTCAAAAATAGACCAAACTTACGACATTTCTCAAATGTTTGCTTGAGATGTACCAAATGATCTTCATCAGATTTAGAAAAAATAGTTAGATCATCAAGATAAATGACCACAAATGTATCCCTTTCGTCGATGAAATCAATGTCCATAGCACTTTGGAAAGTAGCGCCTGCATTCATTAGAACAAAAGGCATTTTATCATACATAAAAGTACACCAAGGGGTAGTGAAAGTTGTTTTCTCTTTATCTGGTTCATTTACGACAATTTGATTATACCCAGAAAACCTGTCGATCATCGACATCCTGTTTTCCCCAACTACCTTTTCTAAAACGTGATCCATTTTGGGTAGGGGGTAGTTATCTTTGAGGGAGAACTTATTCAGATTTCTAAAGTCAACACACAGTCTAATCTCCCCACTCTTCTTTCTGACCAGGGCCAGGTTTTCTACCCAATCGGAGTATCTCAAAGGTACTATTATTTTTTCATCCAAGAGCTTTTTAACTTTCTTTTCGACCACATGCAATAAAATCAGGTTGACCTGTCTGAGTTTTTGTCGAAAGGGTTTGACACCAGGTTTTAGAGGTATCTTGTGTTCAATCACATAAGTGTTGTAGGTTCTCATCTCTTCATATGACCAAGCGAAAATATATTTATACTGTCTAAGCAAGTCTCTATACTTACTTTTTACCTTGGGAGGAAGGTACTTTGATATTTTTACCATCCTAGTTTCTTCTTTGGTCCCCACATCACAATCTTCAACCTCCTTTGGTTGGGGTTATAGGGTGGATTTCAAGGGTATGTCATTCTGATCGAACAGTCTCTCCAGGGGGGTCAGTCCTTTCGGAATCTGATTGTTCTTTAGAACCAACATGTGATGATTCACAATCTTTTCCTAGAATTCTTTATGGTCCTCTCCTTCTTGCATGATCCATGTGTGATCATTTTGATTCTCTTGATCAATGTGAGTTTCATAGAAGTCGCCCACTGCTTCAAGGAACTTCTTGATCTATTCATCATCCTCGAAAACCTTCCAGTGTTGTATGTTGTTCAGGATGGATGTTCTGTTCCTTACCTCTATGTGGTATTTTAATTTAAAAGTTGTAGGGGGAGTAAACATCGAGGCCGCCTTGGCTAACGAATCGGCCTGCAAATTTTTAGCACGTGGGATGAAGTGGATATTTATAGATCAGAAGAAATTTTCCATTAGGTCCCAGACACAATTTCTGTATGATCTCAATCTCGGGTGCTTGGCCTGTTATTTTTTATTTATCTGTTTGACTATCAACTCCGCGTCTCCATATACTTCCAGGTTCTTTATGTTCAGCTTCATGGCAGCTTCCAATCCTAATACTAAGGCTTATACTCACATACATTGTTGGTGTAGTCTATATCCCATTGAAGCCTGTAAGAGAAAGGGACAACGAATTTATTTTTAGGTGCCATAAAAGGTACCCCTGCGCCTGCTCCTTCACATGACAGAGCACCGTCAATTTTTTTTTTCCAGATCCTAGTGCTATGCATATTTTCTGATTCTTTCTCATCTATGTAATTTTATTATGTGCAACTATATATACCATCATCAAAAGACAAAATACAATTTCCTAGATCTTGATTAGCAATGTAAACAGGAAAATTGTTAAGATTATGAGGATCGCTCATTGTATAGGCTAACCTCGTTTCCCTGTATAATCGAGTAAGTTGTCCACCAAATACAGGAATTGTGGCGTAAGTCATGTCCAGTTGGAGGGACCCCCCAAGTTTGGATCCCCACGACCTTGATAGAAGTAAGCCATACTTTGGGGGGATATCAACAATAATTACATCCATCAGGACGCTTTTGACTGGGACCTGTGCAAGGGTGACTACTAAATCTTTTATCATACCCATGCACTTAACTCTTCTCAAATCAAAAGAGTAGAGATCTCCATAAGGTCTAGTGATCTCGAGGCCTAGTCTATCCATAATAGTTTTGGGCATCACATTATCTGAAGCTCCAGAGTCTAGCATGCATTTATGCAACACTCGATCATGCACATTTAGGGTGATATAGAAAGGAGTGATGGTGTCTCTGGCACCCTCGAAATGTGGTCCAAAAGTGATATTGGGCTGATCATCTTCCAAGTTTATCACATCAGATTGACTTTCTTGATTCGAAGAACCTATCACTTTGGTTATCTGTTTTTGATATGCATGATTCTTTTCTAATTAAACCAGAGGGATTGGTATTTTGATCCTATTTATCTCATTTTCAAAACTAAAACCTCGAGCACCCTTGTCTGCTTCTCTGGTTGAAAGTTCAGACTCTTTCTTTTCCAACTTATTTGTCTGAGCTGATTTATTACTCGTGATTTTATTTGTTGTTGTATGTGTATCGACTGTCTTGATTTCCTTTGTTTGGGTCTCAACCTCTTTCATTCTTGGATCCAGTGAGTCTATCCCTTTTACTTTGTTATTATATATTTTGGTCTCTTTTGGGGTGGGCTCGTATACTTCACCTCTAGGGAGAATTTTCTTGCGTTGAGTAGTCAACGCAGGTTTGTTTTTAGACCTCAGGTTATACCTATGTTGGACTTCAACCATTATTGACTTAGTTAGTTCTTGATAGTCAGGGACATCTATATTTTTTATGTCATCATTTGTATCTGAGGGTTGTTGTGTGTTTAAGGACTTTTCATAATCTTCTTTAGTTACGTAAGGTTGTATGCAGTCGTCACCCAAATTTGTCACATCTTCATCCAAATCCTCAAAATCTTGCAGGTCATTTCCACCTATAAAATTTTCATTTTTTAGAGGGGTTTGAATTTTCTGATCTTCATTTTTAATTTGTCATTGTTGATTTTGAGGATTAGGGTTTCTTCTGAATTCTCTTTTAATGAAAGGATCGGCCTTAGATTGATCCAGCTCCATCCTAGAAATTTTATTTGACATCTCCCTAATAATCCTGGCCATATCATCCATTTTGTAGTTTGTGGATCTATTAGACCTTGAGGGTCCCGCTTGTTCCCTAAAACATCTGGTTTCTCAGTTTCCCATTTCTACCTGGGATTTTAACTTGCCAGAAGCCATCATGTTAGATTCGATTTCTACAGCGTCATCCCTCATTCAAGTTAAGGCAACCCCTCACCTTTCTCTTAAAGGAAGGGAAAAATCGGGTTCGAAAGATCCCATGAAGGTTTCCTTGGCTGCAAGTTGGGATTGTTTAACTTCGGCTGGGATCTTATTATACATCTTGTTAAATCTTTGAATAAATTCCATAACTGTTTCCGAATTATTTTTCTTTAAAGATCCAAACTCGATTAAATAATACAAGTGGTCTTTCCTTTCGCCCCATTTTCTAAGGAAGGAGTCTTCTAGGGCATCGTAGGATAATATCAATCCTGCAGGTAGGCTTCAAAACCAGGTTTGTACCTGTCCTTTGAAAGTTTGAACAAACAACCTCAAATACACATCTTCGTGCTCGAGACCTAGGATATCTGCGAACTGATCAAAAAAGTTTATATGTTCGATTGCGTTCAAGTATCCTTCCCCCGTAAATTTTGGTAAGTTTTTTATATAATTTTCAGTAAAGTCATGAAGAGGGATGGGTAAGACCAAAGGTGCATATCTCGTAGCCACTTTAGAAAAAACTCTGGGAGGCGGGGGAGGCCCTTGGCCTCCCATTTATCCTCCTAGAGCCCCACCACCTCCTAAATCTCCTCCACCTCCTCCTCCAAAAACCCCTCCACCTCCTCATCCGGTGGCTACCATCAGTACTATTGGATAGGGAAATGATGTATTGTATAGAGGGTTCTAGAACACTAAAAGAAAATCTTTATCTTCTTTTTCAGACGAGAAAACCAAAGATGGGTGATAAGGGATGCGAGGACTTGGCTCTTCGGACTTGCAAGAACTGTAATCAGGGGAACCCGCGGGCATAGAATATGAGTGTATGGTATACTCTTTGAGACTCAGTGAGGTCATGAAATCTAAATGAAGAGTCGACGAGATATCGACTGCTGATAAATTCACTGCGGGGTTTCTACCTTTGTGAACGACAGAGGTTTTCAGACGGATTTCATTTTTAACGTCAGGGCTAGCTAAAATTGGATTGATGATTTCGAGAGGGGAACTATGAGAAGTTGAAGGTTCTAAAGAACTCTTAGTATTGGTTTGTGGATACTTAAGCTGGTAGACTGCAGTAGTTGGCTTAAGGGAACCTCTAGTTTTCTGTATTTTTTCGGGATCTGAAACAAGCATGGTTTGCTTGCCCTCTAGGTTTTGTCTGGTATTCCTTCAACCAGATGCCAGCTTATTTAAATGTGGAGTCATGAAGTGAAATATAATAAAATCCTTTAGAAGGTGTTCACTGTTTGTTCACTATCAAAGGGTGAATCTTGCAAAAATGTCGCTCTCCTAGGGAAAAGGTTTCGTAACTCCGTCCCCTGTAACGACGCCAAAAATATGTCGTTCCAGTGTCTATACTTAAGGCTTAGAAAGTACAGTATCTAGGCATCCGAAAGTGGGTAAAGGATAAAGAAGGAGGAAAGAATCAACCTTCGGGAAAGGAAGTTAAGGTTGATTTCCAGGTTGTCGCTGTCTAGCCTCCAACTGTTCCTGGATGTTTATATCTCGCTCAACCGCGGCCCATGAATGTTCAAGTTCTACCGGGGTAGTGGATGTTTTAAGAATAGTATCGAAAAGGTTTAAAGCGATGTGTGTTTGGTCCGATAAACTGGGTTCAATGTTAGGTTGTCTTACAACGGGGACAGTCATAGAGGAACAATAAAATTAAAGGAAAGTTTCAAAGTTTTAAATGTTGTCTCAATTCGATCGTATAAAAGAGAACTATCTGATTTATTGTTAAAGATAAATTGCAAACCAAAATCCTTTTCCCATAACTATGTTATCTATTAAATAATTGGTGTGTGTGAAAATGTGAGAAAAACATAAAGTTGTTTATAATATGAGGCTCCTATCAAGGGAGAATCTCGCCTTGTAAACAGAAGAAGAAAAAGGTGAGAAGAAATCTAACGAATGTATAAAATATGAAAATATAAAGAATCCACAGGTCTTGTACCTGCTAATAGCCGATACAGAGGAAAAGTTGTAAACTATATAGACAATTAAAATTAATCACCACAGTAGAGGTTTTACTAAATTGCAGTGAAACATCCATCAAACATATATGTGCGAAATGAAATTGAACATGAAATCAGAGAGGAAACAAACTCATAACATAGTCTTGATGGAATCGGGAGTCTTCAGATTGCTTTGTATTAATATTCAAAAGGAGATTATCTATTACAATCGACCAAAATAGGTCCATCCCTTTTTCTTTCTTCTAATTTCATATTTATACAAACTTCTACATGTTGGATGCTCAAATGTTCCAAGAGTATTTTCGGTTACAAAAAGAGGAGGTTAGACGTTTCAATTCTTTGTCTGTGTCTCTCTTTTGAGCAACTGGAACGCCTTCCTTTATTTTCTCTTCGAGTTCTGAAAATATAACAGGCAGACACTTGTCATCTTTTGATACCCAAAACCTGCCACTTTGTATGCTCGGTGCACGTGACACACTTCTCCACCCGTTGGGCTACCAACCTAGAAGGTTTTGTTTGATTATTTTCCTCAAAAGTGTAATAATCCTTTACTAATTGTGGAAATTTCCCTTCTACCTATCGATCTTCGATGCTGATAGAACATAAATGTACATTTGGTTTTATTAGCCATTTATCTACTTGGATTATATATGGCTGGGTTATCTGTGATATTTCAGCTAATTTTTTTTCCTCATTTTCCTTGATATTTAGCAGATGCTTGGCTATATTAATCTAGCCCAGTGCCTCAGTGTTGTTTTCTCTATTGAGATTCAATAACCCCCTATCTATGAAGCCAAAAGTTTCTTCACATGAGTTTCTTACCTCTTTAGCTCATTTTTTTCCTTCTGATATGTTATGCTCCCAAGCCTTCAACAAGATGTTACCTTGGGTCTGCTCTGGGATGGAGAGCCTGGTACTACTACCCATTTCCTTTTTTGTCATGGTTATAATGGCCTCTTGGAAAATGACCTGAGATTCCCCAACCTATTTTTCTCTGGAAGAGATGTTTTCCAATGCTTGATCAATGAGTTGGCAGTGATTTTGAATAGTTTCCACTTTAGCAAGTAAACCTTGCTGAGTGGCTGATATCCTTTTTCAGATTTCTATAGCTTGGGATTGAAATATTTTGATACCGATCATATGGTTTTTGGCAAAGTCTAGTTTGGCCTGCAGTTGTCCTATCAATTCTTCTTGTTGACTTATATGTGATTTGTTGGTCTGGGCCACCTGCTGCGTTTGTTCGAGATTGGTTTTGAGCCTCTCGATTTCCTTTTGATTAGCTTCCCTAGCTTTCTCTATACCTGAATTATCCTGATCTCTGGCAGTTGTCTCTGTTGTAGCTAGTTTAGCCTCCAAATTTTTGATTAAGCGGTTCCGCTTCAACCGATCTCTTAGGGACTCGACAGAATATTGGTTGGCTGTAGCAAAATCCCCCAATGTCCCTGCTATATGAGTTGCAAATTATTGCTTCTTCATATATTTTCCATCGGCTAAGATTTTAAATTTCTTGGCTACCTTGACTGCTTCTTGATAAAGCTCTTGTCTCACAACGGCCTTTCTCTTGTTATCGAAGAAAAATTTGTTCGGAGGCAATTCTTCCACCATTATGGGCGATAGTTCCTCGCCAAAAATCTATCCAGCGTCTGGGGCCCCTTTCCTGGACTGCAGGGAAGTAACAGAAATGATGGGATTACCGATTTTCTTGGATGATTTCACCGGAGTAACAACTGAGGTTGGCTTCTTTAGAGGAATGGGAGTCTCAGCTTCTTGTTTCAGGCCCCCAATTTGCTCTTTCTTTTCCTGGTGTTATTTTTGATCGACTGTTGAATATTTGGAGCTCTTGGATTTCATTTGTTCCACCTCTGTGGTTGTTGGGTTCTTACCCTATAATATTAGGGGAAGGCAGCTCCGCCTATGTTCCTAGAATTTGAAAACATCAGCCCTTTCTTTAGGTGTCAAGGCTTGTATCCGACCCAAAAATTTAGCATAAGATCTCGCGCCTCAGAAAATATCATCATGAGGCGAATTCTCGTGTTGAAATCTTTTAAGGCCAAAATTGGCCATGTGATTACTCATGACCCTGTGTGGGTCATGTTTCTTGAATTCAATGTGGACCAATTTAATATATTCTAAGGCTGTTGCGTCAGCCTTTGCATGCCCGAAATCTAATAAAGAATATGTGTTCAAATGAATGGGGAAAGGTGGCCATACCTTCTTCGAAAATCCTTTAAGCTCTCTGCTTATGCCACCAATCACGGTTTGCCTAGCGATTTTGTGACAAGCCCACCTATAGCGTATAAACAATGGTAGAGCATATGGAGGAACACAGGTGCCGAAAACCCTGATGTATGAAAATTCTACCTCTATGTACCAATCGACCACGCTACTCAAATTTTCCGCTATGCTATATGAGATCCTGGGCGGTGGATTACCGAATATGGTGACATGCATCGGTACCATTACCCAATTGAAAATTTCGTATATGCAATCTACTGCCTTATCCTCCCACAATTTTGATTGATAGATATGGATAGGGTCAGCCTCAGATGAAGTCCATCTCTAGCTCATAAGAGGGAAAGGTGTCATGAAACAAACAACATCCATTATGTAGGCGGCCATAAAAAATGAAGCGACCTTCCCATTTTCTCTCTGCATCCGATATTCTGTAACTCAGCTAGTCAGACTATCTGACAACAGTTTGGCCCAGTCGAAAGAACAACCGTCAGTGACTGTATGCATCAGAGACACCCACTGGAAAAAGAAATGTGTGGTGTCCTCCCTCCCATATAATTTGCAGGTCATCATCTCTATGTATTTGAATTGTGGTTCAAAAGAAGAGATTAAATAGACATCGTTACTGTCTGCCTTGAACTTCACGGGGTGTGAGACCTAATCCTTGATCAAATTAGATAATATTTTGTCATATTGCTCACATTCCTTCTGTTTAAAATCCTCAAGAAACTCGACATTGTATGTGAAGTTCAACGTGGATGACAATTTGTACATCTCTTGTAAGTGCTCTGGTCTAAATGTCCCAATAGTGACCTTTTTCTCATTGATGATGGTTCTCGTCGGGATATCTACATGGTCTAGCGCCCATCAGATCATGTCATAGTAAGGAAGAAGACATGGCCTGGCCGCTACTTTATGCATCTCTGCTTGGATGACGATCTTGTATTTGGTGGCCAAGTCGTCCTTCTCATTATCATTGGAATCATCTGAATAGTCTACCAATTCAGACTGCAGAATCTCAGAGATGTATGACGAAGTTTTGACAGAATCAACACTTCGTGGTGAAGTATAAGAAACATTATCTGATCCTTTCCCTGAACTCTCAGCACTTACCTTGGACGCTTTTCATGGGGCCATGACAAAGGATTCTGATTTAGCTCTCCTGCGGTAAAAATATGTATACATATAGAAATCAGTTTGCTGAGAAAATTTTCTCTGCGCAAAATAGAAATGAGCTTTGTGACACTGAAAGAAAGAGACCTATATTTCAACCATTTAAAACCTCGATGTCCTTATTAACAGAATGATCAAATCATTTTTTGGGGAAATATTTTAGCAATAAAAACGATATCTCTACCTGTCACTTCAATTTATTTCAAATAAGTGCCATAAATTTTGACGGGTCGTGACACAAGTTGGCACAAAACATTTAAATTTGTCCCATGTTAAATATTGTATTAAGGTGCTAATCAATCTCGCTTAGTTTCTTTAATTAGGTTTTCTTTAAACTTAAATCAACCTTTTGGCATTCGGCGTATCGAGAGATTTCCCTCCTATACTTCGAGGCTCTAAAATCCGAGATCCCGATGATTAGAAATAGTTAAGCAAGAATGTAAACATGATTAAGTGTTTAATTAATCATGTTTTAATTTATATCACAACTTCGCGACTCGGGGATTTGAAGGTATAGTTTCTGGGAGGAGAGTATGTCGAGTCACGAAATCCTGAGATCGCGATGATGTGATCTATTTAAGACAAAAGGTAAACCGGATTAAGTGTTTTAATTAATTAATATTCAAGCAATATTGCAACTTCGCAACTCGGGGTTTCAAAGGTATAGATTTTGGGAGGCACGTATGTCGAGTTGCGAAATCCTAACAGATTTTAATCATGGTAAAAAAACTATTCACCCCTGACACTAACCCGGGTTACTTATGTAAAAGTCTCGCGGCTTCACCTATCAAAGTTATGATGGTAAGGTTTTTGGAGAGAGGGAACGTCGAGACGTGAAATCCCGACAATACTTGACTAGGGTTTAAGGAATTTTACTCTCAGCTTTAACCTGAGGTAAGCCTTCAAAATATTTGCACGACTTCGCACATCGCGACTTGTAAATCTTGTGACTTGTAACTCCCAAAGCACGATATCCCGAGGTACAAAAAGTAAAAATTCTCGTTTAACGGTAAAAGGTGGTGACTTATGAAACATAACATCATTCGCTATTTCACATGTCAAGACTAATGAGATTTTTAGTTGGTAAATGTCACGAAGGAAAAGAAAACTTAAAAACCAACCTTTGACTTTAAAAATTACATTTAAACCAGTTAAAAAAGACGACTCCAACAATATCTATAAAGTATAATAAAATATTAAAATAGTATTAATAAAGTATCCAAGAAATATTATAATAGAATAAATTAATAAAATATAGCAAATCTATAAAACATCTATATATTAATAAAGTTTTAAATATTTAGAAAATTAAAACAATACATTAACATAATAAAGTATCAACAATACATGAATACAAAAATATATATTTATAAAGGATATATACATTATAATATAAACACATTATTAATGTAATATTTAAATAATATATTAATCATATATAAATGAATATATAAAATAAAAAATTTAATAATGTATTAAATATATTAAATAAATACATTAATAATAATTTAAATAATACATTAAATACATTCA
>JZKD02S1847288.1:68904-87030 GCA_000966675.3 Picea glauca
ACATATATGGTTGGCCCAAGAGCACATCACAAACATCGAGTGGGGAAACATCACATAATACATCATCCTTGAAGGGTTGGATGTCGTATGATAATCGACACTGTTGGTTGACACAGAGATCTCGTCCTTGGCGAAGCCACTCAATGTTGTATGGTTGTGGGTGTGGTGTTGTCGACAATCCCAACTGTTTGATGACCTCTGCTGATATGAGGTTCTTCTAGCTTCCTCTATCAACAAAAAAATGCAGTGGGGTCCCCTTCACCCACATCTATGAATGAAAAAGGTGCTCCCCTTCTTCAGGATCTGTTGGTTCTTCTGGTTGGATTGTTGTGGTCATGAAAATAACAGTGGGGTCTACGTCGATGATCTGTCTTTTACCATTATTTTCAGAATCAGATTCTGAATCAAGGTTTGGCTCCTTGTCTTTGATCTTGGCCACCAATGATTGTTTTGAGTGACATTCATCGGTGTTGTGCCAAGGGATTTTGTGGAACTCGCACCATTTTGCAGTGTCCTTCTTTGTCTTCTCGTTACCCTTCTTTTCTCGTGTCTTGGACTGGTTTTCGGGAGACTGTTTGTTCAGGTCGTCTTTGTCATACTTTGGTTGTTGCAGATTTGTAGACCCAAATTACCGTTTGTTTTGGTGCTTAAATTTCTTCTCAATTTTAACAGTATATCGATAAGCAGCACCGAGTGATGAGATGTCCAGAAAATCCATTTTAGTTTGGATGTATCTATGTAGATCCCCATGGTATTTCAGAACCAAATTTCACTTGGAGTATTTGATACCTAGCTTGGTGCGTAAGGTATGGAAGGTATTGGTGAACTCTAAAACTACTTGGCCCCTTTCTTTCCGCAGTGTTGTCCATCTCATGTACTGGTCCTCATAGTTGCCAACAGGGTAATACTATTCTTTTACCGCATCCACGAAAAAATCCCAGGTGGGATCGACCCCATATATTCTAGACTCCTCTATGGAACTTTGCTCCCAGTAAGTTTCCCACCAATGTTTGACACGAGGGAGAGCTTTGAGGAGTGCAAAGGTGATCTTTTCTTTGTCAGAAAAATTGTGAACAGAGAAATAACCTTCTAGTAGAGTTAACCATTTTTCTAAGGCTTCTGCATCTATCTGTCCTTCAAACACAGGAATATCAAAATTAACTTGTACCTTGAAAGGCGAGGTTCCTCCAAAGTGGTCACTTGATGAATATGTGCCCGATGCTATCGGCAGGCATTGAAGGATGTGGCAAAATTCTCCATCATTTCATCTCTCTGTCGCATGAGAGCTTGCTCAAGCAACAGATTGATAGGATCATCTGCTCCATCGTTTTTCTTTTCTTCTACCATTGAGGGTTTCTTGGGTGTGCGAGAGCAATTTTCCTCAAGAGAGACAAGCTTGAGACCCAACTTGATATACTCGGACCTCATCGGGGACATGCACTGAAAAACAATCAAGAGCAGCCTGCTCTGATACCACTGATCATGATTATTTTCAGCATGAAATGAGAGACAAGAATATAACAGAGATATAGTGGAAATAAAACAAGATTCGTAGATATACAGTAATGCACGATTTCTATTAACTAAATAAATGTACAAAGATTGTAAAATACAGAGTGAAAGACTCATTAGAATGGTGGCAGCTTATCTCTGAGAAGAGATGTGACGGCTACTTGCATTCGCAAGAAGATGATTACAATGGGGATCTGAAGGCCCTTTTACAATAAATGAGAATGCCAAAATTCATAGACATCCAAAAACCTAACCCTAGGAGATGAAGCACCAAAAGTCATGTGGGCCCCGTTTGGGTAAGTTAGTACATCAACTTCCTAGGGCCATAACTTTTGCATACAATCTTCGTTTTAGGTGTATGATAGCTCATTGGAAAGGTATCGTCGAGGAGATTTATTTTGGGGGCTCAAGAATGCCTATGGATATCATTGAGAACCTTGATCTTGAAAAACCTTCATTTAGGCCCTCAAAATGGCCCCGAAAGTTAAAACCTGCTAAAAATAGTAAATTGCCAAAATTGCCAGAAAGTTGTTTTGAGACAGTTGGAAAAGGTGGGTGGCCACCGATATCCACCTGGATCACCCATGGACCAAAATTAAAACAAAATCATTTCCAAAGGGTAAAAAACTATACAACCAATGACAAAATTAAAGTGCGCTATGACTACACAGGGTGCGCGCGCATGCGCAAAACAAAAACGCAAGAAAAGCACACATGCACCCGATGTGTGACTGTGGTCACAAAAAGCCACACACATGTGAGAATGGTGCATTTATGAGAGTGGTCGACCTCCCACCCACTTCTGGTTCAGCTTCCAAGTTGATTTAACACTCAAATCTAGATTGAATCCGACTAGGTGGCTGGTCAAAGACCTAGAAATGCCCTAATTAGCCTCTTTACACACTACAAGATGGTTGCACAATACCTCTAAGAGGTGCTATAAAAAGGCCATGGATGCACTTCATTTTTCAAGGAATTTCATTAGAAAAGTTATGCTTCCACTATTCTCTTAAGGAATCCTCTATTCTCATCAAGAGTATACTAGCATCATTTCATTGGGCAATCCATCTCACCCCTTGAGTGGGTTAGCAAGGAATTATTTCACCATTTTCATTTTCAAAGTTGTAAGAAGAGCTTATTTGTGGGGGTCCAAGAGCCCTCCCTTGGAGGAAGAAGGGACTCATAGTCCTATTTCTTCTTGGTGTTTTCTTTCACTAATATCAACCTTACCATTGGTGACATGGGTCTTATTGTTTCTTTTGTGCTTATGTCCCTATGCTCATTAGTTTAGTTGTTATTTTATTTCTTAGTTTAATTCTTAGTTGTTCTTTTATATTTATTTCTCTAACCCTTTTCCTTACAACGGTCCTGCTTAGGAAACCCAACTAAGCTTGCAAGCACCTTTATTTTTCTCACTAAGGTGATGAAAGAGGCGCAAAAGATTGGCGACTCCACTGGGGAAATGTATCAATTTTCTACCCCATTTGGGATTTTATATCTCTTCTTTTGATTTATTTAACTTGCAGGTGCATTAACTGGCCCAAGCCGACCTGCTAAACATCCAATTCCAAGTTGAATTGAGAGAATTTCATCCTAAATTTTCTTTCACGGCTGTGTGTCATCTGTGCATGGATTTTTTGGCCCATAGACGTGCATCGTATGCACATGCACCTAAGTCACAGTATTGTTCTATGAACCTGCACCCAAGAGCTCATTTTGGTCTATGCACAGGCACTCAGTGTGCCTCTGTCTACACTGAGACCCACACACCTATGCATAAAACTACACATTGTAAGGTTTTTGTGATTTGGGGAAGGCCCCTAGCCTTCTTAAAAGTGATTCCATGCATGTTTTTAAGCTGCACCACACTTAGTCCCCTCTTGATATAAAGGGATTAGTCAAAACACATAGGCACTTAGGGGGTTTAAAATCATTATTTCCTCTTTTTATTTCATTTTCTCCACATGGATGGCTTGCTTTGACTAAAAATATAAGTTGGAAATCATTTGTAATCACATAAAAATTTCATTGGGACTATAAGTTGGATAACAATCACTTAGTATTCTCTTCTCTCGTGCCTCCAAGCGACCTTGAGAATCAGAAAAATATTGTGGGACAATTTCATCTCCCTTAAAAAGATTAAAACCTTTAGGAGAGGACAACAACCCTTCTTGGGACTCCTCTTAGTTTATTTTTCAAACACATNACCTCCCACCCACTTCTGGTTCAGCTTCCAAGTTGATTTAACACTCAAATCTAGATTGAATCCGACTAGGTGGCTGGTCAAAGACCTAGAAATGCCCTAATTAGCCTCTTTACACACTACAAGATGGTTGCACAATACCTCTAAGAGGTGCTATAAAAAGGCCATGGATGCACTTCATTTTTCAAGGAATTTCATTAGAAAAGTTATGCTTCCACTATTCTCTTAAGGAATCCTCTATTCTCATCAAGAGTATACTAGCATCATTTCATTGGGCAATCCATCTCACCCCTTGAGTGGGTTAGCAAGGAATTATTTCACCATTTTCATTTTCAAAGTTGTAAGAAGAGCTTATTTGTGGGGGTCCAAGAGCCCTCCCTTGGAGGAAGAAGGGACTCATAGTCCTATTTCTTCTTGGTGTTTTCTTTCACTAATATCAACCTTACCATTGGTGACATGGGTCTTATTGTTTCTTTTGTGCTTATGTCCCTATTCTCATTAGTTTAGTTGTTATTTTATTTCTTAGTTTAATTCTTAGTTGTTCTTTTATATTTATTTCTCTAACCCTTTTCCTTACAACGGTCCTGCTTAGCAAACCCAACTAAGCTTGCAAGCACCTCTATTTTTCTCACTAAGGTGACGAAAGAGGTGCAAAAGATTGGAGACTCCATTGGGGAAATGTATCAATTTTCTACCCCATTTGGGATTTTCTATCTCTTCTTTTGATTTATTTAACTTGCAGGTGCATTAACTGGCCCAAGCCGACCTGCTAAACATCCAATTCCAAGTTGAATTGAGAGAATTCCATCCTAAATTTTCTTTCACGGCTGTGTGTCATCTGTGCACGGATTTTTTGGCCCATAGACGTGCATCGTATGCACATGCACCTAAGTCACAGTATTGTTCTATGCACCTGCACCCAAGAGCTCATTTTGGTCTATGCACAGGCACTCAGTGTGCCTCTGTCTACACTGAGACCCACACACCTATGCATAAAACTACACATTGTAAGGTTTTTGTGATTTGGGGAAGGCCCCTAGCCTTCTTAAAAGTGATTCCATGCATGTTTTTAAGCTGCACCACACTTAGTCCCCTCTTGATATAAAGGGATTAGTCAAAACACATAGGCACTTAGGGGGTTTAAAATCATTATTTCCTCTTTTTATTTCATTTTCTCCACATGGATGGCTTGCTTTGACTAAAAATATAAGTTGGAAATCATTTGTAATCACATAAAAATTTCATTGGGACTATAAGTTGGATAACAATCACTTAGTATTCTCTTCTCTCGTGCCTCCAAGCGACCTTGAGAATCAGAAAAATATTGTGGGACAATTTCATCTCCCTTAAAAAGATTAAAACCTTTAGGAGAGGACAACAACCCTTCTTGGGACTCCTCTTAGTTTATTTTTCAAACACATNGGATATGCCCCCTTTACCCCTCATTATAACTGATTATTTCATCCTTCACTAGTTTCACTAGGTCCAGTGCTATTTGAGAGGAAGGACGTTACATCTTTTAGGACACGAGCATTTGTTTTCTTTGATTCCCCATGTGGACAAAGCCCACTTATCCACATATATGCTTCTTTTTCAAAACCTTATGTATGATGCACTTTTGATTACATTTTGATCTAGATATATATATTGTGTAAAGTTAAAAATTTACAACAAACGGCTCTTGTTTACTTTCTCTCATCACATTTTTCACACATCCACTCAGTTAGTCAGACATCATAGGGGACCCATAGAACCTCCATCATTCCAGACGCTTACTAAACCTCCCTCCTATTTTAGGGGGAGTTCCTAGTCTTGCCAACTCATCGACACCACCTTCACACACTCCTGTGAGTGCCACTGTTCTATGATCATATTTTCTTGGTTCCACATTACTTGGGTCCACTTCCCAAGTCCCTCTATCCACTCGCTCTCCTTTACACGGAAGCCAGGGGCCAACTTCCTCTCAAGGGGGAAGTACCAACCCACCTATTCCCCCTCAAGGGTTAGGTTCACAACACACTCACACCATGGTTGGATTTAACCCTCCCCCCCCACTACAGATGCCATATTTGGCCTCTCTTAACATACTATATCTAAGAAAACTCACCAATGATCCTATATTGCATGACCCTACATGGCCTGCAATGCCTACCAAACTACCTTCAGACATCCCCAAGTTTGAAGGAAAGGCAGGTGATGACCTTTCCAACCATGTCATGACTTTCCACCTATTGTGCTCTTCCAACAACATTATGGATGATTCCATCAGAATATGATTATTTCAACACACTCTCAATGGCCCATCAGCCAAATGGTATGTAGACAAAAAATCAGGGTCCCATGCGACTTTCGAGTCCTTGGCCAAAGCATTTTTGACCTTCTTCCAATTACCAATATTCCATGACAATGGTCTTGAACTACTCTCTAATTTCAAAAAAACCTTAGCCACACATATTGCTGATCACATTCATGAGTGGCGTAGATGATGTAGTTTGTACAAAGCCGAAACCACCAAACAATAGTGTCTTGACTATTTTCTCGGATCACTTGTCTCTCTCCTCAGTAAATATGTAGCTTCCACCTTCCCTCAATTCGAAGAAGAATCCATCAGTAAGGCTCAACAATATGACCTCATCTATTCACAATCAGGGTACTTATACATGGTACTTCCTGATCTCCCTAAACCCATGCCATTCAGTCAAGACAAACTCGGGATGTCTCACTCAGTAGATGGATTGATTGGTAATACCACACACCATAGTCCTCAACCCCAACCACCACCAATGTATGGCACACCTCAATATCCATCGGTGTATATGGGAACCTCTTATTACCCCCCACCCCCTTATCAACAGGCATACCTTGTTGTTATTCCTCCGCCCATTATTGGGACATCGTCGACACCCCCAACACACCCACCTATCCAAACAAGTTCTGGTACCCCCTCTACCTCATCTTATACTTTGAGTAATAGTGAAAGTGCCATCCCTTCCTATGTACCTTACAGATCAAAAATCCCACTGAATCCATACTTTCCATTTCCTGGTTCACCACAACCTATGGCACCCCCACACCCTCACACTAGGGTGAATTTTTTTCAACCCTCTCCCATTCAACAATATCAAGATTTCGAACAGCTGAATACGGAAAATCCAACCCATCCATTGAATAATGCCAAAAATAAAGGAAGAAATAGGAACAACAACAACCCGGGCCAAGGCGGGAATCAACCCCAACAAAACCAACCTACTAGGGGCAACCAGAACCAAGGGAATCAGAACCCACAGGGGGGAAACAACAATAGGTGTCAAGGGAGAAATAACAATACTATCAAAACCAATTTACCTTGTTCCCTTTGCGATGAGTTTGGTAATTATACTCATCATTTCCCCCAAATCGTTGATTTCAAATAGCTAAAAGACTCGTGTAGTCTACCACATCCTCCAACACTGCCTGCCCCTCAGCAGGCCCCACAATAATACATGCACAACAACCCCCCCAGTCGTGCTACAAAATCCCATTCCACACCAAGGTGTGATGAACACTCAACAAGAGATACCTCCTACCCCACCTCAGTTGGGACAATACCTCAATCCAAACAACCAGCAGATCACATGATCCTCCTCACTAGTGAGGAAGAAATCCTTCTGCAAACACGTAATTGTCAATACCATGCACCTGCTGAGTCTCCTCCCATGCTTCCAGAAACAATCCCCACACCAACGGGACCCCCATTGGTGATCCCTCACCCTAACGCAAAACCACCTCTTCACATCCCTCGCATCCCATTACGCAGGAATGTCCACAACCCACAGGCTAGGGAAGCTCATAATTATAGTTTGGTTGATGAATTAGCACAATCCTCAGCTGCCATGTCAGCCTTAGAAGTCCTTCAGACTTGTCTCACTCAGTGGAAATCATTACTTTCCACCTTGGGGGAAGTCAACCCCATAGATACTTGACTCATCACATTTGATCTTGATAGTGGAGAACCTTGCCTTCCCGCTCTGATCTCTTTTCAAATCCCAATAAAAATTCGGAACATTATAGTTCATCGGTGCATCATCAATGAAGGTGCATCCACATGTATTATGTCCAAATCTGTATGGAAGAAACCCGGTTCCCCTGAACTCATACCATATTCCATTACCTTAAGAGATTATGATGGATGACCATCATCTCCCAAAGGACTCTTCCAAAATGTCCCCGTAGAACTCAGGGGAAAGACCATTCTTATTGGCATTGAAGTTATTGATGCCCCACTTGATTATAATATCATGTTCGGTCGTAGCTACATGTACGCTATGAAGGCAGTTTCCTCTTCTATCTTTTGAATGTTGATGTTCCCTCATAATAGGAAGATCATTACCATTGACAAAGTCTCACATTACGAGCCTAACCCTTTTGCCAACATCGATAACATTCTCCCCCTCATCCACATGAGTCATGATGCATACCCACTCATCAAAATGGGTCCCGAAATTTTCAAAGACCCATCATTGTTAGGAACTTACCATGGTGCACCACCACTCCTTCATCCTTCCAATCAATTATGCATCGTATCATCCAACGGAACTGACATAGCGGATACCCTTCCTCCTAAGGTGGCTTATATCATATCTGATGTCCAACTAGTCGCAGAGCTCCCCCCTCATGAGCCTCCTGTGAACTCGTCAACTCCACCAGTCCATGATTTCACCTCTCCCCAAGGCCATATCCCAGTTTTGGAGACAGTTCCCCAAGACATAACTCAAATCCCCTTCTTTTACTCTCCACCAGGTGTACAAGCTTTCCAAGTAGCCATAATGCTTACCCTCTCTAATATGGTGTTAGCAATTCTAGTTTGGTATTTACATCCACCAGAGATGGTCCCTCGGCCATCCCTTCCTCCCCAAATGGAAGGAATCCCAATGAAGATTCCCATACTCACGCCCACCATACCCTCTACAACCCCACTCACTACCCCCCTGCCATAGCTGGGGGCAGGTGAAGGAAGAAAGAGCCCACCGCTCCACTTCTCCCACACATCCAACCTCCTTGCGCACTCTATGAGAAAGATGGACACCAAACCAACAACTGCCCATCTCTACTGGAGTTACGGAACTTGATTCCACTCAATCAAACTCCATCAACACTCACCACTGTAGCAAGTACTGTCGCTACTGCCCCTCACTCAAGTAGTAAAGGGCTGCGAACCAAATTTGCTTGTGCTATATGTTCAGAATATGGCCATTATACACACCATTACCTAGCACTGCCATGCCTTCGGTAGACATTAGCTGCAGTACGCCAAAGCTTCCAGAACAAACCCAATCTAGCTACATCATCCCTACCAAACATCATTGACATCCATTATGTCACAACTTCAGTCAATGAATGTATGAGATGCCCTTGCTCTCTATGTGAATCCTTAGATCATTTTACATACCAATGTCCTATGATCATTGAATATAGGAAACACTAATTGAACCTGATTCAAACCCCTACAGAATCGATGGTTGACCTTACCTTGTCACTAGAGATTCTTCATATCATTTCTCTCGAACTGGAGGCCCTCCCGACACCTCCATGGTTCTTGGATGACTTATCCAAGGATTCACCCCCAAATCCCACAAATTCTCCTATTCATTTCCCTACGGAAATTTTACATCCAACTACCATGGGTACTCCTCAGTACTTCGATATTTGGTTTATGTCGAGAAAACCAATGCAATTTCATTGCATTGTTCCCCCTGCTTCATCACTAGGGGACAGTCGCACGACGACAGTCACCGATATCGCTCGTTTAGACCCCTTGTATTCCCACCAATTCCACTGTGATGAGGACATACTCTAAGAGTTAAACACCCCCGACTACCCATGGGATGCGCTACACCACTAAGCGCTCTTCTTTCCATAGGAAGCCTCCATGCCTCCTAACCAACACCCCATATACACGGTCGAAACCAAGGATTTTATCCCATCAGGGCATATCGACTGGTTCAACAACCCCATTCCTGCCCCTGATGCTTTTGAAGAAGGCAACATGGCCAAAATTTCCCCAACCATCAAAATTGATATTTCCATAAAAAATGGAGTCGTCGAGGAAATCACCATTGGCGCCACTTGCACTCCTCAAGAAATCACTACCTATAAAGCTCTCTTCCAAGAATATCGAGATATTTTTGCCTAGTCATACACAGAAATTCTTTCCCTTGATCCCTCTATCATCGAACATCGCATCGACACCTGGCCTGACATTACACTAGTTCGTCAAAAATAGTGACCTCTACACCCATCCAAAGCAGCGGCCATCAAAGCCGAGATTGAAAAATTACGTGCGACAGGGTTCATCTACCCCATTGCTTATACATCATGGGTTTCCAACCATGTACCCATTAACAAAAAATAGGGCACTATCCATGTCTGCATGAACTTTCATGATCTTAATCATGCATGTCCCAAAGACAACTTTCCAACACCTTTCATCGATCAAATTATCGATGACTGTGCAGGCCACAAGGCTCTATCCTTCATGGACAGTTTCTCTGGTTATAATCAAATCCAAATCCACCCAACTGATCAATAGAAAACTACATTCACTACCCCTTGGGGTACTTTTTCATATCGGGTCATGCATTTTGTCTTAAAGAATGCTAGCACAACTTTCCAATGGGCTATGACATACATTTTTCATGATCTAGCTCATATCATCCTTGCATACTTGGACGACCTCATAGCTCGATCCAAGAAATGCACCTAACATCTTGATGATTTATGAATCATCTTCCAACAGTGTTGTCAATACAACATCCGCTCGAACCCCCTCAAGTGTGTGTTCCACGTCACTGCAGGATTCCTCCTTAGATTCATTGTTTTCCAAAGTGGTATTACCATGGAACCCCTCAAAGTCCAAGCCATCATATAAATTCCACCTCCCTGGAATTTACATCAACTCCAGAGCCTACAAGGAAAATCCAACTTTCTATGGCATTTTGTCCCATACTACACCACTCGAGCACACGGTTTCCTTCACTTGCTTCACCACGACATCCCATTCCACTGGGATGAACATGCCCAAAAATCATTTGATGATCTTAAAATGGCACTTTGCAATGCCCCTTTAATTAGTGCACTCGACTACAATCGCAACTATATCCTCTACATATCAACATCAGCTGTCTCAGTAGTATGAGTTCTCGTTCAAATTGGTTATGACGATCATGAGCATGTCATTTAATACATTAGTAAAAACCTCTCAGGGCCACCCTTGAAGTATAAACACAAAGAGAAACTAGCCCTTGCAGTCACCCTCACAGTCCAGAAACTACGTCATTACATTCTACTTCTTACAACTAAGGTTGTAGTAGATTCCAACCCTATGCAATACTTGCTCAATCGTCGGCAAATTAATGGAAAATTTGCCCAATTAATCATTATCCTTCAAGAGTATGATCTTGAATTCTCAACACCTAATAGAAAGAAATCTCTCGTCCTCGCCGAACTTGTCACGGCCTTCCCCTATGATACTACTAGTGCCCCCATCAATACTGACTTTCCTGACGAACATCTCTTTTACATCACTTCGGATGATTCTTGGTACGGTGACCTCCTCGTCTACCTCTGAACCCAAAATTTCAGTAACCACCTCTCATGAGATGATCATCGTTGTATTTGCCACCAAGCCACCCGCTATCTTCTCATCGGAGATATCTTATATCGGCGAGGGGTCGATACCATACTTCGTCAATGCTTGACTATTGACGAGGCCAATAGATTCTTGAATGACTGCCATAGTGGCGCATGTGGGGGTCATCTTTAAGGAATGACCACTGCTCAGAAAATTAACCGAGCAGGTTATTTTTGGCCTACATTGTTTCACGATTGCATTCACGCCGTGAAGCGATGCAAGAAATGTCACCTTTATGCCAACAAAGCATGAGCACCACCCACTCTTCTTCACCGAGTCATTACTGTCGACCCCTTTTGTAAATGGGGCATCGACTTCATGACTTGTAATCCCCCCTCCAACAGTGGACACAAATACATTGTCATTGCAGTCGATTACTTCACAAAATGGGTGGAAGCTATGCCCACCTTCAACAATACCACTGACACCGCAACGCGTTTTTTCTTTAACCACGTCATATCTCGCTTTGGAGTACCACTCCAACTAGTTTCTGATCACAGGAAACACTTCGAGAATGAGATTTTCATTGAACTCTCATCTCAGTTAGGATTCTCCCATGAGTTTGCCTCACCATATTACCCTTAGTCTAACGGACAGGTCGAAGTAGTTAACAAGGTCCTCAAGACCATGTTACAACACACGGTTAATAAACATAAAACCAATTGGAATCATATGTTATTTTCCATGCTATGGGCTTACCGTAAAGCCGTGAATATGACCACTATTTTCACACCATTTCATCTAGTCCATGGGGTCGAGGCCACTCTTCCCATTGAGTGTGAAATTCCCACCTTACGCACCGCAATTGAGCTATTACCTGAAACTGCTCCAATGGAGCAGCGCTTGCTGAACTTAGAGTCCCTGGATGAAGATCGTCGATCTACATTACAGAACAATGAGGTAGCCAAAAAATGGTCAAAGGCCACCTTTGATCGCCATGTCAACCTTCACTCATTTTTGGAAGGTGACCTCATCCTTTCTTATGATATCGCTCACGATACCCTTGGTCATGGAAAATTTGAGTCACTATGGCATGGCCCATACATTATCCAACATTGCCTCACTAAAGGAACCTACATCCTAGCCTCTCCCGAAGGCCTCTCTCTCAAAGAACCCATCAATGGGTTATACTTAAAGAAATTTTATGCCTAAGCNACAAAACCAACCTACTAGGGGCAACCAGAACCAAGGGAATCAGAACCCACAGGGGGGAAACAACAATAGGTGTCAAGGGAGAAATAACAATACTATCAAAACCAATTTACCTTGTGCCCTTTGCAATGAGTTTGGTAATTATACTTATCATTTCCCCCAAATCGTTGATTTCAAATAGCTAAAAGACTCATGCAGTCTACCACATCCTCCAGCACTGCCTGCCCCTCAGCAGGCCCCACAACAATACATGCAACAACCCCCCCAGCCATGCTACAAAATCCCATTCCACACCAAGGTGTGATGAACACTCAACAAGAGATACCTCCTACCCCACCTCAGTTGGGACAATACCTCAATCCAAACAACCAGCAGATCACATGATCGTCCTCACTAGTGAGGAAGAAATCCTTCTGCAAACACGTAATTGTCAATACCATGCACCTGCTAAGTCTCCTCCCATGCTTCCAGAAACAATCCCCACACCAACGGGACCCCCTTTGGTGATCCCTCACCCTAACGCAAGAACCACCTCTTCACATCCCTCGCATCCCATTACGCAGGAATGTCCACAACCCATAGGCTAGGGCAGCTCATAATTATAGTTTGGTTGATGAATTAGCACAATCCTCGGCTGCCATGTCAGCCTTAGAAGTCCTTCAGACTTGTCTCACTCAGTGGAAATCATTACTTTCCACCTTGGGGGTAGTCAACCCCATAGATACTTGACTCATCACATTTGATCTCGACAGTGGAGAACCTTGCCTTCCCGCTCTGATCTCTTTTCAAATCCCAATAAAAATTCGGAACATTATAGTTCATCGGTGCATCATCAATGAAGGTGCATCCACATGTATTATGTCCAAATCTGTATGGAAGAAACCCGGTTCCCCTGAACTCATACCATATTCCATTACCTTAAGAGATTATGATGGATGACCATCATCTCCCAAAGGACTCTTCCAAAATGTCCCCGTAGAACTCAGGGGAAAGACCATTCTTATTGGCATTGAAGTTATTGATGCCCCACTTGATTATAATATCATGTTCGGTCGTAGCTACATGTACGCTATGAAGGCAGTTTCCTCTTCTATCTTTTGAATGTTGATGTTCCCTCATAATAGGAAGATCATTACCATTGACAAAGTCTCACATTACGAGCCTAACCCTTTTGCCAACATCGATAACATTCTCCCCCTCATCCACATGAGTCATGATGCATACCCACTCATCAAAATGGGTCCCGAAATTTTCAAAGACCCATCATTGTTAGGAACTTACCATGGTGCACCACCACTCCTTCATCCTTCCAATCAATTATGCATCGTATCATCCAACGGAACTGACATAGCGGATACCCTTCCTCCTAAGGTGGCTTATATCATATCTGATGTCCAACTAGTCGCAGAGCTCCCCCCTCATGAGCCTCCTGTGAACTCGTCAACTCCACCAGTCCATGATTTCACCTCTCCCCAAGGCCATATCCCAGTTTTGGAGACAGTTCCCCAAGACATAACTCAAATCCCCTTCTTTTACTCTCCACCAGGTGTACAAGCTTTCCAAGTAGCCATAATGCTTACCCTCTCTAATATGGTGTTAGCAATTCTAGTTTGGTATTTACATCCACCAGAGATGGTCCCTCGGCCATCCCTTCCTCCCCAAATGGAAGGAATCCCAATGAAGATTCCCATACTCACGCCCACCATACCCTCTACAACCCCACTCACTACCCCCCTGCCATAGCTGGGGGCAGGTGAAGGAAGAAAGAGCCCACCGCTCCACTTCTCCCACACATCCAACCTCCTTGCGCACTCTATGAGAAAGATGGACACCAAACCAACAACTGCCCATCTCTACTGGAGTTACGGAACTTGATTCCACTCAATCAAACTCCATCAACACTCACCACTGTAGCAAGTACTGTCGCTACTGCCCCTCACTCAAGTAGTAAAGGGCTGCGAACCAAATTTGCTTGTGCTATATGTTCAGAATATGGCCATTATACACACCATTACCTAGCACTGCCATGCCTTCGGTAGACATTAGCTGCAGTACGCCAAAGCTTCCAGAACAAACCCAATCTAGCTACATCATCCCTACCAAACATCATTGACATCCATTATGTCACAACTTCAGTCAATGAATGTATGAGATGCCCTTGCTCTCTATGTGAATCCTTAGATCATTTTACATACCAATGTCCTATGATCATTGAATATAGGAAACACTAATTGAACCTGATTCAAACCCCTACAGAATCGATGGTTGACCTTACCTTGTCACTAGAGATTCTTCATATCATTTCTCTCGAACTGGAGGCCCTCCCGACACCTCCATGGTTCTTGGATGACTTATCCAAGGATTCACCCCCAAATCCCACAAATTCTCCTATTCATTTCCCTACGGAAATTTTACATCCAACTACCATGGGTACTCCTCAGTACTTCGATATTTGGTTTATGTCGAGAAAACCAATGCAATTTCATTGCATTGTTCCCCCTGCTTCATCACTAGGGGACAGTCGCACGACGACAGTCACCGATATCGCTCGTTTAGACCCCTTGTATTCCCACCAATTCCACTGTGATGAGGACATACTCTAAGAGTTAAACACCCCCGACTACCCATGGGATGCGCTACACCACTAAGCGCTCTTCTTTCCATAGGAAGCCTCCATGCCTCCTAACCAACACCCCATATACACGGTCGAAACCAAGGATTTTATCCCATCAGGGCATATCGACTGGTTCAACAACCCCATTCCTGCCCCTGATGCTTTTGAAGAAGGCAACATGGCCAAAATTTCCCCAACCATCAAAATTGATATTTCCATAAAAAATGGAGTCGTCGAGGAAATCACCATTGGCGCCACTTGCACTCCTCAAGAAATCACTACCTATAAAGCTCTCTTCCAAGAATATCGAGATATTTTTGCCTAGTCATACACAGAAATTCTTTCCCTTGATCCCTCTATCATCGAACATCGCATCGACACCTGGCCTGACATTACACTAGTTCGTCAAAAATAGTGACCTCTACACCCATCCAAAGCAGCGGCCATCAAAGCCGAGATTGAAAAATTACGTGCGACAGGGTTCATCTACCCCATTGCTTATACATCATGGGTTTCCAACCATGTACCCATTAACAAAAAATAGGGCACTATCCATGTCTGCATGAACTTTCATGATCTTAATCATGCATGTCCCAAAGACAACTTTCCAACACCTTTCATCGATCAAATTATCGATGACTGTGCAGGCCACAAGGCTCTATCCTTCATGGACAGTTTCTCTGGTTATAATCAAATCCAAATCCACCCAACTGATCAATAGAAAACTACATTCACTACCCCTTGGGGTACTTTTTCATATCGGGTCATGCATTTTGTCTTAAAGAATGCTAGCACAACTTTCCAATGGGCTATGACATACATTTTTCATGATCTAGCTCATATCATCCTTGCATACTTGGACGACCTCATAGCTCGATCCAAGAAATGCACCTAACATCTTGATGATTTATGAATCATCTTCCAACAGTGTTGTCAATACAACATCCGCTCGAACCCCCTCAAGTGTGTGTTCCACGTCACTGCAGGATTCCTCCTTAGATTCATTGTTTTCCAAAGTGGTATTACCATGGAACCCCTCAAAGTCCAAGCCATCATATAAATTCCACCTCCCTGGAATTTACATCAACTCCAGAGCCTACAAGGAAAATCCAACTTTCTATGGCATTTTGTCCCATACTACACCACTCGAGCACACGGTTTCCTTCACTTGCTTCACCACGACATCCCATTCCACTGGGATGAACATGCCCAAAAATCATTTGATGATCTTAAAATGGCACTTTGCAATGCCCCTTTAATTAGTGCACTCGACTACAATCGCAACTATATCCTCTACATATCAACATCAGCTGTCTCAGTAGTATGAGTTCTCGTTCAAATTGGTTATGACGATCATGAGCATGTCATTTAATACATTAGTAAAAACCTCTCAGGGCCACCCTTGAAGTATAAACACAAAGAGAAACTAGCCCTTGCAGTCACCCTCACAGTCCAGAAACTACGTCATTACATTCTACTTCTTACAACTAAGGTTGTAGTAGATTCCAACCCTATGCAATACTTGCTCAATCGTCGGCAAATTAATGGAAAATTTGCCCAATTAATCATTATCCTTCAAGAGTATGATCTTGAATTCTCAACACCTAATAGAAAGAAATCTCTCGTCCTCGCCGAACTTGTCACGGCCTTCCCCTATGATACTACTAGTGCCCCCATCAATACTGACTTTCCTGACGAACATCTCTTTTACATCACTTCGGATGATTCTTGGTACGGTGACCTCCTCGTCTACCTCTGAACCCAAAATTTCAGTAACCACCTCTCATGAGATGATCATCGTTGTATTTGCCACCAAGCCACCCGCTATCTTCTCATCGGAGATATCTTATATCGGCGAGGGGTCGATACCATACTTCGTCAATGCTTGACTATTGACGAGGCCAATAGATTCTTGAATGACTGCCATAGTGGCGCATGTGGGGGTCATCTTTAAGGAATGACCACTGCTCAGAAAATTAACCGAGCAGGTTATTTTTGGCCTACATTGTTTCACGATTGCATTCACGCCGTGAAGCGATGCAAGAAATGTCACCTTTATGCCAACAAAGCATGAGCACCACCCACTCTTCTTCACCGAGTCATTACTGTCGACCCCTTTTGTAAATGGGGCATCGACTTCATGACTTGTAATCCCCCCTCCAACAGTGGACACAAATACATTGTCATTGCAGTCGATTACTTCACAAAATGGGTGGAAGCTATGCCCACCTTCAACAATACCACTGACACCGCAACGCGTTTTTTCTTTAACCACGTCATATCTCGCTTTGGAGTACCACTCCAACTAGTTTCTGATCACAGGAAACACTTCGAGAATGAGATTTTCATTGAACTCTCATCTCAGTTAGGATTCTCCCATGAGTTTGCCTCACCATATTACCCTTAGTCTAACGGACAGGTCGAAGTAGTTAACAAGGTCCTCAAGACCATGTTACAACACACGGTTAATAAACATAAAACCAATTGGAATCATATGTTATTTTCCATGCTATGGGCTTACCGTAAAGCCGTGAATATGACCACTATTTTCACACCATTTCATCTAGTCCATGGGGTCGAGGCCACTCTTCCCATTGAGTGTGAAATTCCCACCTTACGCACCGCAATTGAGCTATTACCTGAAACTGCTCCAATGGAGCAGCGCTTGCTGAACTTAGAGTCCCTGGATGAAGATCGTCGATCTACATTACAGAACAATGAGGTAGCCAAAAAATGGTCAAAGGCCACCTTTGATCGCCATGTCAACCTTCACTCATTTTTGGAAGGTGACCTCATCCTTTCTTATGATATCGCTCACGATACCCTTGGTCATGGAAAATTTGAGTCACTATGGCATGGCCCATACATTATCCAACATTGCCTCACTAAAGGAACCTACATCCTAGCCTCTCCCGAAGGCCTCTCTCTCAAAGAACCCATCAATGGGTTATACTTAAAGAAATTTTATGCCTAAGC
>JZKD02S1847299.1:68651-83707 GCA_000966675.3 Picea glauca
AATAGGTGTGAAAGATAACTTTCCAAAGCTGGAAACAAACATAGGATCTTGTGTTAGGGAGCGGTGAAATCTAATTGTTACATTTTGTCCCGAGAAGCCCTTCTCACATAAGGGTCAAACCTGAGGTCGCATTGAGACTAGCGGAGTTACTCACCCTTCTTTGTTGGTCTTGGTGTAGAGATTGCACGTATTATGGGGGTATCTTGAAGGTACACCCACAATGATGAGTGGAAGCCTTTCAAGTTGATTTCGGGCTAGATACCCTGCCCTTGCTCATGGATCGGACTGTCGACTATTTCCCCAGGCATCACTAATGTAGTTGGTAACCTTAGTGCCCTATATATTTAGGGTATTTACACAAGGTGACTGTGGAGGGGCAAGTCTTCACAGTACCCGAAATCGACATTGGCCAGACTCACTCGGGATCCTTGGAGGGTATACCCACGATTATGTGTGGAAGATTTCACCAGGGTGTAGGTCCGTTAAAAAGGTCATCAACGTAAATTTTCCACCTGCTCTACCTCAGCCCCTTCTTGCCTTGTTCCCACGACGTTGGATTTCATCACCAACTAGTGTTCTCATTGTGAGAAGGTTTTGTTTGCTTGCTTGCTTACTAGATTTTTAGCGTGTGTTGCTTGTTCTCCCTAGCAGAATCTAGGTTGGATCTTTATTTTTATGGCGTCAGTTCTCGGAACGACCAATAAAGGAACCCCTTTGCCAAGGGAACCCTTTGTTTTTCCTTCTTATGGAAATGTTGGTCCTCCTTACATCGCTACTTTGAGCCTTCCAGGTCTCACAATTGGGTTACAGGCATGGTTGTTTTCCACTCTGGTGATCTCGAATGCAGGTGCTTCAGATGTAAGCACACCACCCACACATCAACCTCATGTCAACCTTTCTACTTCTTCGCCTATCAGGTCTCCTTCCATTTCTCCTTCTTTGCCTAGTGAAAGCTATAAAGCGAGTATCCAAGTTAATAAGAAGAAGAAGAAGCGAAAAGAGAAGAAGAAGAAGAACCAGAAAGGGACCAAGCCTCTAACTACATCAGATGTTGGATCCAAGCAACCAGTGATTGTTAATAGTACTGGGAGTGTTGATGAGTTCGATAAGATTAAAACGAAGAATCTGAAACCCAAATTCCCTTGCAGTCTTTGTAAGGGTGACCACTTTCTGAGGGATTTCCCTAGTATTCCCAAGGTCTTAGAAGTGTGGTCCTCCATGTCATCGGCCCCTGCTAGTCATGTTGGTGATACCCCGTCAATTAGTGACGTTAAGGTTGGTAATAAGAAGACACCTGTCAAATTTCCTTTTATGTTATGTGAATGTCATCATTATTCTCACCTTTTTCCTTGTATGGACAAGGTTTCTTCTCTTTTGAAAAAGCTTCAACTTCCATTTGGTTATCATAATATTTCCCCCAACCCATCGTTAGTTGATGGAATGGTCAATCCAGTTCCATCCCCAATAAGTCCGGTTGATCAGGTGGTCAATCTAGTTTCATCCTCGGTTGAACGACTAACCAAAGTAGTTGATCTTATTCTGCCATTGATCAACCCAACTTTTCATCTGAAAATTGAAACCCAAGTGATTGATCCAGTCTCTTCATTGGTCAGTCCCACCCTTCATCTGAAGAGTGCCAATGTGGTCAATCCCACTCCTCCTCTGACGAGTGCCCAAGTGGTTTCTTGGGTCCCTTCATCAGTTAGTTTGCATGATCATGTCATCAATATGGTCACATCCTTAGTTGAACCAGTTGACGAAGTGGTTGATCTGATCCCATCTTCGATCGATCTCGCTCTCCCGTTAGAGAGTGAAACCCAAGTGGTCAATTTGTTTCCACCTATCAACCCCATCCTCCCCTTGGAGAATAAAACCCAAGTGGTCAATTTGATGTCAATATTAGTCGATCCTACTCTCTCATTAGAGAGTAAACCCAATTATGCCCACGTTTTTCTCGTTGATACAGAATCTACTGTGTTGGGGGGAATTCCTTCATCTCCCACGAAACCCCCTCCAAGTAATGAGGCCATCCTTTTTTATTGGGTTGTGATAACTAGACCTTGTCTTCCCTCTCACATTCCCTTCAAGATTCCAGTACAGGTTTGTGGTCGGGACGTTCCTCATGCACTGATAGATGAAGGTTCATCCGTTAGTATTTTGTCCTCTATTACTTGGCAAGATTTGGGTTATCCTTAGCTTGTGTCGGTCACCCAGACTCTGTTTGATTTTAACAAAAGAACCAGTCACCCTTTAGGGATCCTTCCCTAGATTCTCCTAACTTTGGGAGGGAAAACTATCTTTATTGATGTTATGGTAGTCAAGGACCCCTTGGATTTCGATTTACTCCTTGGGCGAGATTATATATATACCATGAAAGCTATTGTGTCCACTCTCTTTCATGTGATATATTTCCTACATTATGGAAGAATAGTGACTATTGATCAACTTTCATGCGTTGGTCCTGACTTAATTACCAACCCAATGACCTCCCTAAACGGTTCTTATATGTAGTCAGTATCACCCATGCCACAGGACAATTATGTGGTGTTGTCTCCCATGACTTCAACTTCCGATGACTTGGATCTAGTAGTTGACATGGTGATCTCTTCAGTAGGGCTATTAGAGCCTGATCTCCTTACCCCTATCATGGCCCTCGATATGTGTTCCTTCCAGAGCATTGTTCTTCCATCTAGTGAAGATCTCTTGGAAGCCATGACTGAGTTTTGTCCCTTGACATGGTGTCCTTCCCAAGTGTTATCCTCTTGGAAACCATGATCAAGAAGAAGTCATGAGCATAGTTTCTCTTCTTTGTGGCATGCTCATTAAAAAATGAAATAGAGGCTATGAGAATAGTTTTTCCTCTCAGTAACAAGCTCGTTAAAAAATGAAATAGAAATATGGGGATTCAACTCAAAGCCTTGAGCATAGTTCTTTTCCTGTGACAAGCTCGTTAAAAATGAAACAGTCACCTCTTGTACCAGGTCAAGTATTTCGTTAGGTCTCATATTTGAACTTTCATTTCATCCACCCTTATCCTTTTTCTTCATCTAGTACACAAATTGGTGACAACCTCAAAGTCGGTGAATGAATTGAAGCTTGGGGGGCATGTCTCCAGCCTTTGATGATCATTATGGAGTTAATCTACTAGCTTCCAGCTGGGGGTAGAGTACCGAGCTTAGTCTTTTTTCTTTCTTGCACTCGTAAAAACGTGAGAATGTAACCGAGCAACCTTTTATCTCTTTTTTGGGCTCGCATGGATACACGAAAAAGGAATCCCCCTGAGTCTCCTTTAAGCTCAGACTCTCTAAACATGAAAATATTGTCGAGTGATCTTGCTTCCTTTCACACTCGTTAAAAGGTTTGAAAGGGCATCTTTCAAGTGATAATTTATCTCCTTTTCGGCCTCGCGAGACTAACATTACGAAAAAGGACAACCCTAGAATCGTATTTAAGTTCTTTTCAGACTCTCTAAACATGAAAAATCACCGAGTTTACCTTCTCTGGACTCGTTAAACAAATCATACACTGAAGTGCCCATATGGGACTGAACCCTTACTTCTTCCAGTTCGTTAAACAAAGGAAGAGGGACTTACCAAAGGTGAATTATATTGAGCATGTGTTACCCTCCTTGAGCTCGTTAAATTAAAAAGAGGTACTCGTCTATCTGGATGGGGGGGGGGAATGAAGGAAGCAAGCCAAGAAGGTTTTGAGAACATTACCAGTAACTCTTACGGTTGCCCTTGAACACGGCACTTTGTCTTTGCATGCATTTTAAATATGTTGAACCTATTCACTGAACCAATCCTCTGAGTTTTATTACTCCTTTGGGTCACCCGACGAAAGTCACCGTATCCATTGCATCATCATGTTTTGGTCCATGTCATGTTTCTGCTGTTATGCCTCAGTGTTCAAGGGAAGTATCTGCCTCGAGAGTCAACCATCACAAATTTCATATTTCAACACATGTGTCAGTCCATGTTCATTTGATCTACCAAATTACATCTATGTGTTCATTTCATGTCATTGATGAGGGATACATCAAGGCCCTCCTGCGACAAGTCTATTCCTGTCGACTTCAATACATTATCCAGGAACTGGACCTAGAAACCAGTTAGTACCTTGGGACCTGCATGCCTCAATGGCAGGCCTCCTCGCTTCCGATAGTGGGTTTACATCATTGACTCATGATCGGGTGATTCCATGAATGTTCGACTTCAGCTTATCTATTCACATTCGTTGGAATGTACTAGGGTACCTTGGGAATCATGGACATCAATGGTGATTTCCCTCACACTTGTTAACGTTTTACATCATTGATCGATAATCAAGTGGTTTCTTCCATGTTCAACATCAGGACATCTATTCACATGGTTACATTTGTACTACATTGGGATTGGTAAGAAGACCCTGGGTTGAGTGATCACTCTGGTATGTACTTTGCCCAAGTTGTGACGGAGTTTCTCTTGAATATTAACACATATATTGTCACATAAATCCACTTTGTATTGGTCTGTGGCTATGTCTTGTCATCTCGTAGATCCACAGTGTATCTTTCGTGGCTATGATCAGTTCATGTCATGGAAGTATATATCCACATTGTATCTTTGGTGGTTATACTCTTTGTTAATATAATTATGGATCTGCAGTGTATTTTATGGCGGCCATACCTTGAAAGTCTTTATCACTCAAACACAGGTATGTATGCCTTGGGTTTGAAACATGTCATAACATTTGTCTGATGGTTCTGTGCAACTTCTACCAGGTTCTCTGAGTCCGTACCCTTGCTCGAAAAAGTCTACAAAGTACTTCAGTCATCATGCATTTTGACTTCATACTTTGGGGGGAAATCTATTACACATCAAAATTACTCACTCCAATGATGACCTATTGTTGTCATCGTCAGTGTTGCAAGTGTAGGATTTTGGTCACAAGTGTTGCAAACATCATACTGTCATCTTCCCTATGTTGTGTCTCTAACGAAATCATAAAGACACATAAGACACCTTCAAAGACTGTTTTAAGAGGGAGAAATCGTCTGATGAGAAGTACAAAACTTTTTCCATGGAAGAAACCACTTAAAAATGATTTTTGGAAGGTAGTTCTCCCCTACCCACTACCAGGGAGTGCCAGTTCTCCCTACCCTTCTTTGGGGGAGCATTGCAATGCTCTGTGTACCCTTTTGGGGGAGAATTGGCCTGTTTAAGGGAATCTTTGATTGTTGAGGAAAATCAGGGATAAATCCCCCTCATCTTTGGAGTTATTTGGATTTGAATCTGAGGTCAAGGCTGGATATTAGGGAGGATCCGCAACTAATTGAGAAAGATCCTCAAACTATCCCAATAATCTCTAAGGTGGTTGGGCCTCTCCAAGCTTATATAAGGAGGCCTTCTCATGGTGAAGACATGGAGATTAATAGATACCTAACTTATGATCTCATGAGGAAGGGGAGACATTGAAGGCATCAAACTTATGATCTCATAAGGGAGATATCATTGAAGGCATCAAACTTATGATATCATAAGGGAGATATCATTGAAGCATCATCATTTTGTGTGGATTGTTTGAGAAAAGGGTTGGACAAGGAGAGTTGGGATAGGTTGTTGCACCTTCATCAAAGGTCTGTAAGTATTCTCTATTGTTGTCATTAATATACATATGTGCTTGGCCTGTTTCTTTCAAGGTTTTGTTTATTCTACATGAACTTGTCTCTATTAGATAGATTTGGTTTCAAGCTAATTTTAGTAGAATAGGAAGCTTGTTTTGTCTTTGTTTGTTTTACAGGACTTATCGAGGAACTTGGGGATCAAATCTCAACTCGTACTATGTCAGGAATAACATCATTAAAAAGGTGCACCTTTCTTCCTCTTCTCTATACATAAGTTTATCTAGGTTTAAAAGGATGTCAGTGACCAATGTTAGCACCCTTTTTGTCTTGGTCTTAGGAGTCTAGAGCCCAAGAGAGAATCCACTTGTCTATAGGGGGATTCTTCTGTAACACTCATTAAAAAATGAAATAGAGGTTTGGGGATTGAACCTAGATTCTCAAGCATAGTTCTTCTCCTGTGTCAAGCCCGTTAAAAAATGAAACAACTTCCCCCTCTTCGTTTGAGTCAAGTCCTACATATAGTATTTGAAGCTTCATTTCATTTTCTTGTGTCGTTGGATGAGACGAAGCTTGAGGGGCAATGCTTCCAGCCTCTAGACTTCATGTCGAAGTTGAGCCACTAGATTCTTAAGATCGGGGCTAAGTACCAACCATGTGAATCCATTAACCGTGCATTGGGAAGTCATCAAGCATAGTTTTCTCTGGTTCAAGCTTGTGTAAAAATGAAACCACGTACCTCAAGCATAGTTTCCTTTGGTTCACACTTGTGTAAACATGAAACCAGGTCCAAACATAGTTTTATTTAGTGTTAAACTTATGAAAAAATAAAATATATCCCAAGCATAGTTTTGTTTTGTTTTAAGCTTCCATAAAAATGGAAACAATCCTAAGCTTAGTCTTTGTTCTTTTTCATGCTTGTAAATCAATGAGAATGTAACCTAGTAAACTTTTATCACTTTTTCGGACTTGTAAAGGTTATATGAAAAAGGAACCCCATGGAGTTCCCTTTAATCTTTTTTCAGACTCTCTAAACATGAAACGATTGTCGAGCGATCTTGTTCTTTTCACGCTCGTTAAAGTATTTGAAGAAAACATATGTTGAGAGGTAGTTTATCTCTTTTTCGGTCTCATCAAAGTACTTCACGAAAAAGGAAATTTTGGAGTTTTCTTCAAGTGTTTTTCAGACTCTATAAACATGAAACACCCCTGAGTTTTCTTTATTTGGACTCGTAAAACAAACATCAAAAGGCCCATATGGGACTGAACCACTACTTCCTAGGGTTCGTTAAACATACTCTGAGGGACTCACCTGAAGGATGAGCTTACAATTCAACCATATGTTATCCTCCTCGAGCTTGTGTAAAAATAAAGAGGTACTCGCCAGAAATGGTGGTGGGGGAATTGGGAAAGAAATGTGTCTAAACCTATATTCTGTGGAAGAGTTCCTTTTGGACATGACACCTTTTCACTCGCTTTGTGTCTAGGTTGGAAAACCTGCTTGTCTCTTGATCATACTCCTTTATAAGATTACAAATTGGTCTGTGATCCTTGTTGTTGAGTGAGTTTTTCCAAGACAATTGTCGTGTTGTCAATATGTTCAAAGAAAAGTTGAAACCGGAAAGCCTTTTATTGTGTCAGACATTTCTGTAGTCCTTAAGCCTTCTATTGCATCGGTCATCTCGGAGTCAGTCCTAAATCACTTATTACTGTGATCTACTTCAAATCTTGTTACCTATTTCGTGTCATTGATGGGGGATACATTAAGGCCCTCCTATGACGAGTCTTTGCCTGTCGACTTCAACTTATTATCCAGGAATTAGACTTAGAAACTAATTGGTACCTTGAAACTTGCATGCCTCAATGGTACGTTTCCTCGTTTTTGGCAGTCGGTGTTCATTATTGACCCCTGATTGGGAGATTCCACCAAGTGTTCGACTTCAGCTCATTAATTCGCACCCGTTGGATTGTATTGGTGTACCTTAGGATTCATTGAAATTAATGGTGATTTCTCTCACACTTGTTAATGGCATGCACTAATAATCGGTAATCAAGTGGTTTCTACCATGTTCGACTTCAACGCATGTATTTGCATGGTTAGATTTGTACTATAGAGTGATGGAGATGAAGACCCTGGATATTTTCTGATAGATTCAGGTTGCATTGGAGTATATTCAGATTGTACTGTTGCATATATCCACAGTGTATTTCCTTTGGCTATGTTCAAATTTGAGTCTTTTACACATAGATCCACGGTGTATTTTTGGTGGCTATGTTCATATTTGAGTCATAATGGCATGGATCCACAGTGTATGTTTGGTGTCCATGACCTCTCTTACTTGACATGTATCTTTGCATGTCGGCATATATGCTTTGAGTAATTTGCATTCTTAGTATGGGAATTCCTACCTCAATGGTCATATATTATTGTACTGTATTTTCCTTGTTGTTGGCAAGTTTCCAACCGACCTGTTCCTTGTTCCCTACACACACTCGACAAAGTATTTCAGTTATCACTCTGTTCTAACTTCATACTTTGGGGGGTCTTTGTTACACATTATTTTCGTCACTGTTGACAGGCCAAATCGACCGTCCGTCAACTGAGAGAGTGGAACCGGTCCGGGGTTGTCTAATAACCCAAGACGTTTGGAATGAACCACCCTGACAGGTTTAGTGGCTCCGTTAGCCGATCTAAGGTCCTAAGAAAACAAAAAGAAAACTAATCTAAACTAACTAATCTAACTAAAACTAAATGAAACAAACTAAACTAACTAAACTAAAACTAAACTAATCTAACTATTCTATATATACAATCTACTAACTAATACTATACTAACTCTAACTAATTTATTATCTAACTACTAACAGGAATATAACTTATTCACAAAATATACAATATCTACAATTTACAGATTTAAATAAAACCTGAAAAACTCATTTGCATTCTGCCCTAAGACAGAGAAAGATATTTTTGTTGATTTTATAATTTTATGGACAAGAAATAAAGCTAACTAAAATTGAACAACTAATATACTAATTCTAATTACACATATATCTAACTAAACTACTAATAAATATACTAAACACATAAACAACAAACTGACCTGGAAATGCTCCAGATTTGTCCTGTGTATGATGATTGTTTAAGCAGATCAGAGGGAGGAAACCCGCTCTGAATCATCTAGAAGCTGGTCATAAACGATAGCTGCAATGCTCTTTAAGTTTGATTATAGGACAAACAAGACATAAAAATCACAACAATCATATGATTTATAAATCTCCACAATTAGGTAAACCTGTTATGCAAAGACTTATACATGATAGTTCAATTGATGAAGAAGAGAAATTTGTCATTCATTAGTTGAACTAAGTAATTGTTGTATTTTTTAAATTAGTGAAAGAAATCAGGCATGTATCACATTAATTCAATCATATCATTTTTCACAAGACTGTGATAGCTAAAGTAGTCACTAATCAAATACAAATTGATAAGCATAAACATGAAACAAAAGATTGATATTATGAAAGCGAAAGTTGTAGTAGAACATCAACTTCTGTCTCAGTTTGTATTAKAAATCCATAGCCTGGTTCTCCCACAAGTGRGGATGATCCTTATTACACAAAATAATAAGTATTTAAAGGTTTTCCACAGGGTAAAACCTCCCTGTGGAAGTTATAAAACTGTTTACATAAAATCTGGGAAGATATCCCAAAGTTGACTAAACTAGGAAACTAAAATAAAAGTAAAACATCCAAATATCCTCTAGACTGTCCATCAAATCCCATGCAATTCGAATTTACCTGAAAATGACCAAAAATGAACAAGTTATAAGGATATTTTATTAATAAAATGATAAAAATTTAATTCTATAGACTAGCTACAGAATCCTCTGATTCTGTAGCTAGTCTAAAATAAGATACAGAATCAGCATTGAAATTAATTGAAAATCTTTTAAAGAATTCCATTGAATTGACATCCAATAGCTATTTGAAAACGAATCATTTAATTTGAGTTTGTTATAACATTCGAAATCAAACAGGATCCAAATCATTCAACCGAATACAGAGATAGGTGTATTATGTTTCRATTGTTATCATAAGTCGGGTGATAAAATCATATGGAACAGAGATGCAATCRTTTCATATCCAATTGAAATCAATATGATCAAACAAATCRTAGGTAATGGTTAAACAGTAGATACGATCAAATCTGAACAAAATCATTTTCCAATTGTTATAGYTGTAATGACATAGCATACGATTTATACCATGAATAGATCAATTCAAACTCGGCGCGAAAATCAATTCAAATAAAATCATAACAGGATCGATTGATAGGCAACAGAATTTGTAATTATTGCAATTTGGGCAATCGAGACCGATTGACTCTAATCAACATCGTTCCATTCAAACGAATTATAACCAGATCTGGTTGGGATAACACAATCAATCGATTCGTTTTGCAATTTACCATCAAACAGAGCAGTATTTCTTATACGAATCTAGCAAGAGAATCGAACAACTGGATTTTAACATTATCATTGAAAATCATAATCGTTCCATGATTCGGGCATGAACATTATTCGCACAAACTTAAATGAACGTATCATTTTCATAAAAAACAGAGTCATTTTTCCCAACCTGGAAATGATCAAATCTAGACATTATACGACACAGCATCGTAACAACCAAATTCATTGAAATCATTCGCCAATCATAGCAATACGAACCATAACGAAATTATATCCAATCATAATTGTATTCTAAATTGAGTTTGAAAACTTCTTGTTCGGAGTAGATACAAAACGAATTGAATTGAAAACAAACCATTAATCTCGTTACTTGAATCAGACAAACTTAGCAAATCAAATCCAAATGAAAATCATTCAAATCCAATCAAAATCTATCGATAGCTATACTAGGAATGATCAAATCATATATCAAATAAAAATTTCTTTTTATTTTTAGCAAATGAAAACACTATACATGATAAACACTGAATAACAAATCCATTTCGAAATGTAAACAGAGCTATTCAAGAACCAAATTCGACTCATTATATTAACCCTGATTATTCATAAAACAAAAAACGATATCAAAATCATACATGTACAACGACGAGGCGGCTTGATCATGCCAATTTAGAATTGATAATGGCTGTGGCCGATTCAACATTCTTGAATAGGATGAACCCTGTCGTCTTCTGCTTCTTATCAGCTTCTTGGAGTTGGTCTCATTGGCTGGTCAATACCTCAATTTGACTTTCCAGTGATTGAATTTTCGATTGGAGTATAGGAACATCAATATAGTATCGTTCCAACCATAAATCGCATTGGTCATAGGACGACTGTGTGGGGTTTGGAAGAGCAGGAAAGGGTTTGGTCATATGGCTGAGGGTTTCATTTGGTAACTTAATACCAGGGTAGCTAGGGTCGTTCTTCAGGCAAGGGGGAAGATTTGTCACGAAATTGTAAGGTTGTTCGGGGCATAAACCTTGCGAATAAGGATACTCATTGGCTAAAAAATGTTCTATATCAGAATCGGAATCCTCACTAAGGACAATAGGCTTTGACTTAGCAGAGGGTTTAGGCTTATTTCTAGCCATTCTCGAAATGAGTCGTGCATTCCTTTTCCCTTTGGTATTATCAGTAGGGTTTTCCTTGGGATTTTTGCTCCCAGGCTTCTTAATAGTCTCAGACCTCTCAAGTATAGCATCAAGTAAGTCAATATTAGGGTCGGTCGAGGGTTTAGGAAGAGGCAGTAGGATATGGAAGGGCACAGGTGGCTTGGCCTTGGCTTCACTCACCACAGGTTTGTCAACCTGGACAAGGTCTGTGTCATCGAAACCATTTCGAGCGACGAAAGCTCTCCAACTATCGCCATGTAAACTCAAATGATAAACAATGATAAGCTTAATAAGCCCATGATGGAACAGGATATTGTCATCCTTCTGTCTTTTAAATCTTTTTGACATCTTATATAAGCTGCGTTGAAAGTAGAAAGGCATGTCTAAAGGATACCCTATAAAAATCATTAGTAAACGCAGGTGGTAGAGGAACACAAGTCTGTATCGACCTTCACAGGTCACGAACTGCTTGACTAGCATTAATAAGTCGTGCCATCATGGTTTGAGCATAGATATGGGCATACCTCTGTCACAAGAGGTGACTTTGCGCGAGAGAAACAGCAGTGTCCATGGCACTTCCTTGACCTTAAAATTTTTGAACCAACGTTGCCCTGTAGCAGAACTGATGAATTGCTCATCAATTTCCAACTGGGTGTCACCCACTTTGGCTCTACAGCCATCGAAAGTCAAGGTGAATTGTCGTGCAACACAGAGGTTAAAACCCTCAAATCGTTGTATAAAGGTGAGCCATCCGATTTCCTCCAAGTCTTTGTGGGCATTGTCAAAAATTAACAAAGCTTGGTTGCCATTTGGCTCGATTTGCACGACTGGTGCCATGGAGCTAAGAACATGGTAAGCCAAGGGTTTGGATCATAACACACATAGGAGCAGAGCTACCCGAGCTAACAGAAGTGAACGAGCAAAAGGGATAGGCATAAATGCCATCATGCGAAGGTGGTGGAGTTATTTCGGCCATGCAAAATAGTAATTGCCAAAGTACAACCACCGATTTACATAGTAGTTCAACCCATTATAGCATAGTTCAACAGTCATATCACTTGGCCGACTAATGAAACCAATGGTGAGTGCATAATCCAACGCGCACAATCGACGTTACACCAAAGTTTTAAACCATAAATCATTCAAATTGAAACCAAAATCAAATATTAACCATGCGCCAATGTAATGTAACAGCTCGTTTCAAGTGTTTAACCAATGTACCAATGGGTATCCATACAATCAACCAACCAATAGTTATGAAAACATTAGCATAGGGATTATATCAAAATACATATATAAAAATTTAATCATAACCTCTATGCACTTTCATGAAACCAAAGGTCAAGTAGATGTAAATCCAAATGCTAATGTATTGCACACTCAAATGAAAACAAATCACACAATCAATCGAAGCATGAGTACCGCTCAAATGATCTTACCAGTTGTATAATGATAAATAAAAGGTAAGCGAAATAGGCATATCGACAAAAAGATAATGGCGATTCAGGTAGTGATTTTAAAGCGACTTCGAAAGATGAAGTTTTCACGCTTACAGTCATGAAAACAAAACGAAGGTAAATGTGCAAATGTCGCAAAAAATAAAATGTCGTCTATTTAAAAATTGTGACGAAAAAAATTGATGTTTGCAAGACATAGGTGTAGGCAGCTTATAAGACAATGGAAAAATGTGAATTGGCTGCCAACAGTCACCCCTATGGCCATTAATGATGTAAACCTATCCTTTTTCTTTAGAAGGATCAATGGCCTTAATCCTTGAAGAAGAATGAAGATACTTTTTACTTGAGAGATGAAATTATACTTGTCCTTTGTAAAAACCATTAGAAAAATGGATCGTCGCACCTTTCTTAGTGTTAAGGGTGCGACAATCTAGGATCATCGCAGGTTTCACCACAGTGGCCTATGACATTGTTGCAGTTTGCTCAGTTCTAAGGGTGTGACGGGTTTCATAGGAAGGAAAAAGAGGAATTTCTTGAAAGTTATAAAATAGATGCTTCGAGGGTTAGTGGCCTCTGATCGGTTTGGATCTGAGTCATGTCCCTGATCTCATGGGATCATCCTAACCTCCTCACCCTATCCTTTTCATCTTATAAAAGGAGGAGAGTTCTCATGGGGAAAGTTAGATTGGAAAGTTGGAAAGTTCTTGAGTTTTTTAGCTTGAACTTTTTGGAGCTTGTATGTTGGCTTTGAGCTTTGATTTGTCAATATATATTGTTGATCTCAGAATACATGGAGCAGAAGTGTGTGGGAAGCAAGGAACTGTTGGAAGGTTTTAGCACTAGATGTCACCTTTTGATTGTAGAGGAGGTAAGCCCGGTACCCATCAGTTTATATGTCACAATGAATAAGTTTAAATAGGTCGAATGGGCGTAGACTCAGGACAATATCGTTTTATCTCATAAAACTGGGTCAACATGCACAAGCAGGTGAGGTCTTTATTCAACTTCAGTCAGTAATTTGAGCTTAAGTGTGAGCAGAGGGAAGACTTGGTGAGAAAGATGAACAATATTGCTATGGGCATCAAGCCTTCTAACAGCTCAGAGAGGAAAAACTAGAACCCAAGAACGATCTTGAACTCGAGCTTCAGACACTGAAGTATGGTGCAAGAAACACAGTTACAGCAGTAGAATAATAAAACCTCCATTATCCTACAACTGCAACAAATCAACTAGATCATCCATGCCTGATCCATTCAGTGTGAGAAGGGAAAATATGACACAGGAAACTGATTAAAACTAGTCAAGATACTACTTTGATCAAACCTACATCACAACGGCATAACTACCCTCAACTGGATCATCCATTCCTGATTGTTCTAACACATTTTTTATAGATAAATGAAAAGGAAACTGACTTTCATTAAACCAGTAATCTCAAATGCAAATACATAACCAAAACAACCAGAGCTTCATCAAAAATTTACAATACGGGAGCCTAGCTCAACCATCAACACTAACAAAATGGCAAAAATGCCTACATATACTCAGAACTATCGCCACTGCAGTCAAATATTTGAGTCTACGAGCCTCCTGTCAGGCTGAACGTGCATGTGATCTTCTAGTAAACTGTGCCTACAGTCTTTTGTCAGTTTGCCCATGTGTTTCTTTGTCAGACACGATATCTGGTCAGACTGGACTGACAGCCTGCTTCCATGATTTGTCCCTTTCTAGCCTTCTATTTATGGAAGGAGATGATGTTTCAACCACCTTCCTTGTTCTCATTAACTGCTTCATTGGGATCAGAGTGGGCAGAGTCAACCTGGCACATGAAAACACGTTGACCGCACCCTATGAATATCTGCCACCTGAGATTTGTCAGATGTTGATCGGGAAGACGACAGGCGGACGTGGAGGCTAACGAGGAGGAGTTGGCAAGGTGATTGGTGCAAGCTCAATAGGCTACAATAAAAGCTCGATGGCCCGATGGAAGGATGCGATAGTGGAGAGGTGATTGGGAAGGCATGGGCGTCAGAATGTGGGCACTGAGGTGCAATGGGACAGAGGTGATGTGGCACGGGAAGATGACATGGAGGCAGAGGGGAGGCTACAATGGTGGGCACAATGGGGACAACAACAACATAGGTGAAGGAGACCTAGGAGACAGGTGTCAAGAAGTGAGAGGAGGAAGTGAAAAGGGATATGTGAGATGAAGTAGGAGTGGGAGACACATGGCAGGAGATGACAAGCGGCATAGGGAAAAGGAAGATGTGATAGGCGGAGAGATGAGTGAGTGGAGGACAGGTGTTGGCAGGAGAGTAGGAGGTAAGTAGGGGCGGTGAAGTGGTCTGCTCGGAGGGGGGGTAGGTGGTAA
>JZKD02S1847310.1:20292-32797 GCA_000966675.3 Picea glauca
TGGAGGAGGTTTTCATATTCTTTAAGGATTTATTGCATAATTTATCTATCTTGGAGTTGTGCTCCATGCTCACATTCTGTACATGGTGTGTACTTCTATTCTGTTATGATATTATAAGCATTTGGATCACTACATTTGGTATCAAAGCATTGATTATAGGGTTTTGCTTCCTCAAGCAAGTCATCTTGGAATTTTTGCTATAACTTTTTTGGGGACCACTTCAGAAAGCGAAACTTGGAGGTTGTTTAGAATACATATCAGGGTACCTATGGTACGAATTTCAGCTTTTGGGTCATTGTAATTTCAAAGATACACCCTGTGGAAGATAGGGTTTTTGACTAGTCCTATAACTAGTCTCAAATAGGTGTTCTTGGTAAAACAATCATATGTTCTTCATAAATGATTTGTTTGAGGAAGAAAAACCCTATGATCAATGCTCTGATACCAAATGTAATTATCCAAATGCTTAAAATATCATAATGGAACAAACTACACACCATGTACAGAATGTGAGTGTGGAGAACAACTCCAAGATAGTTAAGTTATACAATAATTCGTTAAAGAATAGGAGAACCTCCTACACATAACCAAATACATTTATACCTCACAATATACCACTCTCCAATAATGAGTACATGATCTCTCTATATAGGTCCTATTCACACCTACACATGAGGCCCTTTTACTATTAGGCCGACCTTATTACATATATATTTACACAATACAAGTACATTTAGCCCCATATATGACCCCCCTTGGGGTCATATCATATACATTTAACCCTATATATTTCCCCTTTGGGTCCTAACAAAGTGCTCCCAACTATGGTTCTCTATGCGATCACAAACAAGGTAACCAACTCTAATGCATGGTTCATTGTCATACCTAAGGAAGTGTGTTGAACCAAGAAAAGGCTAAGAACTTGGAGGGACCTAACTCATAATGAAAGAACAAACCCCCATTGTTTCAGAAGCCTACGAAGATGCCTATCTCAAACTCCACCTTACAAGTTTGCACCTAGATCTTGAAATGAAGGTTTATGCAAATAAGAGTGCCATCAAACTAGGTAAACATGTAGCAATGGTGAACTCTTTTGTAAACACAGTGATTTCATTTTTTCTAGATAAATAAAAAATAAAAAAAATTCTATTCTAACAAGCTAACATGATACATAAAATTTGATAGCCCATGGGAGTTTGTCACCAATAATGCAATATTCCAAGGAATGGACACGGGGAGAAGCTAACAACATAGGGTTGAGGCCCATTCCCATGTTAACTTGGAAAAATGGAAAAAACAAAACAAAGGTTTTAGAGTCTCTTCCTACATAAGGGCACTTGGTCTAAGTCACTCCTAGATACTGGAGATGTTGGCCAAGAGGAAGGTACCCCAAAACCAAAGACTATGGATTTATTTATTTATTTTTGGTTTGATGTAAGGCTTCCATAGATTTTTGCGCCAATATACCAGGTTGTATGTTTAGAAGATATATTCCACAATTTGTTTAGAAGAGCATTCAACATGGGTTTGGTACACGACCAACATTATCCATCAACTCGTCATTCCTTTTCAAATCCTTAGAAGCAATTCCATCAACTCGTCATTCATTTTCAAATCCTTAGAAGCAATTTCATCTCTAATCTCATGACCAAACGAGCTTGCAAACCAATCTTGAGAAACAAATAATCTACATTAATTTTTTTATCGCACTAACAAATCAACTTCTCAGTATTGGCTAAATTGAATTCAACACTCAAAGCACATCAACATTTCCAATCTCTAATCTAAACATCAAAAAATTCCCCAACCTTAACAATACCCCACTTAAAAAGGTACTTGGCCACCAAAAGCTTATCATTATACACAAGAAAAGTTTACCACCAAATATAATATTTATTGAATAATAAGTTAATTCCCAATAAATCATCTTTCCAAATAAACTTAGGTTTGATGACCTTCTAATCTTTACATATAATCTTCATTAAAAAAACAATACAATCAAATTATATAACTATATACCATCTTTAAAACAATACTCTTTATAGATTATATAATGTGATTTTACTGCTCTTAACTTTATATTTATTATGCAAAAGATTATATAATGTGATTTTAGTGCTCTTAACTTTATATTTATTATGCATCATAAAGATAAAAACAACCAAATAAAAACCAATAAACACTTCAAATTTTTCTTTAAGATTATGATTATATAAACTTCTAATTCTTTTTCAATTCAATGCACATTAATAAAATAACAAGTGTAAACTTTTACATTGAACAATATATATTAATTCTTTTTCAATTCAATGCACATTATTAAAATAACAAGTGTAAACTCCCATGGGTGAGATTGAATTGTAGTCGAATCTGCCTTTGTTAGCAGGGTTCAAGAATTTGTAATATTTAGAGAGGTCTTAGGGTGAGTTATAGGTCTCTTGAGGATTTTATGGATCTGAAAGATCCTATGAGTTGTCAAAGTGAGGATTTTGTGGATGTGAACCAATTATGGTTTCAAATTCCTATTGTTTTATTATAGGTCTACGAGCATTGAGATTAGCTAGGTTAGAGGGAATCATATTAGAGAGGATTTGATTAGAGAGAGGAGTTGAGTGGAGAAATCCAAGTGGGACAAAAGGCCGAACAAAGGCAAATTAATTGTAAATCAAGCCAAGGAAGGCGAGAAGGCCTTGTGCAATTTGTGTACAAAGATTTATTAATAGAATTCATGTGTTTATTAGTTCTTTGTGTCAGTGTACAGATTGTGTATTCCCTTCATTGTGTCTCTGCATATGATATCAAAGTCCAGATCGGACTCTCATAGAGTTGTTGTGCAGGTCCAGGCACAACAAAAGCGAGTGTTACATGTTTAAATGATAAGGAGGATTCATATTCCAGAAAATGAGAAGATCGATCGTCGATCACTAAAAGGATTGACGATGATCCATTGACAAACAATATAACAGAGGAAGAAATCATTCTAACGAGACCTCATAAGGCTAAGTGTTTATGATTGTTGGATTGAGGCCAAGGTCAAGTTTTGACCATCAATTACCCCAAATCGAGACTTAATCCCGTTGTTTTTGCACCAAACCATTGAAGGGTCAACATTCGCTTCAGATCCAGATCAACGGATGACAATTATCAGGAGTTAGAAAGTACAAGGAAGTTAAGGTTGAGATGACCACTCTACATCTAATAGAGATCAACGTTGGAGATTAGATCTGGGATAAAGTTGCTAGATCGACGGTCCAAAGTCCCCATAGTTTGGACTTAAATATGGTGAAATAGTGATTGTTCATTCAAGAATTATATCGACAGTTCTCATTATAGAGGATCGTGGGAAGCAGAGGTTTTAAGGTGTTGGAGCACCTAAGAGTCCCAAGGTCCCGATGATGAAAAACGTCATGTTGACGTAAGAACTTCCATTTAGGAAGTGACACGTAGAGACCATGTCCTACGATACATGTTTTCTGTGGAAAACCTTTGACGACTAAGATTAGATCTTAAGTCTGTAGATTGACGACCCTCGTTGAAATTGAGATATGTCAGGTTGACGTCAGAGCCCACTATGAGGAAGACACATGGAAATAAGGTTCCAGACTATTCAGAGTTCTGTGGCGGCCCACGTCATGAGTTGAAATATAATCAATGGTCTAAACTGGATCCACGATCTCGATTAAGAGTGATCCATCGTTGAATGATATCGTAAAGGAAGAAATTGTGACCGTTGATCATCAGGATCAATGGTCCATATCATTGCGCACTGCGACCTTCAAAAGTTTTTGGTTGTTGAGAAGGGCGTAAAGTCCCGACGTCTTGAGACTACTATATGTGGCAGTCATCCATTCACACAACTAAAAGGAATTCTACGGTGGATTTAGCCCCGGTGATAGCCATTGATCACATGAAGTTTGCAGGTAAAGGAATGAGTGCCAAGGTTTAAGCTCTCAAGTGGATAAGTGTCGATCACAGCCACTGGTCTGGTCGTGAGGACAGGAAGGGGCTTAGAACCAGACAAGAAAAGTGCTTGGCTTTAAGCGCAAGGTTCTAGTAGTTGGTCACGAAAGTGATAAGCATGGGGTTTGAGCACTGTAGATAAGTAGCGATAGGGACTGATGCGAGAAACATAACACTCTAGACTTTGTTAATAGAGAATTTTGGGCCCGTATAAAAAATTGAGAGCAGCTTGAGCAGAGTTAATTCAAGAACTCTGCACCTGTAGGAAATATACCTGGTGGGTCGCTATCATCTGAGGAAGTTGAAATGCGGCGTGGCCATGTGAATAGACAATTGCGACTCTGATAAATCCTTTTCTGCGTTCGAAGGTACAAAAGAATCTCTTGTAGCTACACAGAGCCATGGTGAAGTATCGGTCGTTTCACTAACGAATCCAAGACCACAACCACCAAAGCTTGCAAGCATTGAATAAATTATTCGTATCATACATCTGAGGAAGCCACGGGTCGCACTGCTTCAATACAAACTGTATAAGGGATGAATCCACAGGTCGCACTACATCAATACAAACTGAAGGTTTGAAAATGGTGAAAGTGTGTAATGAAGTATTTTTGCAAGTTGAGTTATAAAAGTGATTTGTTTTTAAGCAAAGTCAAGGTGAGTTATAAAAGTTATTTGTTTTTTAAGCTCAACATGAGGTTATAAGTAAGTGTTGATGTAAGGAGCCAAAATCAAGTGAAAAATGGATCCATAGTGAAGCATTTGTGCATTTGTTAATGTAAAGTAGGAGTCAAATCCCACTTGTAAATGTAAGAGAATCATGTAAATTCTTCAAAACAAAGTAAAGTTGAGAGTCTAGTATTTCAGTCAATTAAATGTCAAATGAAAGTTAAAGTTGAGAAAAGTCAAGTCAAAGTTTCAATTATCATTTCATGACACTGGTGTATCAACTAAGCTTTCCAAGATATGTTCATAGGTTGTCTTGTTGAACCTTGATATCATCCAACAAACAATATGTATGGAGGTATATAAAGAAGAAGGTAGATGAAGAAAGAAGAATATGCAGATTCCATGAATGAAGAGAACAACAAAAGGAAGAAAAGAATAACATGATGAAAGAATAATACACAAGAAGCAGGAGGAAGATTCATGGACATGAACATAATCTTGAGCTTGAACAACAAAAGGGAAAGGCAAAATAAAAGAGTGAAGGATATAAAATAATTTCAAGCAACAAAAGAGAAAGTAGAATGAAAAATAAGAAAGGTCAGAGAAGAACAGAGCAAGGAAGAAAATGACATAGGAAAATGGAAATCTAGAATGAAACACACAAATGAATGAACGATGAAGTGAAGAAACCATGTAAGAATAAATAGTACCACGTGTTCTAAAATTGAGATGCAAAAGAAATGAATCCATGAAAAATGGCATCCCTAATAAGTTTAATGGTTCTTCTTGAATAATGTTTTTTGATGATGGAAAGAAAATGATCTTAGTCCAATTTTGTATAAGGGTTAGATTATCCTGGAATTAAATTTTGAAATTAATGTACCCAAGTCAAATGTTGATGTAAGCCCCGATGAGGTAAGTATACCCCCATAATTTGAATGTTGAATGGTTCATGGTAAACCAAAAACCACTTTTCATGACATAGGAAGGTTCACGATCAGCCAAAAACCACTTGATGTAATGTATGGTTCGTGGCAAACCGAAACCACTTGAGAATTGTAGTGGTTGAGGGTAACCCAAAAAACCTAGAGTGTGGTTACGGGTAAGCCAAAGAAAACCCATGAAGATAATTGATGACGACGCATGGGAATGAAAATGTTTCTGACTAAAGGATTGATGTTGAACCATGTATGAGAAAAAGTTTCTTAGACAACCGATAGATACAACTGTTGATGACCCATGTATTCTGGTGGATGGTTAAACTTTTTTATATGGGATTCAACAAACACAATGTTTATGTTCTGTAGGTAAAAGATGAACATTGAAGAAGATTGGAGATGAAGAATGAAGAACACCAAAAGAAGAATATTGTAGAAGATGAAGACAAAGAGCATAGAAGGTGAAGATGAAAATGAGACTGATTCAAAAGAAAGTTGAAGATTGCATATTGAGATCACAAGTAATCGTTAAGGGGGAGTATGAAGGATTAAATCCTACTTGTGAATCATGAACAATATGATGGATTTGTAATAATGTAGACCAAGCATAGAAGTCTATGAAAGAATCAAAGATGAGGAGAAAATAGAGAAGTTATGGATGAAGATTGGTTGAGAGATCCATGGAAAGATTTAAGAAGATATTGTGAAGATAGTTATGCATATGGTTGAACTAAACATATAATTATGACATAGTTGTTATGGTCACCTAAAGTTATATACATGGACCAATTGTACAATAGAAATACACATGGGAATGGTTTGATTTAATAGAATTTTTCCCTTAGGGGTTTCTTGAGTGTAAAGTCTTGATGTCCCTTACTTCATATTTATCTATGTATATTTGTTATTGGTTACTAAAACCAACACCAATTTCATTGTTAACATTTGACAATATTTTGCAAATGTGTCTTCCTTGTACAACTCAAATCTCAAAGATCAATCACATTTGAGCTCCTCAAGTAAAAAATAACCAAAATTTGGCTTTTAAATTAACTCTCTCTTGCAACATATATGCTATTATTGACATTACTAGAAACCAACCTAGTATATTATCCATTAATGTGCTTGCAATATGGTGGTAAGCAAGAAAAGAGTGAAGGCACACTCTTTTCCATTTCTAGTTTTTCTCTAAAAGAACACTTTGAACTAAAATAATTTGAATTTATTTAGCAAAACCCATGTCTAAACCTAATAAACAAATGTTTTGAATTTGTGTTGCGACTTTTTTTCTTTTTTTTTAATCTCTTAGAACTAAGTGACATCATAAAAAACATTGATACTTTGAGTGTGATGGCTTCATTGGATGAATAACAAGATTGTGAAAATTATGCAAGATAACCTTATCCATCTAAAAATACACCCATATTTGGAAACTATACATATATGGAATAGAAAACATCTCATATCATGTAATATCATTTTGTTTTTCTTTTGTATAATGGCTAAGATCATTTTTATCAATTTGTTCTATTTTTCTTAACAATAAGAACATTCTTATCTACCCAACTATAACCTTACTTATTTAGAATGTATATATGATAGATTTTCACCATCAAAGTTGTAGAATAATGTTCATGCTCTTAGCTCATGATAACAATTTTCTCAAAATATATCATTAAGTGAATACTTCTTCATGGGTTTTCATTTGACCTTGCATGGCCTTTAGTGTGTCCATTCATGCTCCTGATTTTCTATGGCGATATTCTTGGCCTTCTAATATGTGTATTGAAACTCATGTTTTGTGTTTTTTTCTTGGTAGTTTGTGGATTGTATCAATTTCTCTTTGGAAAGTTTCTACAATTCTTATTCACAAGTTCTCTCAATATTATAATTAACGATGTGTGGCGTGCTTTTACATATTTGGATGATCTATTTCCTTATAACTATTTAATCTAATTTATTTGCATTTAACCTCACATATGACATAAGTTGACCCGAAATAATATTTAAAAATAAATTAAGAAAATAATATAATATAGATAAGATGTGTTTCATTAATTCTTATAAATCAAAATATCTTTTAAAAAACTAAAATTAAAAAAATAAATACCACACACACACACACACACACACACACACACACACACACACATATATATATTAACACATCAAAATAATCCATCTTAACACAAGGTTTTTTTCAAGCACCTAGAAATTTACTCTTCTACTATTCCTTTAATTTCTCCCATACATGGAACGTTTTTTAATTTGTAAAGTGTATATAAACCATTTCACATTTATTTGTTAAGTCAATGCATGATTTGTGTTCTAAGTTACGAAGAAAAAAACATAAAACTATATGACAATTACTCTACGTAATATAAAGCTTTCGTAACACTTTGGATATGGTGTTCTTCATGCTCAAGAGACTCTTTTGGTTTGTGTTTTTTTTCTCTCATGTTGATTGTCATTAAGGGGTAGATTTCATAAACATTACCGTGTTTACTTTATTAGATTCATAAAAAATAATAAAATATAGATAAGATGTGTTTCATTAATTTTTATAAATCAAAATATCTTTTAAAAAACTAAAATTTAAAAAATAAATACCACCCACACACACACACGCATATATATATATATATATATATATATATATATATACACATACACATATATATATATATATATATATATATATATATATATATATATTAACACATCAAAATAATCCATCTTAACTCTATATATATATATATATCAAAATAATCCATCTTAACACAAGGTTTTTTTTTCAAGCACCTAGAAATTTACTCTTCTACTATTCCTTTAATTTCTCCCATACATGGAACATTTTTTAATATGTAAAGTGTATATAAACCATTTCACATTTATTTGTTAAGTCAATGTATGATTTGTGTTCTAAGCTATGAAGAAAAAAACATAAAACTATATGACAATTACTCTACGTAATATAAAGTTTTTGTAACACTTTGGATATGGTGTTCTTCATGCTCAAGAAACTCTTTTGGTTTGTGTTTTTTTCTCTCATGTTGGTTGTCATTAAGGGGTAGATTTCATAAACATTACCATGTTTAATTTATTAGATTCATCAAATATCCAACTATACTCTAAGTTTGGGAAATAGTTATATTCACTAAATTGTGTGAGGCAATAGTTTTTTCGTGTCAATGAAAATAAAAACCAACATAAATCCATCTTAAATCCAACTCTAGCAAGAGCCGAGAGGGATTGAAACTTGAGGAAAGTTTTCACTTGGACGGATTTGATCACTCTTGACGCTTGATAGAGTCGTAGTTAAGATAGATCTACCCTAGTTTATCCACACCAAAAGAAACCAACAAACAAAAAGAAGAAAACCAAATGCAATGGGATGCCCAACTAACTTTCTTGGTTTATCCATGTCATACGAAACCTATAATCAAAGAGGAGGGAACCAAATGCAATCAATTGTGACGATTATAATGTTTTGTGATCATTTTCCAAATGATTTAAATTGTATTTAAATGAATGAAATAGGTTGATTATTATAAAAAAGAATTCAATTGTATTTATATTTAAATGGATGAAGTTGACCCTTACACTACTTTTGTTGAGTAACCTTTGTAACATATAAGTATGTAAAATTTATTTACTCAACAATATATAAATACTTATACTAAAATACCATATTACAACCATAGTTACCTCTTTTCTTAATTAGTAATAGTGATGAATACAAACTTATAAAATCCATGCAATAAATATGTGAGTGGCAGATATGAGAGTTGTTTTAATCTTTGATAAATTTGTTTTACTTTATGTGTGTGTGTTTTATTTAAGGCTTATATAAAGATATTTTACTTTGAAATATGTTTTGTTACTAATGTATCTTTAAATGTTACGTGTCATCTCTATGTTAAGCACATAAATTACAATCTACCTCATATTAGGCTATAGAAAGCGACTCTATCTGCGATAAATTTTGACCTATTACATATCAATAAAAAAAACAGAATAAACAAAACTCTACAAACCATGTTGCACAATGAAATCATAAAAGAAGAAGAGAGTTTTAATATCTTAGAATTCCAATGTTTAGATATTTTGCATTTTTAATTATTAAAAGAAATATGAAACAACATGTTCACATTTTCATTGCACAAATCTTTGCTACTCAACTTTAAAGGTAATCACAATGCAAAAGACAATTTCATCCCAACCATAGAGCCTAAATTTGTAGCTCACCCTTCTTGGGTTTTTTTCCCACCAACATGTCGTTCAATACCCATATATAGATACATAATGCAAGTGTAAAGAGAGACTCTACAAAGATTCACTAGTACTTGAAGGACAACAATAACATCAATCCATAACGTAATCAAATTTCACATAAAAGTTCAAACATGATCACTAGAACAATTATAAAAATTATAGATGGAAATATGGGCACAAGTGTATAAAACTAATGATGTATTGAAATAGAGGTAATGATTGAACACTTCTAAGAAGTTATAAAATCTCATAACTAGACCAAGTCTTACAATTTACATAAGTAGCCGACTCTAGTACTTATTAACTTTAGAGATAAAAAAAGCAATTGAGCATGAATAGTATTCAAAGATTATATAATGTTGACAATCAACTTTAGGAGTTGAGATCTTGCACTATAGGGCCAAACATCGTAAACACCAATGAATAAATAAATTTATCCATAAGAAAACTTGGACTATGCACATGAACCTTCATTAACAAAATTAAACAAATGGTAATATTAGTGAGACTAGCTCTAAATGGAGTAACTTGAATCCACCAAAGATCCCACAATAATATGATTGGGCCAAATATCCCAATAGTAAATAACAACTTAAAGATATGTCACTCTTCTTATATGTCTTAGACTCAAATGAAGGATCTAGTGACACTAATCAAGAAATCACATCCATGAAGAAACTTAGACACCATAATTTTTTGACTAATAAAACCAAACTAGTAACAAATCAATATCATTAACTTTCAATATGACAACTAGTAATCCACTTAAAATCACATAATAACATAATTGGATTGCACATCACAAGAATCAATAACAAATTTGGTAAGCCCCTTCTCTCTATCTTAAACTCTAACCAAGATTTTTAAAAATTACCCCAACCAAAATTTTTAAAATTAAGCCAAGTAAAAGAAATTTAAACTCAAAAATCTATAACTACCAAAAAAATTTTTTTTTTTTTTTAAATGCAAAACAAACATTCCAAATTCTTTAAAAAAATTTAAATAAACATCTCAAACCATATACATGGATTATTAACCACTCATTCTCACATATTTTGATATAAATATTGTTAACAAAATCCTAATGAAAAAATAATATAAAATTAAAAGAAAAAATTCAACATAAAAAAATCTCTCAACTAAGAGGTATAAAAATAAATACTTTCACAAATAACAACACATCTTACTCACTCACAACCATTTAGCAACAAAAGACTTATATTCACAACATGAATCTTAAATCAATTATATTAATTTCCATTCAAATAAATAAATAAAATAAAATAAATAAATAAAAAATGTTTATGCAGAGATATGAATGCAATAGTACTTAACTACTACGATCTTTTCTTTTGATGGTTTATATCAAACCACTAAACAAAATCCATATAACTCGTTATTGATTTTTTCCCATATGCTTTTTATTTTGGATATTGAGTGTATAATGAATTATTATTATTATTATTTATTTATTTTTCCCTTTGTTATTGTATTGTCGAAGGTAGTATATAGCAATGAATTAGCATTGACTTTCATATTAGTTTTGTGTTGACTTGAAAATTTTATCTCAGTTTTAATGTTCAACATAACAAGTAAAAAAAATATTTTTTAATATAACAAAAACAATATTTTTTTAACTCCTCATTGGTCAAAAAAATCGATAGTGTTACTGCAGCCTTCACATATTTCGAGACCTTCAATTAATGAGGAAAGACAATTTTTTAAATCCTATCTTTATCTTTGCTGATTTTCAATGTACTTATACTATTACAAGAGATCCAACAATGTCTCACCAACAACCCACTTGATCTCCAGAATTCAAAATGCTCCAAGACTAGGCATAGTCACCATTCTTTCTATTCTAAATAAACCCAAGACCTCAAAGGGTGCTTTAATGGCCCCGATTTATGAGCTCAACGATCCTCCCGAAGCCAAAATTCACTCAACCCAAACCGAAGACCCTGTTTAAAATAAAAATATTAATAAACAACTAAGTCAAATTTTACTTAGAGTTAAAATATAATAACATGAGATAAGTAGGAATACTTTGGATCTTATGTAGTATGGACTCATGGCATATGGCATGGCAAGATTTTGCGTTAGATGAAGTTAATTAAGCGGTGAATGAGGATAAATGGATGAGTAGAGAGGGTGTGTATTGTATAATAAATACTATGTTTTTGTTAAATAATTTAATTGATTTTAGATAATAAAAATAATAATTTTGATAATAAAAGTTTATAAATTTTAATATTGTAAATAAATTTTTAAATTTTTATTTGTATTAAAATAATTATCAATTTTAATTTTAATAATTCAAATTTATAATACAAGCGTGTAGATTTTCGTAATTAGTTATAATGTTGTTTGAGTTTTTTTTTAAATAAATTAATGTGTAAACACTTCACCCATTCACTTCTTATAAGATTAAAGAATTTTTTTATAAAAATCCAATTAAATTTATATATATTAAAAATTCAAATTCAAATTAATAGAAAATTGTGATTTCATCTTTGCAAATTGTGTGATTTTGAATTAATTTATAATACAGTACATCACAGCATGTTGTCCTTATTCAACATGTGCTTTATCTTTTTTTTTACTTTTATATTTTTATTTTTCACTTTTTTATTCTATATATATATATATATATATATTTTTTT
>JZKD02S1847321.1:0-16448 GCA_000966675.3 Picea glauca
CTCTCTTTGAGCCAGATCTATTGCAGTGAAATAGAAGGTTGAAAGAAATTGGGAACTCATATGGGTCCACTCAATTGTTTTCCTCATGAGTTCCTCCTGAATGTATCAGCTTCTAGGGACCATGTCCATTGTGTGGAAAAACCGATGGACCCATTGGGCTCGAGGGATTCTATTAGAGGTCCAACGTTGTTCATAGAAGGAAATGTGTTCATGAGGATCCTCAGTGCCCTTGTATTGGTTGGTTATCTCGAAGTCAGGGATGGGATGAAATCGAACCTTTATGAACTATGCTACCTACGCCCAGCTATGAATGTTTGGGTGGTGTCTCTCCCACCATGGCGTAAGTGTTACTCGAACCAGTTCATCCATGGCCTGAAGTCTCTACTTCGTGGGAATGATTTTCTCCATCTGTATAAGGAACATTTCCACCGACCCAGTCCCATCAAATCGTAGGGAATCACACAATTCAGACCTGATCCATTGCATTGCTTTTTTTATCCTCACGCATCTACAAGTGGAAACTTCGTAGAGATTATTCTGCCACCTTTCCACAGAATCCTTGAATCTATGTCATAAGACTTGGAAATACTCCAACTTAATTCTCCATCTACGATGGGGTTGATGTGGTCCTCCTTGCACCTTGTGATCTTATAAATATTTTCGATGATTGAGCTCCACACATCCTCATCCACGAGTTCATTGTATCGATCACCCTCATATGAATCTAGTGGCTCGACCACACGCAGGGTGTCTGTTTCAAAGGACATTTGTCTCTTCTTCAATTTTAAAAATGTATTATTGTCAAAGGCCCAGTCAATCCCCATTAATTCAAGATATGGATTGGATTCATCCATAATCACGATGACCTCAAAGTCGACATTTGTTTTCACTCCTTCTATGTTGACTTCTACTTGCTCTAGATGACCTATTGGGTATTTATTGTATTGATTGGATAATCGGAGTTGGATGGGCATCCAGTCCAACTTAGGCTTACCCATCACCTCCCAATATTTCTTTGGTAAAATATTCACATCGGTCCTAGATCCAACATGACTCTATCCACGTCATAGACACCAAGCTCTAACATCATCTTAAATTCTTGGTCAATGCACCTTTTCTTGCTAACCTCACATACATATCTTACTAGAAATAGAGTGGATATGGTAGCCTCCACTCCTTGTTATTTCATGCAAGTAACTAACATATGAGTTAACTTACTTGTAACTTTTAGATCATTCAGCAGGAACAAACAACAATGAAAGAAAGAACTTATTTGGTATTCAAATTCTTCCTTGAGACCCAATTTATGTAATACTTTTGCACACGTTGCACATTGTAATTCCTTGTGGTGTTTTTCTTCATAGGCCTTATGCTTAGCACGTCATAACATAATTTTTTTTCAAGCCTCATGTATTGATTATTATGTCCCTTGTTGGACTTCTTCATGCACATGAGCCTCCTCCAAGGATGTTTGCATCATGCGCTCCAATTCTTCACATGCACGAGCTTCTTCCAGGAACCTTTGCATTTCCTATTGCACTTCTTCATGGATCTAAGCCTCATCCAGTGACCTCTGTGTCACCCTCTACACTTATTCTTAGATCCAAGCTTCTTCGAGTGACCTTTGAGTCACACGGTGTAGCTCCTCACGTGCTCTTTCCTCTTCCACTACTCTCTACACATCATGCAGAAAGTGCTTCTCTAAGAAACATCAAACTTTGGAGGGGGATGAGGTTCCCTCCTTATCTTTTCATCCAGATTTTGACCCGATCCTTCACCATGCTCAAAGTTTGCCCTTGTTTTTTCCCATTCAGGGGTTACTGCGTAGACTTCGACCTCCTCATTCTTCTTCTTGTTCTTGTGTGGCTTGGCATGAACCATGTTACCGTTGGTATTCTTGTCCTCCCACTTCGTTAGTAAGTTGAGACAATCTTCGGTGACATTCTCAGGGATATATTGTTAGGTAGCTAGAGAGGTAGTGGGGGGGGCAGAGGGCCCATAGTGGAGGCCATTCAATGTAAGGTGGACTACGTCCACTATAGTATTAAATAAGGCACATAATGGTATTTATTTAGATGCAATAAATGTAAGAGGACTTATGCTTCTAGAAGGTTCCTCATCTAGAATATTCTTAGGTGGTTGGTTGCACTATATAAAGGGGTTCATGCAATGTAATGAAATATGAAGAGAAGTATTGTATTTGGAGTTGAAGCTCAATAGTAGGTTTCCCCCTTGAAGAGGCAAGTGAACAAGAGAGGATCCATTCCATAATAGGATCGATTATATGGTGTTTCCCTACCTCAAGGGTTTTGATATAATAAAGTGGTGGTCTTGTATATTGTTCCATATATCTTGTGTGGTGATTGTATTCAGATATCTGGTGTTTCCCTACCCTAAGGGTTTGATAATAATAAAGGATATTTTGCATATTTTTCTTTTGTATGTACTGTGGTGATTTTTTATTCAGTCTTTGGAACTTAGCAAGTGATATCAGAGCACTTTCCTTGGCAAGAAGTGTGGGATTTTTTGCAGATTTTTTATTTTTTGCAGATTTTTTCGGAGAAGAAAAATAGGGCCGCAACATTCCAGACAATTTCTATGAAAATTTTGTAGAAACAAGTTGTATATATGAGTTCCTCTAAAAAAAACACCCAATTTAAAAAAAAAATCGTCTGAAACGGAGTCCAAGAAGTCAAGATATAGACCTTTTAAAATCTGCAATTTTCAGGGTTTTTCCGCGGACGACGGCGATATTTTTTTATTTTTGTAGCAATGAGAGGCTGAAATTGCTAAAAAAAAAAATTAAAAATATGAGTTCCTCTTTCAAAAATACTTGATTTCAAAAAAACAATCACCCAAATCAGAGCTCTGAAAGTAAAGATATTGTTGATTTAAAATCAACCATTTTTGGGGGGTTTTCGTGACGACATCGGGACTGCAGAGTTCATAACTTTTCACAGGGTGTTCAGATTGCTATCAAATTAGTCTCATTGGATAAATAATTTCAAGAGATTTATTTTGATATATTATATGTTTCATTGAATCTCAACTCATCATGGGCATTCTACAGAAGATTGAAGCCATTGAGAAACATTTTCACGAGGAGCTACAAATTATTAGGGATAGTTGTTACAATATTCAAAGGATCTTGGATGGCATGTAGGAGAGTTATCTTATGCCAGATATCAGGAATGAATATAATCAAGAAGTATATGCTTGGTATGATTTTAAGGCTAATTGTGATGATTGGTATATGGATAATTTTCATTTTGGGGATGATAACCACTTTCATATTTTATTTGATAACTCTACTCCACCTTCTATAGAGAACATCAATGTGACAAATCAAGAGCTAGTTATGATTACTAGTGTCCAGCCTGCATATTCTACAATGGTATTGTTCCTTCCATATCCAACATTGACCCATTCCCACTATGTGGATGGATATTCTTATTTGGATCCACATGATAGGTGTTGGTATTTGGAGCATCATTTTCAGTTGGTTATTGGGTGTCGATATCTTCTGCGTGGAGTTCACATGAGAACTTGGACATGGGACCCTAGTTTAAAATGGTGTTTGGACTACTTCAACATGTTGGCTTTCATTTCTCAATGGGACCATGTTTCTCTAGTCTACTTCAGTACTATGGTCCACATTTATCCATGAGACCTTAGTATATGGTTGTACGCCAAGCGTTGAGGACAATACTTTCATAAGGGGGATGGAATGTTAGGTAGATAGAGAGGTAGTGGGGGATTGGAAGGCCCATAGTGGAGGCCATTCAATGTAAGTTGGACTAGGTCCACTATAGTATTAAATAAGGCCCATTATGGTAGTTAGTTAGATATAATAAATGTAAGAGGACTTCTTCTTCTAGAAGGTTCCTCCTCTAGAATGTTCTTAGGTGGTTGGTTGCACTATATAGAGGGGTTCATGCAATGCAATTAGATATGAAGAGAATTATTGTATTTGGATATAAAGTTCATTAGGAGGTTTCCCCCTCGAAGAGGCAAGTGAACAGGAGAGGATCCCTTCCATAATAGGATCCATTGTATGGTGTTGCCCTACCCTAAGGGTTTGATAATAGTAAAGGATGTTTTTCATATTGTTCTTGTATATCTATTATGGTGCTTTTGTATTCAGTATTTGGTACTTAACATATATAAGTATGCATAGAGAACATGTAGTTTGCTACAAAACCATGAGACATGAAAAATCTCACCTCAATTAAAAAATCTGGGGGGTCTACCTCCCCCTCCACCATATCCTCTGTCGCGCTTTTCCTATATCCATCTATGGGGCCTCCTTGGTATCTGCTTATTTTTGCGCCACTGCACTCACCACCCTTATGCTCCTCCTGTACCTGGAATGCATCACAGGTATTATCTTGCATTAATTGGAGTGAGTGGAAACTATTGACATCGTGGCCAACAGATTTACATAAATTGTAGAATGGAGTGTGATTCATCGTCTGGTACTTCTGCAAGGTAGTAAAACAGGATGGCACATGGCCCCAATTTCAACATATCTTGCAACATTCTGACTATCCAGATGGAAATGGACTTGGCACGCTTGTTGCCACATAATTTGGAAGGACATGACACTCATCTTGGTGATTCCCCTCAGAGTTACATGTGTTACACCATATGTGCTCATGCATGACTTTAGTCTTCGCCATATCTTACAACTTCATTGTTAGGTTGGTCAGTTGCGACTGAACCTGTGCCAACCCTACCGATGTCTCTACGCCTCTAGGTGTATCTTCCAAGCGCATCACTAATTTGATTGCCTCTGCTTGAGACTTCACCTTCTGTTGGGTGAGAGGGACTCAGATATGGGGGAGTAACCATGCAATGAACCATTCCTTGTGCTGCACATCCTGGAGTTGGAACACCAGCCTATCTAACAATATTTTGAACTGTTGGTCATATTACTAGATGATTTCTCCTTCCTTTTGTTTGATATCCTTTATTTTTGTAATGCATTTGGATTTTGACTTAGGCTTCTGAAACTCCCTAAGTTGATCTTACTTAATCTCAGCCAAGGTCCTTGCCTTTCCCACTGGCACAATAGCCTTATACTTCGTGTACCATGTCAAGGTTCTATCCTTGACTTGGTCTCTAGTTATGTGATTTTATCTACTTCGTCTATAATTCTCTTTACGGGCCAAATTGCTTCATATGTAAACTAGTGTTTCTTTGCATCGTCCTTACATGTTTTTTGGAACACGAGTAGTCTTAGTGTATTGTCTTGATCCATCATCTTCAAATTTGAGCTAGTTCCACTTCTTTGACATCTGGGGAATTGACTTTTCCACACCACTATTGCTTGGGGTAAAGTATTGTTGACTTCACCTTCTTCTTCACTCATTTGTTCATTTCTATCTTCTTCTTCTCTTTCTTCTACTCCAATATCTTCATTATCTGCTATGTTTTCTTCTTCATTAAAAATGTGTAAGGGGGGTGGTACAAAGGGGGGATAATTCCATCTTCTTTTGAAACTTCTCTCAAGGTGACCCAAAGATTTATCTACTTGTATTCATGCAATACCATCTACTATTATCAATTTGTCTCCCCCGCCACTAGGGGAGCCTCAATATTCCTCTTCTTTTGGTGCACCAACACTCTGTGCCCTACCTTCATGTTCTAATTGTGCACCACAAATGTGTGCTTTGTCTCTCGGGCTGACTTTGACACTACAAATCTACGCTTTGTCTCTCAGTCTGATCTACGCAATTCCACTTTGTACACAATTTCCCTCTCTAAAAAATGCACAATTGCTCTGTGCGCCATCATCTCTTCTTATCAACACACCACTGCTCTGTGCTTCATATTAATCTAAGGTTGTGACACTCCACAACAACCAAGGGGTGTGAACTTCATCACCTAGGTTTGTACTAGTATCACTACTGGTATCCCTACTGGACACCATCTCCTCTATGTCACACCTCTTTGTGGGCCTATCCTCATCTGTGCTCCACTCTGACACAACATGCTCTCCCACACTGCCTCTTGGTACTATTTATTTTCTCTTCATCTTGGACTTGACCCCTTGTCGCGGACCCTTGGCTAATTCTTTTCCACTTCTCTCTACTGCTCTTCGTCTTATCTCAACTCTTCTTGCGTACCTCTCGGCTCTTTTTCTCCTATGTTGTTCTTGGTCCATTACATACATCACATCATCCCGAAAATTTATGGATCCTTCTCAATGGACCCATTCTCTCTCTTTTCTAACTTTCCCCCATATTTGCATAACCCCCCCCCCCAATCTAGGGGAGTTTACTCAACCATTTGATTGGGATCCATGTGCATCATCTCCTTATCAAAAAACATAATTTTTATCCAAAGTGGAATTTTTTCTAGCATTCCCCTTCTCAGTCCTTCTGCAAACTTTCTTTCAGCCTCGTTGAACGAGTCAATGTATTCCACGGTGAATTCAACAATGTAGCCTTCTTTTACTTGAGAAAACCAGAAGTCGATAGCCTAAGTCCACTTGTTATCCAACACTTTTAGTTCTTCAAGCTTGGATTGATCCCAAGCCACTAGCTCCAACGGCCACACCGGAGAATTCGTAGAAGCTTGCCTTTTTATCCATTCATGCAACAAACAAGGATATTCAACAAAGAAAATATCATTCATATCCAAGTAAAGATACCTATCTTTCCATTGCTTTGCATTCACTCTCAATCCTTGAGTCTCTCGCAAGGAAAAACCCTGTTCTTTTTCCTCTACCTAGTCTTGAATTTCCTCCTTAGTGGGATGCCACCTCATTTATTACCTTCATCATTCACAACAAGAATTTTAGGTCCCATCAACGGAATGATTTATTGGGAATTTCGATCCATGCTTACACGTGTCCTTTTTATCGTTGGGAATTTTAGACCCAAGGTTTGTCCAAAGTTGTCCAACAAAAACCATAGAGCATGGACATATCAATCATCGTCCAAGGTCGAGGAAGGTCTCATTTGAGATGCAAAGAGGATCACAGATACCATAAGGTATCATGATAGGGATGAAGGCTAGACACATAAAAATTCATCAGGATTGACGTCCATGCATCTCATATCTAACAGATTATGAGGACTAAGCATTAAAAAAATACACACACATATTCAACTCGTACATAATAGACATAGAATGGATCAGAACTATCACATATTTATTAGTAGATCCATTCTATCACAACAAAGATATACATTGAGCAGGACAGATACATATGGAAACTATAGAACTTCATATATTCTCTATATAAATCCTCATAATTACAACATGTTGCACAATGCACCTTCACTCAACACTCAGACATACATAGACACATAAATATAGTCAAATCATTGCAACATTACTGTAACAGGCTAAGAGCGAGCTAGATACAGAACACTCAATGAATCACTTTTCCTCAATATCTAACTAGTCTAACCAATTTTCATTGTTTCTGATATTAGTGCTTCCTTTTATAGCTTTCGTTGTTGGGGAGCATTGTCTCTTTCTGTTATGCTCCACTCGTTTTCCTGAAAAAACTACTTCGCATGATTTTGGTATCTAACAATGCTCCGCGTAGACTTTTTCTATCAATGGAAATCGTAACTGCCTTTCCATCTTGTCCTCTGGTCGTCCCATGTCCTCGTATGTTGCTTGTAGTAATAATTCAGGGAGATTTCCCAATGGTTCATTTCTTGATTCCAACAGAAATCTTCTTCGTTTCCGGTGCAACTAAAAACGTTTGAACCAATGCAAACTTGGTAGTATTTAAGCTTGGGGCGCAACTAAAAATAATTGGTCTGGAACACACCTTATTTCATTCCTTGTGAATTTCCTTAAGCACGCGCAAAACTATGGAATGAGTGTGCACAACTTTGTTTGTGCGTGTGCATAAAATTGAAACCAAAAATTTGGGTGCCAACAATGGTCGTCACTATTCCCAACATCAAGTAGGTTGTAGCAAAGTCAGGATCATTGTCATAGAGTTGGGACCACCTGGAGGTATCATGCCTGCAAGAGTCGAGCTCCATTGTTAGTTCTAAAATTGGAGGTTGACTGAGGCACTCATCGACGTTATTGGTGCTCCCTTTCTTATATTTAATGTTGAGGTGAAACTTCTACAAGTATGTGGACCACGTTTTATGGAGGTCATTCTATAGTTTTTCTTTGGTTTACATAAACTGCAGAGGCGTGTGATCCATATGGATGATTGTCTCCTTCCATAGAATGTAATGCTTCTATTGGTGATAGGCTTGTACAATGGAATACATATCTTTTTTATAGGTGGGTTACTTATAAACGAAATCTGAGAGTGATTCATTATGATAAGCCACCAGATGACATTGTTGAATGAGAACCACACCAACAACGTAATTTGAAGCATCTTTCTCAACCTCAAAATTTTGTGGCAGATCATGTAAGGTGAACATTGGGGCTAAGCATAAATGATGTTTCATATCATCAAATGATTTATATTGTGACCTAGCCCACACAAATTTGTCTTTGAAACCACCCTTGGTCACTTGGTTGAGGGGCCATGCAATATGAGAGAACCCCAACACGAATATGTGATAGAAGTTGGCAAGGCCTAAGAAGCTTTGAAGCTTTGTTAGTGTTGTCAGGGTTGTCTAGTCATAAATGGATTAGATATTGGTTGGATCCACATGCACACCATGCTCATTTACAATGTATGTGAGGTATTGGACCATGTTCATGCCGAAGGAGCATTTATTTAAGTTAGAATATAGCTTGTGTTTCTGCAGAGTGTGGAGGACCTATTTAATGTGCTACAAGTGTTATACCCAACTCTTGTTGAAGATGAGGATGTCATCCAAACATACAAACACAAACAAATTTTTGAAAGGTCACAAGATATCATCCATCAACCTCATGAAATATTTTTGGGCATTCGTCACACGAAAGGGCATGACCATCCACTCGAAAATACCTTCTTTAGACTCTAAAGTAGTCTTTTATACATCAGTTGGTTCTATTGGGACCTAGTGGTAGCCATACTTCGAATAAATATTACTAAAGTACTTGGATCCCTTGAGTTGGTAGAGAAGGTCATCGATTTGGGGAATTGGGTACCAGTTCCTGACTATGATTTTGTTTAGAGATTCATAATCAATATAGAGTCACCAAGTCTGGTCTTTTTTCTGCATGAGAATGATTGGGATTTTGCAAGGGGAGGAGCTTGGTCGAATGTGCCCTTTTTGGAGTAGCTCTTGAATATGGCACTTGATTTCCTCATTTTCTATGAGAGAGAATCGATATATTTTCCCATTAGGTAAATGGGTGACATGGATCAAATCGATTGAATGCTTGACCTGACAGTGTAGAGGCACCCCAGTAGGTGAGGTGAAGATGTCTCAATATTCTTCCATGACTTTGTCCACTTGCTTCCACTTTGTAGAGAATCCCTCTGTGGAGTCCATGGATGTGACCATGATCTTCCATTCACTTTGAGAGAGAATCATGAAGAGGATAAATTTCCTAGTCTGGGAGATGACCCTCCTACATTGCTTCGCTGAGACCAGAGAAATTAAGGTAGGTGGAGATACCTTTGGTATGTTGTACAGTTGTCTACCCAAAGTAACAATGAAATTATGAGATCTAGAATCATATATAGAATGATGTTCCACATATATGTATGGCCTAAAATAACATCACAAACTTGAATTGGGGTAACATCACAAAATACCCCATCCTTGAAGGGCTTGATTCCATAGGGCAGGCGATGATGTTGGTTGATGCGGGGATCTCATCCTTGGTTGAGCCACCCGACGTTGTATGGCTACGGATGTGGTGTTTTTGAAAACTCCAACCACTTGAAAACATCTACTAAGATTAGGTTATTTTTTATTCTGATATCAAAAATGAAATGTAGTGAAGCACCCTTCACCCACATCTGCGAGTGAAAAAGGAACTCACCTTCCTCTGGCTCTTCTGGTTCATTTGGTTGGACATTGGTGGTAGTGACTATGGCACTGGGTCCTTCACCAATGATATGATTCCACTTGTTTGGATGTGAATCATATTCATATCCTAATCTTACTTTGAGGCTTTCAGCTCGACCACCAATGAGTGCTTCGAGAGACATTCATCAGTGGTGTGCCAAGGGATTTTATGGAACTTATACCACATTCTTGTTTCTTTTTTCATCTTCTCGTTACCCTCCTTTTCTTGCAGATTATACTGGTTATCCTTAGGTTTTCCATCCTTTCTTTTTCCTTTGTTCTGTGGGATGGGGCTTCCTTTTCCCTATTTATGTTGTGATGCATTCGCAGATCCAAACTCTCGCTTATTCCTCTGCTTAATTTTTTTTTCGATTTTGACAACATATCGATAAGCGGTTCCCAATGAAGAGATGTCCAGAAACTCCATCTCTATTTGGATGTACCTATGTATACCCCCATGATATTTTATAACAAGATGTCACTTGAAGTATTTGATACCTAACTTTGTGCACAAAGTGTGGAAGTTATTTGTAAAATCTGACACTGTTTGGTCCCTCTCATGACGCAGTGTGGTCCATCTCATGTACTAGTCATCATAATTTCCAATAGGGTAATATTGTTCCTTAACGACATCCATAAAAGAGTCCCAAGTGGGTTCAGCCCCAAACATTCCAAATTCTATGGAATTTTTCTCACAATAAGTCTCCCACCAATTTTTGACATGGGGGACAACCTTGAGGAGCGCAAAGGTGATATTTTCCCTATTAGAGAAATTGTGGACAGAGAAATAACCTTCTATCATATTTAACCAATTTTCTAAAGCATATGCATATATCTTACCTTCAAATACGAGAATATAAAAATTAACTTGTATCTTGAAGGGATCGACGCCTCCAAAGTGGTTGCTTGATGAAGACGTATCTGCTCTTGTTGGCAACCCTCGAAGGATTTGGGAAAAATTATCCATAATCCCGTCCCTATGTCGCGTGAGGGATTCCTTAAGAAACAAATTAATAGGATATCCTACTCCCTTGTCTCTCTTGTATTCCTCCATGGGAGGTCATCGAGGTCAGAAAGGATGATCTTTTAGAGGCTCAAGTAGTTTGAGTCCCAACTCCTTATACCCTAACCTCGTTGGGAACATGCACAAAGAAATAGATAACGAGTAGACCGCTCTGATACGATTGATACAGATTTATGAGGGAATGAATGAAACACAAAAATATGATATAAACATAGAGATATAGTAATAATAAATTTCTATTAATCAATGAAATAGTGAAATGAATGGTGGTAGTTTATCTCTGAGAAGAGATGTGACGGCTATGTGCATTTACACAAATCGATTACAATGAGACCAAAATGCCTTTTAACATAAAACATCAATGATAAAACCCTAAACATCCAAAAACCTTAACCTGAGAAGATGAAATGCCAAAAGGTTTGTGGGCCCCGATGTGGTTAGTTGATACGTCAACTTCCTGGGGGCGTAACTTTGGCATACGATCTTTGTTTCGGGCGCTCGATAGCTAGTCGAAGTGGTCTAGAGGAGAAGTACACATTTCAAATGATCTAATATATATGCCTTTGGCTATCTACTGGGAAATTTCGCACCAAAAAACTTCGTTTAGAGCCTCAAAACCTCCTTGAAAGTTCGGGACCTGAAGAAACTGTTGAAAACTACCAATATGGAAACTGTATTTTGAGCCAATGGAATAGGTGGGCAGCCACCAATGTTCACCTAGATAACAATTATAGTATAAGAGATAAGCCACTAATATGTTCCATAAACAAGGTTTATCCACACAATTCGAACACCCTAAGGTAATCACTCACACAAATAGATCAAATATTAGTGCATTAATATATTGCTATGAGACAGAGGGGTACAATTATGATGAAAGGGTGCAATGAATGGTTCTGGACGACCTATACATATAACAATAGAAATGTGATAATTCAATATCTAGGGATTAATAAAGGGTTTTATACATAACAAGAGGCTTTTTCTAGGGATTAACATGCCCCTCCCCTTCAAACAAGTGTTTTCCTCGACACTTGACTAACCATGGGTGCTTATACACAAAGAACTCATATTCCCATGTCACCTCTTCCACTAGTAGATTCTTCCATTTGACGAGGTACTCAGGTATGTGCAACATTATAGAATGTTCATTCTCTTTCTTTAGAAAACAATCCTCGTGCACTACTCATGTGTGTGCAAAACCAAAACTCGGTGCCAACGCCTCACCAGCCTATATGTACATTTATATTTACAATTGGTACCAACGACTCACCAGCCTATATGTACAATTACAAATGGGGTTTGGATTAGGTAAATTACACTCGATATTGTTGATAATTTCAATTTTGGACCCCTAGTGATAAATTCTTGATAACAATAAATGAAATATTGATTAAAACAATTTGTAACACAAATCAATTCATTGTAAGTTTTAAACCTGTGAAGTAAATCTATGCATACATATTCTTAAGCAAAAAATAATTTAATCAATGTCTCATACACAGTACACAAATAATTATGTTGGAAACCCTTAATTGAGAGAAAACCAACCTTCCTTGGTGTCGCACCTCTCAAATATTTATTGTATTAATTTCACCATTCACAATACAATATATACAATATTTTAGGTATTTTCCAAAACCCTAATCCATTAACCCAGATTAGATTACAACCCTAATCCCTTGATTCGAGATTAAATTAGAAACCCGCTATAGTGAAAAACACTAATGGAAAAGGGGATTGTCAAAATCCAATGCACCCCCCCCCTCCCGACCACATGCAAAGAATATAAAACATACCCATAATTCTCCCACTTTTAGTTTTCTTTGCAAGCTCGCGGTTCTGGTGATTGATACTATCACAAGTTCATGGCCGCAATACCCATTGATTCTCTACACCAAGAGAACTTCTCTATACTGACAATCGTCAAGGAGTCTACGAAATTCTTCAAGGTGTCAACCTTCTCCAACAACACCTTCTTGTCTTCAACCATGTCTCTCACAAATTGATACTGCACATCAATATGCTTCATTTTTAATGATAAGATGGGTTCTTTGCCAAAAATATTTCACTTTGACTGGCACACCCTAACCTTATAGCTTGTTGTACAAACCAATACCTGAACACAACCTCTATAACCATACATCTTCCTTACTTGCATGAGTGGCTACCCTGTATTCAACTTTTGTAGTTGAGAGTACAACTACAACATGTCTCCTACTCATCCAATTGATTTCTCCTCTAAATAGTTTAAACACGTAACCACTTGTAGATCTCATGTGATCAAGATCTCCATCCCAATCAACACCAATGAAACCATGTATATCTATCACTCTATGTAGTATAGGTCTCCCTTGATATCATATTGCATAATCAGTAGTCCCACATAGGTACCTAAAAAAAACCCTCTTTACAACTGTCAAGTGCTCCTTCCTTGGCTTTAGCATATATCTACTCAAAACTCCCATTGCATGAGAAATGTCAAGTCTAGTACATATCATTGCATAGATCAAATTGCCAACAAAACTAGAATAGGGTACCCATGATATGTATTTTTCCTCTTGCTATGTCTTGGTAAATTGATCCATAGATAGCTTTACACCTACAGGAATAGGGACCTTGACCAGTTTACTTTCTTGCATATTAAACCTCTGCAATATTGTCTCAACATATTTTCTCTAATTCAACCAGAGTTTGTTTCTGCACAATCTCTTTTAATCTCCATTCCCATAATGAAGTTAGCAACACCAATGTCCTATTAGAATATAATGGATGTGCTCATTGAACCATAGGCAATATCACTATTGTCACCCAACCATAGGCCGAAGCCACCACCAAGCACCTTAACCTTGACAGAGAATCATTATGGAAGCAAGCCCTAGGCTAGATAGCCAAACAAGATAACGCACCTCTCTCCAAGGATATCACACCAAATAGGAGTAACAAAAGTTGATCAGAGATTCCAAACCATACCCAAGAGAGAGTCCAGTCCAAAACCAAAATCTGCTAGTTGCAGTAGCTGCAACGACAACTCTCCTCCAAACTTGCGCAAAAATTGGCCAACTGCAGTGCCCACAAGTGTTGCTTGTGCAATTCTAAGAATGCCTACCAGAATGAAGATTGGCCTCCTGTATTTATACTAAAACTGGCAAACTACCTGGGTTGACTTCTCATTTTGGGTGCCTATTTACTTAGTATATAATATTTCCTTTAGTTGACTTCTTCTCTTGGAGGCTAATAACCTAATACAAATTAGTCTCTTGAGCCGACTTGTCTTCTAGGGTTATTAGACAACTAATTTAGGGTTTCTTCTTGCTTCCCGACATATTCTATTCTCGTCAGGTTTACACGTGGAGGTAAATACTTCTCGCAACTACCATAATATCAACACTCCCTCCTAGCTAGAGAGGTATTTGAAAGTAATGGTCTTGATCACAAACATACCATTTACTCAGTAGAATCAACATAGTCATATAGACTATCTCATGACTAGATCATGAGCACCATCATCACTATCAGTGTCATCAGTTGCATCATCTCTTGAAACCATACTCCATCTGATTAATCAGACATGATGTTGGATAAGTCACTAACTCCACAGAGTGACACAAGATCCATTCTTCTAATCCAGACATATGTCCTAGAAGAATAAATTTTCTGAACCATTTTCCGTCTGGGAAATCTTTGTTCATTGATCATCCATCTAGTTGATAATCATTTCCAACACTATTGATAGTCTTCAAGGTGATTAGAACAATGTCATTCAATAGAACACAACTGTTTCTATCCATAGTAGCACACAACTACAATCCATTGGTACACTGCCACACCAAGTAGCACACAGATACTTTATCAGTGACATATAGTCACAATCAGTGGAACACATCCACTACAGTAGTATACATCTACTGTCTGGAGACATACAGTCTCCATAACAATCATATCATCAACCTGCATAGAAAACATTGTTATGATATATATACTGAATCATCTGAGCCATTCTTCCACTCACATATGTGAAATCTGGAAGAGCATCTACCCTAAGAATGTAAAACATCAACGATGAGTTATCTGGACTATTCTTCTCAAGCAAGGAAGAATAACTATCCCAATTTTTGAGCCTGGACCATTCACCTATCTGGGCCATTCCTCCAGCACTAAACAAAGTGCAACCTGGAGAGAATGAATCTTCCCTAGGGAATGCATGTCCCTGATTGTTGAACCTGGACCATTCGCCTATCTAGACCATTCCTCCGGCACTAAACAAAGTGCAACCTGGAGAGAATAAATCTGCCCTAGGGAATGACTGTCTGAACCATTTCCTAAGGAAATGATTGTCCTACACCAACCTCCAAAACAGACCATTCTTCGAAACTGCTCACAATTGTGAGCTTCGAAAGAATGACTGTCCGACGAGGTGGACCAGTCTTCTTGACCACTACTAATACTGGCAGTCAAGAAGAGAGACTATCCTAGACCATTCCCTATGTTAACCATAAGGGGAATCATTGTCTATGCTACATCAGCAATCCATCGAACCATTTTCATTACGAAAATGATTGTTCGATCTGGACCATTTTCCGAACTGGAAAATGTATGTCCGTTAGAAATCTCAAACCACTCTCTGAATTGGAAAGGAACTTCTCATCCTGGACCATTTTTCGAACTGAAAAAAATGACTATCCATAAATCAATAACACATTAGTTCTCCCTCCCAACCTAGGAGTCATCTCTTCCTTTTTCAATAAGGAAGTTGTCTCCACAAGCTCCAGCTTGAGTACACAAACTATTTCATCTTGAACAGAGGCCTTACCAAAATGTCTACTTATCTGCTCATCTGTGAAGATATATATTGGAGAACCACTTCTTCTTTCTGGACTTCATCACAAATAATGTAATGCTTGATCTCAATATACTTCGGTCTTTCTAGAACACTAGTTTTCTGAAGGATTCATATAGCTCTGATCATCATATTTTAATTCAACTCTTTTGTTTCCTGCTAGCTCATAACATCGTGGCAAGGGTCAAACTTGGAACATATCCAAGTGGTACTTCTTATGTCATCATGAGATCTTTTTCATGGATTGGCAATCCATCACCCTTGAGTTCTAAGTAACCATTATGATACAGTATCTTTGTTATAGAAGGTTTTTCACCACGCTTTTGTTGTGCATTGGAGGCTCCGCACCAAGTTGTTTGAATCCATACAAAACATTCTTCCATCTGCATACAAGAGTCTCTTCCTGGTATACCTCAAAGCCTTTAGGTTGTTCTACATACACTCTTTGTTCAATTATTCTAGAGAACGGTCTTTGCATTCATCTGATGTAAACTCCAACCCATGGATATTGCGGACGATATAATGGCTCATGTAGAGGTATGCCTGGTTTACTAGAACAAGCAATCATCATAGTCTTCTCCCTCCATATGGGAGAAACCTCTAGTTCTAGATATCACAATACTTACATTCATAAGTCTTCCAT
>JZKD02S1847321.1:40813-52669 GCA_000966675.3 Picea glauca
ACATGCAAACAAAATTAAGAAATATTTTTCACCCTAAAGCAGTGCACACTTAACTCCATATCTATCATGCACAATGACACAATAGGGATCATTTGACTGAAACAATATGATAATAAATAGCATAATTGACAACAGATAATCTATGTATATGAAAAATAACCTATAATCTATATATTATGATAAATAATATTCTATATGATATATTAGATTATGATCCACAAATTATTCTATATGTGAGATCGTATTTACATTAATTTACATTATATCCATAAATATTTATATGTCAATATTAACTTTAAGAATATGATCCATTATAAGATTTAGATTATATACAAAATTTATATGAATCATTGATGGATCATATGTTAGATTAAATTTAGTAATCCATAGTGTGTATGATCCAGATATATCTATTGACTTATTCATGAATGAAGGTTCTTTTTGAATTAAGGTTTGTTTTTAGGGTCTTATGCAGGGTTGTATTATTTTGATATATTTTTGAAAGCATTAACTAACTAAAAAAAACAACGAACATCAGAGTATAATATTTTGAATAATTATAACAAATTTTAATAATAATCCTAAATAATTATTAATATGAATACTAAATATAGATCAATATCAAACTTATGTTGAGGACCAACCTTCACTTAGTTTCTAATTTCCAAATATTTTGATTGCTTAGAGACTTCAAATTTAGCACAAGCTATTGCATATTTATTAAGTATCATATAAATATATAAGATTATTTTTTAATGAATCTAATATGACAAAAGTAGGGATATCCATCCATTTTCAAATTGTTTCAAATGTAAAATAACAAGAAGTGTATTGAGATTAAATATATTACTGAGATAATAGTTCAATATGAAGAGGATGATATGCTTCTCAAGATATTTTATTATGCTTTAATCAATTATCAAAATGGAGAATGTTTCAAAATTCAAAAGGTTTGGGTTTATACTATTGATATCTTCGAATCATGGAAACTAAAAGAGAATGCAATATCAATCATTGAATAAGTGCATTGATTTCAGCAATGATATAACACAAAACAATAGGGCATATTGATTTCACTCATATAAAAAAACAATAGGGCATATTGATTCCAATGATGATGTTAAGAATCTGATTTAGGGAAATAAGGGAGTTGAAATGATTTCAACAATGATATAACACAAAACAATAGGGTGCATTTATTTTAGAAATGATACAATGAAAAATGATCTAGAGCAATTAGTTGCTATTATTTCAATAATGACATGATGCAAAACAATACAATGCATTGATTTTAGTGATGACACCATGATAAATGATTTAGAGCAAAATTAGTTGCATTGATTTCAATAATGACATAATGCAAAACAATATGCATTGATTTAAGTGATGATACAATGAAAAATAATTTAGCATAATTTAGTAGTTATATTCATTTTATAAATCATATAACATAAAACAATAGGTTGCATTGATTTAAGTGATAATAATATAACGCAAAACAATAGGGCAGATTGATTTCAGTGATGATATTAAAAAAAGGGTATAGAGAAATAAGGGACTGTAAATGATTTCAACAATGATATAACACAAAACAATAGGGTGCATTTATTTTAGATATGGTACAATGAAAAATGATTTAGATCAATTAGTTGATATGATTTGAATAATGACATAATGCAAAACAATGCAACACATTGATTTGAATAAGTTGCATTGATTTCAATAATGACATAATGGAAAAGAAATGCATTGATTTAAGTGATGGAACAATGAAAAATGATTTAGCATAATCAAGTAACATGGTGCATTGATTTCAATGATAATACTATGAAAAATGATTCAGTGCGTTAATTAATTGAGGAAGTGATGCAAACAAAATTAATCCTCTATATTGATAGTAGTATCATTATGAAAAAGGATTCAATGCATTAATTAATTCAAGAAACGGTAAGAAGGAAAATAATCTTCTATATTGATTGCAAATTATCCAGCGAAATGCTAAACAATGAGTTCAGCAACAACCCAGTGAAAACCAGTTTCAAAACAAATGAAGTCCTATACTTTGTTTGGTTAGGTGTGATTTATCTATTAGTATTTTCACATCAAAACCATTATAATATTAAGATATGTAAAATGTGAAAAATAGGGAGGTCTACAATTCCTTGAGGTCTTACTTTTAGTGCAATATCTTCGGTTAAATCTTTGTATGGTCTCCAATTTCAAAATCCATTTCCATATTATCGATACAAAAGGATAAGAAAGTGTGATGATGTTTGTTAAAGAAAAGAGGAATAAGATAGTCTAATATAAATTACTATGTATTATATGATGTACTCAATATCTTCCTCATATCACTTCTTAATGATATGAGAATGATATGATGTAGTATATATGTTATTCAATATATTAACAATTCCATTTTGTTATTATTCAACACCTTCATCACTAAACATTTTTACTTTGTTATTATTTGGATTCATAATCATGTAAATTTCAAAGTATCAAGTTCATCTTAAACATATAGATATAGATAAACATTATCATCTAAAAACTCGACATTCTTACCTGTGACTGGAACCAGCATAGATACATCTTAACTCTAGATCTATCATGCGTCGAGAGGGGTCAAATGCCTCGAGGTGCAAACCCTTCCTCAAGTTTTTCACTCTAAAAGTAGGCTTCCACCTCAAGGGATATGATCCCTCTTGCCGCATGATAGATCTGAAGTTAAGATGGATTTATGCTAGTTCTATCCATTCCATGATTAATACTATGTATAAAAAAACAAAATGCACCAAGCAGTGAGCGAAGAGAACTTGTTATTTGTACTTAGCGGGAATGAAGAAACCATGTGCTCGATAGGTGAACATAAGGGATAGTGCTTTATTCGTCGAGTAAGAGATTGGTCCACTTCACTTAGCGAAAGGATGACATATCATAGAGCAAATAAGACTGACCTAGAAATAGAGCCAAACTTTTTTGCTCAGTGAGAAGATCCTGGAAACCTGGGCGATATTACAACAAGAATTAGGGGGTATGGGAATGGTGAGCAATATCTGACTACTACGTAGCTGCAACGGATGGTGTATAAGTCATCATATTTGAAAGTAATTAATATTCGATGGGATATACATCACTGTCACATCATTCAATACTATGTAGCAAGGTAAATGGAGAAACAACGCCATCTACCTAGTTACACTGATCTTAACTACAAATTGTGATCTGCTGACAAACAAAGTGTCAAAGAAAAATCAATGTAGTCAAGGAGACACTGACATGTCAAGAAAAGATTTGAGTAATGCACAAGTCATGGATGGTAAAAGCAAACTTGAACATATTGGGAGCATTTATGGAAAAGGTGTGGTTGAGAGGATAGAAATATGAGGATGATAGCTAGTCATCCATTAAGGTGAGGGTCAAAGGAAAAATTTAAGCAACAAACTAGGATGACGATCAATGGGCACTAACAATGATAGGCTATATTCAAAATTAGATGTAGGAGCTTGTCTGGAAGGAACAATTCATATTTAATTAGAGTATATCTACTCGTATTTTTGGAGAAGAAATCAAAGGGACATTGAAACTGATTAATGTAACCATCTCTTGGGAAATGAGGAAAGAAAAAACTATAGTTTCATTGAAGCTAATTAATGCAAGAGTGATCATAGGGACATTGAAACTAATTAATGTAACCATCCCTTTTGGGAAATAAGAAAAGTAAAAACTACAGTGTCGTTGAAGCTAATTAATGCAACCATCACTCTTGGGAAATGAGGAAATATTAGAAGGAAGGAGAATCCTATGGCTTACATGCTGTAAAAAGAAGAGTTTAAAAAAAAAGGGGTTCCAAATTAATATTTTATCATCTTGGTGTTGCCTAGTCCTCTTCTTTTGTTCATAATGTTATACTCTCTACTCGCCTTAAATTCATGAGTGTTATAATCCACCTCTATTACTCTCCCATATTAAGACATTGAAGGTTGAGACAATCTCATTCTCTTCTATATTTTGCAAGATTTGAGCAGTAGATGGAACATTGAGGAGATGAAAACCTAGTGTTTTGCATGTCATTTAAGTTGTATCATGTTGAAGACAACCATTCCATCTAGTCTACATTGTATACTTGTTGTCCAACTTTTATCTCCCTTATATTTTATGTCTACTAGACCTTTATACACTCCTAAGAGTGGATGTATGGAACCATGGTTATGCAATGGAAGGTTTCATTGTTTAATGTTTGGAGTCATTCACTTGAGACAATGCTTTTGAATCATGTAATGTATCTTTGTTATTTCCTATTCATTTAATCTATTAATTGATATTCACATTATTATTGTAGTGATTTGTTAAAGAATATAGGACCATGATGTTTGATGTGAGCCACTCCACTCATTTTTTTATTGGAAATAAGGATGTAGATTTGTATAGAGTTTTTTCATTTCTTTTTTCTTTAGTTTCAACAAGTCTTTGTTTCTAGCACCTACTCCTAATTCATAAATTCTTTGCAATTTTGATTTATTCCTATGCATATTTATTATGCATTTCAACAAATAATAAGGGTTTAATATTCACCTTGAATATTGTAAACCTTAGTTTTATTATTGCTTCCTCTAGTTAGTTATTTCATTGTTGAAAACCCTAGTTTTGTTGTTGTTTTCCTTTATATTTTCGTCATTGCAAACCCTAGCCATAGGTGTTTTGTTTCTTTATACTTTCACAATGATATTGTTTTAGAGTATTTATTATTTAGGGTGTTTATTGGCCTCAAGGATATTTTTTGTGTAAATAATTTCTCCATGGCTTGGAGCCTACTCATTGCCTTGGATTACAAACCATGTCCCTATTGGTTTTAAAAAAAAAAAAGGTTTTTTTTTTGCAGTGTACATTCTATGAATCAATTCATTTATTACTATAGAGTACACTATTTGGCATAGAAACCTACATGTGTCTCTATGTGAGGGTTTTGTATGGTTTTTCATTGGGCTATGCGGTGCTCTCTACATATGTAAACACATCAGTGTGTATTATTGTATAATGTGCACCGATGGGTATTATTGTAGTAAGCACATTGCTCGACCTAAAAACATTTTAGGAGGTTATTATAGTTTTAGGTTGAAAATTTTTACTTGCTTTGTAAAACATATTTCATAATTTGCATATCTCAGTATCCAAATCTTTTGTTGATAGAAGATCACTAATAGAATATTGTTGATAGAAGATCAGAGAAAAAAACTTACTACAATGAGCATGAGGGAAGCATGCCCCGAGAAGAAAACAAGGAAAGTTATTGGAAGTTTTAATATAGAAGTAATATAAATTGAATTATATGCGGGTTTAAATGATGTGTATTAGTTAAGATACGTCATGTAGAGAAAAATAAGAAAACTCAAGAACATTGTTTGCAATTTGAGTGGAAAAGAGCATAATTGTTTTTATGAAAATGTTGCAAACAAGGGAAGAACATAATTATCAACTTAAAGAGAATTGTGACCTCAAAACAAAAACTTTGTCCCTAAAACCCATATTTTTTAGTTAAAACCTCAAATTAGGCCTTGAATCAAAAAGTGGTTCCACCAATAGCGCCATTTTATTTTGGGGTTAAAATTACAACATTTTGCAACTATGGCCTTAAAAACGTGTAATGTTGCTAAAAAACATTAAATCAACCCCCAAATCGAAAAGTGGTGTTACTAGTAACAATCTTTTTTATTCAAAGTTAAAATTACAATTTGTTTAAAACAATTGCCTTAACAAGAGGTAGTGTTGCAACCAAAGCCTTAAAATCAACCAAATTGGTGCCACTAGTAGGACCTTTTTTTTCGATGGTTAAAATTACAATATTTTTGAAACCATGGCCTAAAAAATCAATGTTGTAGAAAACAAAACTTTAAAATCGACCTTAAAACTAAAACTCCTTTACAGTTAGTTTATCACTCCAAACACCTTTTTTTAGAGTTGAAATTCATTATTTTTAAAACTATTTTGGTATAGTATTTCCACCAATATCATTATATTGTTTCAAACACATTTTAAGCAACATTTTTCAACCAAACTATGAAAAATACCATGACAATATCTTTCTTCTTTTTTTCTTCTTTTTTTTTCCCTTTTTTATTATCTAGGGGAATCGGTAACTGACTGGGATTACCTAGGTGAAGCCCAGGTTCAAATCTGGTTGGATTCCATTATAAACCCTAGGCTAGTTCCAACAACCCTCAAGCCATCACCTAGTAGGAAACTTATGACTTGGCAAGGGCCGAGACGTTTAGAGGCACACCCATGAGGGGGTCCCACTCATGGGGGGCACCTATCCTTCTAGCCTTATCACAATGAGCCAAGATCTCATTAGGGATTTGAACCCGAGTGGGGAGAGTGCAATATCTACCTCCCAACCTCTTTTCAAACCACCTCAACCTAATTCCATGACAATATCTCTCTATAATTTGAAATTCAAGAGGGGGTCAATTAGATCAAGTCCCTCAGTCCTCGAGGTGTAGGACAATCGGTGACGGAGTGTGTTGTTAAGGCACTTCGTGATGTTAAAGTCACCAATTTGAAACCTGCGGGGACAAAAAATCCATCCATGTTAACAGTTGGTGTGGCTCAGGCCGGGTGCGATCCCCGGGTGATTTTGACGGCTTAGATGTCCCTAAGTCGTGGTTTCTCAGCCACAGGCTAGTCCCGCAGGTCACAGACAAACTAGCAAACAAAAAAAAAAATAGATAAAGTCCCTTAGGGTTACCAGTTGGCAATTGATATTTCCCTTCATTTGGATTGTTAATTCCCTAACCATAATGCTCGTTTATTATGATTACATTGGTTATATTATGTCATCTTATTATTATTTCTTTCTAGTCATCTTTGTCTCTTGTATATACATGAAGGGGACTCATTTGAAGCACCATCTTATATTGTGCATATGATATATTGCAAAAGGAGGTTGTCACTTGAAAATTATTCTTATTCATTCACCCTTTCACTTGATTTATATATGGCATTATTGAATTGGGTCTTTTTAAATTTTATTTTTTTTATTTGGTGCATAACATTTTGTATTAGAGAAGGCAACCATTGGTTTGGCTCCTTCAAATGAGTTATCTTACCCTTTTCACTATAATTTTTTTGGGATCATTGCCATTGAGTGAAATTTTCGAAGTTGACAAAGTACATAGGTTAAAAAAATTAGAATCTAGTCCACTAAATTTTCTTAGTTACAAGTTGAGCAAGTTAGGGTTTTTGTCTAGTCCTCAAACTAGGCTTAAATAGGTGGTTGGGTAAAACAATAATATTTGAATATTGTGAGGTCCAAATTGAGCTCCACTAGTGGCATTGGAATGAACCTAGGCTGGAGTTTTTTATGTCCAAATTTTAGATTGGTGAGGGAAATATTTGAGAAGTGGCAGTAAGTACAAGTTTGCTCCCCTAAAATAGGACAAAAACAACAAGTTCTTGTAATTGCATTGTAAATTTATTTTCGAATGTCCAATTCAAATGATATTAATGGAAGACCAAAAATGACATACCAAAGAACATACTATATATTTTTTTATCAATAGAGGATTAGAAATGGAGAATTTGTAATATGTTTAAGTTCAACAAGCAATGTGTTGAGGTGGTTGGATTCCTATTTCTTAATCATAGATATTAAACCTAAGGATGATGCCCAATTAGACTCTTCCTTGTTTGGTATGGAATAATCCTCTAGGTCAAAGTTCTAATAACCATTCGATGGGATTTAAAAATTCTTCCAAGATTTCTTTCTATTATTTTTATGTCTTTCTCATTTATGTAATTTAATGGGGAAAAAAATCTAATCTAGAGAGCTTGAAGAAATGTGTTCAATAGGATAACCTATGGAAACAGTTAATGAAAAATGTTTGAAGCTTTCGATTCTCTTAGAATTAATTCATTTAAGCACTTATTGCCACATGATAATGTTTGGGAAATATAAACTAATGAATGTTCTGGATGCTTGGGAAGATTATGAAGTTAGCTAGGCAATGCCAAAGCATCATGAGATAATTGTGGTTGATTCTAGTTATTCTAGTTATGAGGCATGTATGAGTGATTAGAATATGAGTCTGAGCCTTCTAAGTGATCTAGATTAGCATCAAAACTTGTTTATCTATAAGAATGTTCATATTAAACTAGAGAAGTAGTATGGTTTATCAGAGTTTGGGGAATCAATCCAAAAGGTTGAGTAATTTCTTGTAAGGATAATTCCACTAAATCTTTTATTGTATGAACTAAAGTGTGACCTTCAATGCTCATTGCAGTGCGAGAATTATTTCTTCTATAGGGAAGTAAAGGTGTTATAGGAAAAGCAATAATCCATCTTAAATAATCCCTTGTGATATGTCGTAGAGCACTCACTTCCTCATGTGATACTGCATATAGGATTGACTCAGTATTAGGTCCAGGGTTTTCCAAATCATGAGATGTGTGATTTTCAAAAGTCTGAGTTTCAAGAATTGGAATATTATCGTAATATGAGTTGTTAGTACGCCTTGTCATACACGGGCCCTCTTTCTAGCAACAATTGTGTTGAGGTGGGTGGATTCCTATTCTCAATATTAGAGATTGAGTAATTTCTTGTAAGGATAATTCCACTAAATCTTCTATTGTATGAACTAAAGTGTGACCTTCAATGCGTATTGCAGTTCGAGAATTATTTCTTCTATAGGGAAGTAAAGGTGTTATAGGAAAATCAATAATCCATCTTAAATAATCCCTTGTGATATGTCATAGAGCACTCACTTCCTCATGTGATACTGCATATACGATTGACTCAGTATTAGGTCCATGGTTTTCCAAATCATGAGATGTATGATTTTCAAAAGTCTGAGTTTCAAGAATTGGAATATTATCGTAATATGAGTTGTTAGTACTCATTGTCATACATAGGCCCTCTTTCTAGCACCAATTTTGTTGAGGTGGGTGGATTCCTATTCTCAACATTAGAGGTTGAGTAATTTCTTGTAAGGATAATTCCACTAAATCTTCTATTGTATGAACTAAAGGGTGACCTTCAATGCTTATTGCAGTTCGAGAGTTATTTCTTCTATAGGGAAGTAAAGGTGTTATAGGAAAATCATTAATCCATCTTAAATAATCCCTTGTGATACGTCGTAGAGCACTCACTTCCTCATGTGATACTGCATATAGGATTGACTCAGTATTAGGTCCAGGGTTTTCTAAATCATGAGATGTGTGACTTTCAAAAGTCTGAGTTTCAAGAATTGGAATATTACCGTAATATGAGTTGTCAGTACACCTTGTCATACACATGCCCTGTTTCTAGCACCAATTGTGTTGAGGTGGGTGGATTCCTATTCTCAACATTAGAGATTAAACCCAAGTATGAGACCCAATTAGACTCTTCAATGTTTGGTATGGAATAATCCTTCAGTTTAAATGTCTAGCAACTATTCCATGGGCATTAAAAATTATTTCAAGAGTTCTTTCCATTATTTTTATCTCTTTCATATTCATGTAATTTAATGCAAAAGAAACAACTAATCTAGAGAGATGAAGGAAATTTATTCTATGGGGTAACCTATGGAAACAATCAATGGAAATTATTTGAGGCGTTCAATTCTCTTAGAATTAATTTATTTAAGAACTTATTACATGATAAAGTTCAGAAAATATAAATTAATGAAAGTTTAAATAGATGAAATTGATAACAATAAAACACCCAAAATTAATTCCATGACATCCCATATACAAAATAATGGAAAATAGAATTTAACTATGAAAAAAAATACCCTTCACTTAAAATACCCAGTAATTCATTCAACCATATGAGATAACTTAAATGTATTGAAATTGTGACATTTGACCAATAGCAAAATAATCCACAATAATGAATACACAAAGATCTCCAGCAAACAAAAATGTCTTGAATCCAAATAGAGTTTTTGAATTAAGCCTTGAAGTAATTCACTCCTATGATCCTTGTAAAATTGCCTCAAATCCAGAAGACCCTTTCCTAGAGGTTGATCACCTAATTTATAAGAAAACTTGTATCTAAAAATAATATAAAGGAAAAGTGTAGAAAAGCCCAAAAGCTTGCATGTCACTATGACTCTGGTGGACTAGTTGATCCAATGATGCATCTTTAGTGTCATAGGTGGCCCATTGCTCAAATAATTCTTCACACAATCATGGATTGGGAACATATGTTGATCCATGGATAAACTCAAACATTACTTCTCATGCTTGAAAAGTTGAATGTGCTTCTCTATTTTAGGAATAATTAACTCTAGCTTAATAGAAGTTTTTAACTTCACGAGTGAGATACTTTTGTGTGTGACCACGCTCTACTAAAGTTATCCCTCTAATAGCAGACTCACGTTTTTCCATAATATGTTTGAACATTGATAATACTTCATCTATTGGCCGAAATTTTTTAGGCTAGTCAAAAATGGGAAAATGATTATTAGACATGGTATTATTGACATAATTCCACAATCTAAAATTGTTGACCATTCATCATTGACTTGATTTTGTGACATTATAGCCAACTTTCCACAATATTGTAGTGATATTTTCATTTTGGATATTCCTTCCTCTGTCAAAATCTTGATGTCGCGGTCTTCTTCTATGTCATGTGCCTTTTGAATTTATTTGATATATTCAATTTGATCCATGTTTTAGCTTGTTTTTCATTCCATCTCATGATTTCTTTATGTACTAATAATAATTGTAGAGTCTCTTCTTGTAACTCCATTATTTTGGTTATGAAATCCCTTTTTATATGTTCATGCTTATTATCTTCCTCTAGAACATATTCCACAAAAATAGTCGGTGTATCCTAGGATTACATTCAATAAATTACTTGATTTCTTAGGGATGCAATTTCCCTTTTCATGTTCTCAAAATTGCTTTCATCGGCTTTGGCCTTGTCAATAGTTGTAGATTTTTACCTTGCACAATATTTACTGCAAACGGATTTTCAGTAGAAGAACAGAAAAGATACAATGGCAAATACAAGCATTACACAGAGATTTTTCCCCTGGAAGCCCAAACCGGGAAAACCATCATATTATATATTCATTCATATTGATACATTGTTTACAATACAATATACATATAGGAGCCACTGGCATCCAAAACCCTAACCCAATGACCTGGATTAGTCAACAACCCTAATTCCTTAACTGGAAATAGAAAACCATCGGTAAAAAAACATGTACCTAAAAACCGCCCAACAATGGACATGAAAATCGAGGCAACACGAAAAATGTGACACGTTTCTCGAGGCAAAAAATATAATCGGGGGCGCTACCCACAAACCCTTGTCAGACAATTGGCTTAGGTTGATGGAAAATTGGTATGGATTGTTGGTTGTCATTGATTTCAACCATTGGAGATTGATATTGTAGATTGATTTCAACACTTAGTGATTGATGTCAACCCTTGGAGAAAGTCTGATAGCAAATTCTGGTAGCACAAAGGTTTGGGTAATGGACCCAAGTTTGTTTGATGTATAACAGTATGAGTTTTAATATATTTTAAGGTAAGACTATTCTATATGGATAGTACATGTCATTCCATTTCCAGTAGTATGTGGAACGTCACATAACTCCTCACGGTTAGAGAGTTATGGCCATGTGAAGTTGGAGAACCCAGGTTTGGGTGATGGACCCAAGTTTGTTTGATGGATAATGGTACGAGTTTTGATATATTTGTAGGAAAGACTATTCTATCTGGATAGTACATGTCATTCTATTTCCAGTGGTATGTGGAACGTCACATAACTCTTCACAGTTAAAGAGTTATGGCCATGTGAAGTTGGAGAACCCTCATGAGTCATCTAGAAGCCCCAAAAAGTAAAAGTAGTCAAAGTGA
>JZKD02S1847332.1:0-19186 GCA_000966675.3 Picea glauca
AAGAATAAAGGAAAAGGAAAGACAAATCCATCTAGGAAATATAGAAAGGGTAAAACTAGGCAACTAGATGCATCTAAGGAAAAAAATGGAGGTACGCCCATTGTTTATTGGATCTATTAAAATGATCACTATGCTAAGAATTACCCATTAGAGAAAAAAATGAATGTTGTGGAGCAAGTGGATTGACCTTCATGTCATGTATTGATAGTATTAAGTGATATTGGTATAACTTGGAGCAAATAGGTCAGACATGAGTTTACTAGCTTGTATATGGGTTCATGTTGTACAAAGGTGTTCTAGAAAAATAACCAAGATAATATAACTAGTTCTGCCAGGTCATCCAACAAAGGCATGGTGAATAAACCAAGCATGCCATAAATAGACTTGTTGATGTAACGAGAAACCTGAGAATGTAACTAACAATGTTACTATCTAATGACACAAGAGAAGTAAATGATTTGTACCTTATCAAAAATGCGTTATGGATTTTGGAGGTGACCGCCCTTCAAACTTGCATTTGTCAAAGACACAAATAGGTTAAATGATTGAATAATAACTAAACATCAATGATCTTGCATTTGACAAAGAGAATTAAATGTTATATGATTGAATAATAATTAAACATGTACACTACTCTAGAAATACTAAAGGGGATACCTCATGAACGAGCTCCTATTGGTTTCAAGAATAATTTATTCTCTACTAAACAGGACCAACCACGTGAAGGTGGAAGCTCATTTGGCCCCTCCCCCCCCTTGCATCACTCTCAATTCCCCATACCCAATCATGCATAACAAGTAGAAAAACATGAATTAAAGGTAAATGAAAGAAATAAGGTACATGCATACATAACATATAAGGTCCACGTACAACTAGCAAAACAAAAAATTGTACAATCAATAATTTATATTAATAAAATTTGCATAATGATATGTATAGTATGAATAAAGTATTTAGTACTTACAATTCGAGCTTTTAATGTCAAGTAACCACCTTGCCAAAGTGTGATGCCCATGTTTTTCTAGTCTTTCCTTGGATTCTTTTGATGTGTTTGGTACAAATTTGAAATATATTATAACACACTTGAAACTTTTTGTAGGCTCCCAGACACATAAAAAACAACCAAGGCAAGACTGGGAAAAATGAAGGTTCTTTGTCATCAATATCGTGTTCTATGTCCTTCCTTAAAATTTTCATCCTTTCTTTTCCCTCCTCTATAAGTGGCTTAGACCTAGACCTTGTAGTTAGAAAAATGGGAGAATTAGTAATGGACAATGAATTGTACCTTGTTGGAAATGTGTTGTGGATCGTGGAGGTGACCTCCCTTCAAACCTGCATTTGTCAAAGACAATAATAGGTTAAATGACTGAATAATAACTAAAAATAAATGAGTGTGAATTTGACAAAGAGAATTAAACGTTATATGACTGAATAATAATTAAACATGTACGGTGCTCTAGAAATACTAAAGGGGAATACCTCATGAATGCACTCCTCTTGGTTTCAAGAATAATTTATTATCTACTAAACAAGACCAACCATGTGAAGGTGGAAGCTCGTTTGGTCCCTTCCCCCCTTCACATCACTCTCAATTCCCCATACCCAATCATGCATAACAAGTAGCAAAACAAAAATAAAGGTTAATGAAAGAAAGAAGGCACATGCATAAAAAACATCTAAGGTCCACATACAACTAACAAAACAAAAAAATGTACATTCAATAATTTATATTAATAAAATTTGTGTTGAAAATATGTACAATCACTTCTTTTTTTGTTTCTTCTTTTTGATAAAACTAATAAGTGTATCATCATCATGTTCGTTTTGATCCCAACCTTCAACTATTGGGTCATTTTTTGTTGCTAGAAGGTTATGGGTCATCTCAAGCATTCTACTACTTCTAGTAGTATGACATGGACACTGATGAAATACAAGGGCATCCACTACAATAATAAAAAACATTAAAATGACATGGTTAGTTATTATTCATAGTAGTGTTTCATTAGTACGAATATCATTACTACATTTTTTACCTGGAGGAGTAGTGAACACCATTGGTTGGGTTGTCATCGGTTCCTCTCCTCTCTAAGCACCCTCATCTACATGATCTTCCATTGAAACAAGAAAAGTTTTAAGTACACCATCTGAGGGAAATATTTATAATCATCATATTATACATTTTATTTTAAAGTCACCCATACCGTGATGGGTTTGCAAACCACTAGTATCATGTGGTTTTTTTCCACCACCATCAAATGAATTGTTGTTGCTTGCCTGCTTAAAACAAATAGAGACATAATTAATTGATGGGTAAAATCAATTGTCAATATATTGGACAAGTAATCAACAACTACAATCTTGTCATTTTATTTACAAAATCATTCGAAGGGTCAGATTGTGTCTGTGATCCCTTCCTTTGTCTATTTTCCACCATAGCTTGAAATCCAAACTTGAAGTTGAGCATCAAGTCTTCTTTTGTGGAAACACTATTGAATGTATCCCCCTGCATCACATGGCATGAGATATGGATTTTTGCTTACTAGCTACAATTAGATAAAATTTACATAATGATATGTATAATATGAATACAATATTTGGTACTTACAATTCTATCTTTTAATCTCAAGTAACCACCTTGGCCAAGTTTGTGCTGCCCATGTTTATCCATTCTTTCCTTTGTTGCTTTTGATGTGTCTGGGAGCCTACAAAAAATTTCAAGTATGTTATAAGATATCACAATTTTGTTTTTGTAGAACTAACCAAAATTCAACATATTCAATTCAAAATATCATATATTACATGTTGGGTTGTTATATTATTTGTAGTGAAAATCTAGTTGAGGTGGATCGATTGATAGTTGAAGTTGAAAGAATCGACAACAAGTCAAAGGTCGAGGTGGTTTGACTGGGTAAAGTCGAAGTCGAATACATAATAAAAAATTTGAAGGTCGAGGTGGTTCGAATAGGTAAAGTCTAATTTGATGACATTGACAACACGTCGAAGAGGTCAACTGACAAGGGGTTGACATGCGAGTGTGTGGAAACCGATTGGAGACCAAATGAATGCTGACTGGTAGTCGATTGGTAATCTGACTTAGTAATCGACTATAACAAATCCTGAGATTTCCATGATTTGTAGCCAATGATCTACATGGATCTATAAACTTTTTTGGGCTCCTTTTTTTTAGGGTTTTTCCTACTCTAAACCCTATAAATAAGGTGTGTTGTAAGAATGTAAAAGATAATTGCTAATCAATAATTTAGAGGTTGTTGGTCATGAAAATGTAAGCCAAATTGGCTACAGGGTTGTTCTTGTGTAAAACAAGAAGGAATGATGTTGATTGTGTCTTAGGTGTGGACCAAGGTTTGGCATGTAACCTTTTATTCTTAATGAATAAGACAAAAAGATAGCAAAATGCTCAAGGAATGCTAGTTTTCTCATTTGGGTTTCCAGCGTAAAATCCTTGTGTATTGTGCGTTTGCTTTGTCATTTACTTTCTTGTTTAAATATTTCTTTCTCTCTTCTGCTAGGTTTAGTGTGGAAGTGTTCCTCATTTACTAACATGTGGTATTAGAGCTTGGTTTAACAACCTTGGATCTGAGCTAAACCTTAGTTTTAGTAAGAGTCATAAGTCATGAATATTTAAAGATTGTGTTAAAGAATGGCGAGCAACTCGAGAATAGAGATCGAAAAATTAATTGGCCATAATTTTGAGCTTTGGAAGCTTAAAATTGAAGATCTCCTTGTAGATTGAGAAAAATGGGAAACGGTTTGTCCAGGTACCATTCTGACATGTATGTCAATAGAAGAATGGGAGAAACTTGAGAGAAGGGAAAGGAGTACAATTTGATTTTATCATGTATATTCGGTACTGTTGAATGTCTTAGGTGAAGATTCGGCTAAGAAACCATGGGACAAGTTGGGAAGCTTGTACCAATCAAAATCCCTAGTAAATAAGTTGTTTCTCAGAAAGAAATTGTATCTTCTGAGGGTGAGTGAGGGCAGTTCAGTGAATGAGCATTTAAATGCATTTAATACCATTATAAGCTAGTTATCCTCTGTGGATATTAAAATCACTGAGGATGAGAAATGTGTTAGCCTATTATGTTCTTTGCTAGACTCATGGGATAACTTAGTCGTGGCTATAGGAAGTGATTCAACCACATTAGTGTTAGAAGATGTGGTTGAATCTCTACTGTCATAGGAAATGAGAAGGAATAACATGGAAGGATCGGCCAAAGATGCATTAGTGGTGAGAGGTCGACCGATTAACAGAGATAAGGAAAATTATTTGGTATAAATTCTAAGTCAAAGGGTAGATCTAAATCCCCTGTTCAGTGGAAGAGAATATGTTGGAAATGTAGTAAAGATGGCATTAAAAAAGGGACTACAAGTCAAAGGAAATGTAATTCAGTAAAGGATCCAAAGAGGAGAAGTCGACCGAGAGAAAGACAACCCTAGACAAGGGAGGCAATGTGTACCTGGCATTGACCGATACACAATCAGATCAATATGTTTGGTTGATCGAATCAGGAACATCCTATCATATGAAACCACATAGAGAATGGTTCTATGAATATGAACAATATGAAGGAGGAGATGTGTCCTTGGGGAATGAATCGACAACCAAAATTGTCGGACGAGGAAATTTTTGACTGATACTGTAGGATGGGAGGAGTAGAACCCTTCCATGTGTGCTACACATTCTGGGTTTGGAAAGAAACATGATATATGTTAGAAAGATGAGTGATGCAGGGGTGCACACTCTATTTCAGAAGGATACGTGCAAGATGGTCAGAGGTGAGATGGTATTACTGAAAGGAGTTCATATTGGAACCCTATACAAGTCATTAGGGAATGTCGACTCGACTGGATGCAACAACATTGTTGTTCCTAAGTCGAATCAACTTTGTCTCAACTCGATTCGAATTGGGTTGAGTCGATTCAAACTGATTCAAAAAGTCATCATAAAGTTGACATGACCATGCTATGGCACAAGAGGATGGGACATATTGGAGAAAAAGGTCTTCGATCTATGCATAAGAAAGGTATGGTTGAAAATTTTCCTGAATGTAATTTAGAAGTCGAATTTTGTGAACATTGTATATATGGAAAACAAAGTCGAGTGAGGTTCCCATCTGGAGTGACAAGGCAAAAGGGGATTCTAGAGTTGGTTCATAGTGACGTGTTTGGACCTATTTTAGTGCCTTCACTTGGTGGATCCCTGTATTATGTCTCCTTCATAGATGATTTTTCCAGGAAGACATGGATATATGTCCTGAGGAATAAATAAGAGTTTTTTGAAAAAATTCAAAGAGTTTAAATCTCTTGTAGAAAACCATACATATAAGAATATTAAGGTGTCGAGAATGGACAACAACGATGAATTATATGGAAAGGAATTTGATCAGTTATGCAAGCAGTGTGGCATATCACGTCAACATAACACACCATATACCCCACACCAAAATGGATTTGTTCAAATAATGAACAAAACATTGATGGACAAGGCAAGGAGCATGCTCAGTGGTGCTGGGCTCGCTCAAGAATTCTAGGAGGAGGAAGTCAACACTGCAAAATATCTATTGAATATTTATCCTTCGTCGACGCTAGTTGACATGAATCCACATGAGGTATGGTCTGGTAAGAATCCTTCCATATCACATCTAAAAGTATTTGGATGTGATGCATTTGTGCATGTTCCCTAGGAAAAAAGGAGCAAGTTGGACAAGAAGGTAGTTAAGTGTATTTTCATTGGATACAAAGAAGGAAAGAAAGGATATAAGCTTTGGGATCCTACATCAAGGAAAAAAATGTACAATCGAGATGTGGTACTCAAAGAAGTCAGAAGTAAGTCCGAGCCTGAAGAAATTGTTCAAACAAAGAATAATCCAGAGAAGGTGAGGTTTGAACTGAGGAATCAAGAAGATTATTTAGATGAGTCGAATGAATCCAAACAAGAGGTGGAACAACTGACCCCGGTTGTAACGAGGTTAGAACGAGTAAGAAAACTAGTCGAAAGGTATAGTCCACCCGATTTCCATTCCACATTCATGTTAAATGACACCGATGATGAGCTCAAGTCGGTCGGGGAGGCAATCGAATCAACAGAGGGAAAAATCTGGAAGGACGCCAGGGTCGAAGAGATGGAATCCTTGCACAAGAATGAGATGTGGGAATTAGTTAAATTACGTAGTGGAAGAAATATTGTTGATAGAAAATGGGTATTCAAGAAGAAGATGAATGCAATAGGTCAAGTTGAGAAATTCAAAGTTTGACTGGTAGCGAAAGGATATTCCCAAGTTGAAGGAGTCGACTTTGGTGAGATTTTTTCCCTTGTTGCAAAATTAACTTCAATTAGATTACTAATGTCTCTAGCGGAAACATTTGATCTAGTAATAGAACATACGTATGTAAAGACAACATTCCTACACATAGAATTAGAAGAAGAAATAGACATGAAATAGACTGAAGGATTTGTAGTAAATGGAAATAAATATTTGTAGTGCGAATTGCAAAGATCCATTTATGTTCTAAAAAAATCACCACAGATGTGGTACCAAACGTTCGACACATACATCCTTAGTTTGGGGTTTGTGATAATCAAAGTTGATCATTGTATATATTCCAAAGAAGAAGGTGGGAATTTCATATATATAGAATTGTATGTCGACAACATGTTGTTGATTGGAAACAACATGAACGCAATAAAGGAGGTGAAGAAGAAAATATCCTCCAAGTTTGACATGAAAGATCTCGGTGACACAAACTTCATTCTGGGAATGGAGATAAAGAGAGATGGAGAAGCTAGAAAGTTTTGTCTGAACTAGAAGAAGTATATTGAAACAATCTTGAAACATTTCAACATGTAGGATTGCAAACCTGTGAAGGTGCCAATTCCCATGGGAGCAAGGCTAGCTATTGAACAATGTCTAAGGAAACAAGAGGAAATAGACAACATGACATGTGTTCCCTATGCAAGTGTTGTTGGTCTTATAATGTATGTGATGGTCTGCACTCGACCAAACATTTCCCATGTAGTGGGAGTGTTGAGTAGATACATGCCGAAACCATGGAAGGAGCACTAGTAGACAAATGTCAAGAGAGTATTCAAGTAATTGTGTGGCACAAACGCTTATGCTATATGCTATCAAGTAAAACCTATAGGTGATAGTGAATTAAATGTACATGGCTTTGTCAACACCGATTGGGTTGGAGATATGGATTGACGAAGGTCGACCGATGGATATGTGTTCAATATGTTCGGTGGAGTAATCAGTTGGATGAGTAAGCGATAGGTGGTCGTAGCCTTCTCAACAACAAAAGTTGAATACATGGCAGCCACTCATGGAAGTAAAGAAGCAATATGGTTGCAAAGGCTGTGTTCAGGAATTAAGTTTGAGAAGAGAGCTATGAATATAAGTTGTGACAGTCAAAGTGCAATATTCTTGGAAAAAAACTCGACTTATCATTCTAATACTAAGCACATTGATGTACAATACTATTTTTTGAGAGACATGGTGGAAATAAACAAGGTGCTACTGGAGAAAGTAGACATGTTGGAAAAAACAACAGACTCTTTGACCAAGTCTATGAGTGTTGTGAAGTTCTCTTGGTGCAGAAAGGCAATGGGCATCGTCGCCCTAGGTCTATGAACGAGAGTTCAGAGATCTCTTGGTTTCAACAAAGAAAAAAACAAGTGGGAGAATTTTAGGTTGTTATATTCTTTGAAGTGAAAGTCTAGTCGAGGTGGATCAATTGACAGTCAAAGTGGAAGGAACCAACAACAAGCCTAAGTTCGAGTTGGTTCAACCGGGTAAATTCGAATTCAAAGACATTGTCATCAAATTAAGGGTTGAGGTGGTTCAACTAGGTAAATTCGAAGTATAAGACATCGACAACAAGTCGAAGAGGTCAATCAATAAGAGGTTGACATGCAGGTGTGTGGAAATTGACTGAAGACCGAATGAAGACCGACTGGTAGTTGACTGGTAATCCGACTGGTAACCCGACTTGGTAGTCGACTGTAACATAATCATGAGATTTGCAGGATTTGTAGCCAATGATATTGGTGGATATGTAACCATTTTTGGGTGCCTTTTATTTATGGTTTTTCCTACTGTAAATACTATAAATAAGGCATGTTGTAATGTTGTAAAATTTAATTTCTAATTAATAATTTAGAGGTTGCTGGTCATGCAGATGTAAGCCGAGTTGGATACAAGGTTGTTCTTGTGTAAAGAAAGAAGGTATGATGTTGATTGTGTCTTAGTTGTGGACCAAGGTTGTTCTTGTGTAAAGAAAGAAGGTATGATGTTGATTGTGTCTTAGTTGTGGACCAAGTTTAGACATGTAACCTTTTATTTTGAATGAATAAGACAACAAGAAAGCAGAACACTCAAGGAATGTTGGTTTTCCCGTTTGGGTTTCCAGGGTAAAATCTTAGTGTACTGTGTGTTTTCTTTGTCATTTAATTTCTTGTTTAAATATTTATTTCTCTCTTATGCTAGGTTTAGTGTGGAAGTGTTCCTCATTTCCTAACATTACCTTCCAGGGCCAGGTGGTGTCTTCCCTGCGTTTATCAATGCACTCTCCTTTGGGTCCTCCTGTATATTCTTCCATTCCCTCTTGGAAATGGCCAAAGGATGATCATACTTAGGGCTTTTTTTCAATTGAACCCTATATTGATCTTTGACATATTTCAAATATGTACGAGCCCTCGAGGTGATTTCAAACTTGTTAAATATATCGCCAAACAGGCCGACCATATGGTCTATAAGATTATTTTTCAAATCTTTATTCTGGGAATTCTACCATGTGCAAATGGTGGGACCGAATATATTTAGAGGCTTGTCATGCAAGGTCCTATAAAAAATATTGTTTTCTGAAAAACGATATGATAACTAGATTAAAATAATATGAAATATGTAGGTTCCAATAAAATGGTAGGAATCAACTATTTAACATATTCAAAAATACCTAGGATTTATTGTATCTTCAAGGGAACAAAGTTTTCATCCACCAACAAGTTGATGGAGAGTGTTCCCGAGATTTGAACATGTGTTTCCCTAGGATAACAATTCTTTGGCTGCACATAGCCAATATCCTCATGAGATTCTCAATGTAGACCTTCATGAGCATGGTCTAGTATGTGTGGTGGGGGTGTCTCATGGGCCCCACAATTTTTAGTCCTCTGAGGCACATACAGAGAGGAAAATAGACTCCTAGGTATGTGTCTCATGTTAGGAAGTTGTGGGGTTTGTGCATCACTTCCACTAGTAGCATCCCCATGACCAGGCTGCCCCGTCGGATTCAAAATTTCCTATAGAATGAAAATGTTAGAGTATTTTACATATAATGGCATCAGACAAAAATTTCATAAATCAATATATGTCTGAAATAGTTTTTTTTTTAAATTGCGCTTACCCCATATTGTTTTATATCATGTCTTAAAATTTCCATCCTTTTTTTTACCCTCCTCTGTAAGTGACTTAGACCTAGCCAATTCAATGTATTCCTTATTTTCCTTTCTCAAGGCCTTTCAAATTGTTTCCACCTGGTTTATGGAATCGTATATTTCATTCCACACAACATCCTTCTCTGACAGTGTGTTCATCTGCATCAACAAATTATAAACATGTTGATTCAATTATTGTAAGAAAGAATTGATATGAAAATCATTATGAACCTGCTCCAAGCTAGCTGGTGCCTCCCCATGATCACCCTGCCACATTATAAGATGAATGCCAATTTAAAATGTTATAAAAAATAATCTATGAAGCAAGAGCTATTAAAATGTGTGTTAAATATATAAAAAGGAAAACATTAATTACATGTTTGGTATATTGGTAGAACATGTTTACCCCCATAATAGTAGTGCTTCCATTGATTCAATTCAAATTGTAATCGATCAAAAAATCTTCCCCTGGAACTATTTTTTTCACTGCACATACAAATATTTGATTTCCTTCACGCCCTTCAAATATATAATTGGCTTTCTTTCTTGTTGTCCTAGGTCTTTTACTATTAATAATCCCTATAATATTTCCAAACACCTTTGGCCTTCCATCAATATACAACGTCGCTCCTTTACTGTGATCATTGTCTTTTAGATGTATGTAATTTGCAGTGACTGCATATCTCCGCATACTTGGAATATATCGGAGTAGCCTCAACCAATATCCATAGTTGTAGCATGGCCCGAAATACTCCATCAACTCAACAAGTCCTCCATCTTTCATCTTTATTCCATCCATGGAAAATAGACCCATGCAATATATGGACGACGGAGTAATGTGACAAATCCTCTCATTGACACAGAAGTCAGTGTCCAACTGAGGAAGTTTATTAGGTATCCATGGTCTCAGTAAATGTTTGTACCTCAAAGGAACCTCGATGTCACCTATTCTCTCATCATCATATGAACATGAAACTCCTTTAGCAGGAAAGAATTCCACGTGACTACAAAATTTTCTTCTGACCTTTTCACCTCTAGTTGATCTCTCCCTGTTATATGTGTTGGACGTCGTAATGCTTTCCCCCCTCCCTCCAGAAATTCCATTGCTTGAGGATAATAGGTTTGATAGGTACCTGTTTGGTTGTACCTACACTCAATTGAATGAGAAAACGTAGTTAGCGACGATGTGATTAAATTTATCCACATCCTTCACATGAATAGACATCATCAAAATGCATGTGCCAAGCATGATCATAATAATCACATGTGAACATTGGGCTTGAGTACACAATTCACACTTTTTTCTTTGGTGAATATGGAATAAGTGTTGAAATAGGACTTATATGGAATCACGTTTCATACTAAAGGTGGGGCTTGTAAGTTGCACCCATAAGTAAGGTACATTCAGATTACAAATATTCTCAATAAATAAGTTATGATTGTGTTACTCTATAAACTATACCCATTGAAACTAATGGTGATAATAGACATATGGATAAAGGTGAAGTATAACCATTACAATACCATATGGATTCAATGATACTAATTAGCCTAATAATCTTGATTATGAATAAGTACTGATTGCAACCATACGTATTTGGTTACCATGTAAGTGATTGTTACAACTTATCTATAAAAGTGTTTAAGGTTCTCTATTGAATACTAAGGATAAGCTAATGTGGTTTGATTCCCATTGATTGATCGTATTGAAAAAATAGTGATAAGTAACAGTACTGCAATTACCTATATATAGAGTTACATTAGGTATCATAAACTCATATAAGTGAGAGATTTGTGTGATTTAATGCCATAAACTCACCTCATTATGGAAGGTAATATGGTTCCTAGTTAAAGGTGATTATACTAGTAATAGTGGTTGATTGAAGACAATGGTCTTTGCTCATTATCTGTAACAATATTGATAGACCCCATGTTGTTTCTATTATAGATACAAGATGATTACTAGCTCATAGGGTAAGTAGATAAATCCGAATCATGTTAGCTCATCATGAAATGGGAAACATACTGATACTTCTTATTATTTATGTTACTAAGAGCTCTACTATTTCTGTGATAGCATCACATTCTTCTTTAGATAAAGGTAATCACATAACTAACACCATATGCTTACTTACAACTGTTGGAACCACTACATGATGTGTAACTATGAAGTAAGCTCTACTTTAAGCTCGATATCAACATGTTACTACATAGACCATATGTAATAATACATAATAAGAAATACTAGTAACATAATCAACACAAATATAGCGTTCATTGAACTATTAGTGATATGCCATTACTACTACTATTCTGATCACCAATCCATCACATAGCTAGTGTATTAGTACTAATTATGATAGTGATTAGCTTATTACACACATTGTACAGGCTAAGCTCCATTGATTTCCATTACTTGGATATGGATTAGTACAACACTAAATATGAGTACAACTTACTTATATGAGTCTAATGTATCTAATTATGAACTACTGATTACACTGGTTTGAATCTCTCATTGTGTAGTAGCCAATGATATGACTTCCCTTTAATTCCATAAAATTCCAAACTATGAATATCATCCTGGTACTTCAACAATGATCACTATAAGGAAGTAAGTCCATTGAATAGGGATACTACTAACTTCTGCCCTATTTGTCCAGTTAGAGTTAAAGGTTTTTGTATGAGTTATACAATAAGGAATAGAAGCAAACGACATGACTGCTAGCTCGAAAATGGTCATTTGTTGTCAAAAGTATGCAATTTATGAAAGAGTGATGGATATTTTCACATATGTCCTCACATTTTTTGATGATGATATTAAAATAATTTAAAGTAAACAATGTTTCCAATGTCTTATTACTAAATGGTTCAGTGAATAGAAAGTCATATTGCATGTGAAATTCCAAAATCTATGGTTTGTATTGATAACCAATATTTGATATAATATCACCATGGAAGGAAACATTTACAATGTGTAGATTGTGGTTGGGACATGGTGATTATTGACATGTATTCTCCTTCAATAATTATTTTCACCCAATGTAAAACCACACTCAATCAATTTCTTCAAAAAAAAAGACCCGTAGAAAGATTGGAGAAATCTTGTCGATTTTACTTAAAGTGCGTGGTGTCAAGATTAGTAGAGATGGTAAATTTCTTCCTTCGGAATTTATTTTGGGATATTTGTATAATTAATAACAATACCCATTTGATGTCTAAAATTAAAACCTTAGTGAAAATCCTTGAAAAATGGAACCCTTGACATCTAGTTATGTTAGACCAAACCCCACTTTCATTGTGCTTAGAGAAGCTAACTGCTCTATAGCTTGGGTGGGGGTAAATTTCCATTATTTGATGTGTATCTTAGTGAAATAGTCCTACCCACATTTGAAAACGAAAACATAGTACTCACTTTTGTTATGGATAATCATGAAGATGATGTATGTTTCTTGATATAAAGGGAATGATTTGATTCAAATGATATATTTTCTTACATGCCTATGCCATTAATGGATGGTTGGTTAATGCCTTGCACATAATTTATAGGAAGTTCCCATATTCGTTTTCAACTTTTTTTAAGAAAGAATGAAGTAGTATTCCTAATCTTCCATACATGCATTATCTCTATCCAGATTGGATGCACTGCATGTTATATTATATTGTAATGTACATATAGCATCACATGCAAATTAGTCAAACATAGAGAGCCTTGCTTTTTAGTTACGTTGTATTTGAAGATGTTTTTTTACTTTTGGATCACAAGACTTTGGTTTTCAACACATTCTACCACTTGTTGCCTTTAAGTGGACCTCAAACAATGAAAATAATTTTCTTGAACATAAAAAAAATGATCAACAATGAGTGTTGTAAATCATTTGGCATATGTCAACTTCAACATCTAAAGTTAGGGAGTGTGATGCATCTTAATGTATTATTAATCAGATAAATATGTTGAATTATTAAGAAAAGAAAGCAACTACTATTGGAGGTGGTATCTCAAGTAAGAAGAAATTACATTTGCGTAATCTATATCATTGTATTGGCATGACCTATTAACAAATGAAACAAAATGAACCTATGTCTATGGGAAATAAAAGATCTGGTTGAAATATGGACAACACAATTAGAATTATTCTTAGAGAATTTTTGGTGAAAATGCACAGGGAGTCAAAGATATGGGTGTTTATATCCTTCGTATGGATTGCAAAAGTGTATGATGAATCAATCATTGTAACTTCTACAAATTCAATGAAAGAAAACTCAAGTCTACAGTTTTTAGATCTCCAACATTTATTTTGGGACATGGATAGGTTCAAAATAAAGTCTATCTTGGTATTGATTTCCAAAAGGCCATATTTATCTCAAGGGTTTTGATGGTGAGGTTGTAGATGAAGGGGAATAATCAATTCCTTCATATGATACCTACTTACATCACATGGAAAGGTTTTATCATAAAATTTCCTTAACAGAAGATCAAACCAAGGCACAAACTGAGAGACTTCATAGTTCAAACTATATCTTTGTAGGGAATGATCATATCTTTTAGGACTCCATAAATGATAATATTTCTTCCATCTACCTTTGTCTTCCCATTTTAGTAATACTCACAAATTAGAACAATTGTTCTATGCCACATGTGATTTCACACTAGCATAAGAATGTTATTCCTGTTATCTCATCCAATCCAAATTGTCAGTGGTTACTCAATTATCTTTATATCATCCTCTAGTGTGACAATTAGTGTAGTTTTAATTATACAAGGTAAGGTTGCCATATGAATTTTTTTATTATCTTAATCACCCCAAAACATTGATACTGTACCCCCTACTTTAAATTTCAGACAACTATCTATCACACAAAACTATGTGGGCATGTACATATAAGAGAGGTGTCGACATACCAAGTCCAAAATTTTATCTCTATATTAAAATAATTCCATATGTTGTAGATGAAAATAGATGGTAGGAGTTTCTAGGACATTAGTGTAAGACCAAACAATTTTATATTCAGTGAAAAGATACTTGCAATAATACATAGTATGCATTGTCAAGCTTAGAGGATTTGTCTAAGCAACTTCTTTGTAGGGTCTTCTATGCTATCAAAATTCACCCAGGACTTGCACTTGGACTCACATGCTTGCCACACATTATTGTTATCCTGTATTAATGTAGGGAGGAGCCCAGGGAGGATCAGATTCTTGTCATGGCTACTGAAAATGATTTTCCTTATCACTAGAGCATGGCCCATTGGATGTTCCTCAGGGAATTTTTTATGAAGTACCTTTAGCTAAAAAATGCAATTAAATTAGGGCAATGAATAATATTTCTTTGAAACCCTAGATCACTAAAGATGAAAGCATTATGTGGGTTGGAAGGATCTTGGAGTATAGTGAAATTTTTTCTTGCTTCGGGGTCTGGAAATGTCACAGGTTGATAGGAATCAACCATAGGATAGCCAACACTGACGTTACTTTGAGTTGTATTACACTCATATCCTGAAAATCCAATTCAACTTGAAATGATCACTGTTGCTGAAATGCATTCTGGGTTTTGAGCTAGTTTGGTTGTGGATTTTTCCTCACGAAACTTGTGCCAATAGGTATTTCCTATGTTTAATTTGTGGGCCCCTGAGTGTAAACACACCACTTACAAAGGCCAAAGGCGAAGAAGGAGGGAGTGAGACTGATGACAATAATGATTTGTGACTAGAATTTAGGCATATAAAACACTATCTCCTATCATTTATTTGTTGCGGTTGTTGGTTCATTAGTCAACATAGACGATACATTCATTACACAATCAGGATTCCCAGTTTCACTTCACATTTGGAATTCTGTAGATGATATATGAAAAATTGTTCATGCATGAATTCTATTAAATGGAACGAGGATGTTTGTGACTTGGAATATGACCTGATTTTAGCACGAGAACAATATCATCATCTCCATGATTTTAGATATAGAGTACAACATTTTAGACCTCTCAAAGAAGTGCTCTGGAATTTATTTATTCATTGATTTAAAGGGGTTGCTAATTATATGTATTCCAAACACCTACTTCGTCCAACAGCTCACCTAACATCCCTTCTTACACACTGAATTCCCTAGATTTACTGGCTACCTTTCAAATGATTGTGCAATCTTGAATATTTCATGAGAATTTAAGGTGTGTGTTTCCTCAGGTGAGGGTTCCCTATGGTAAGGTTATACCATCCCTTGGGAATCAATGTTATGTGGGCTAGGAATTTGCAAATGATTTGCTTGTTGTTGGAGTGCCTGGAATTGATTCTAGTCTAGAGAATGGATAGAATGTAAACTGTAAACCCCAAAATTGTGTCCAGAATGAATTCGCGGGTTCAATCCAATGCATAAATAAACCATTTTGACATAAAAATAACCCGACAAAAAGTAAAATGCAAAGGTGCTCACCGATTTTGGTGACATTACTGGTGGCTAGGGCCTCCTTGATGTGGGCTAGGGCCTCCTTGCTAGTCGGCTCATGTTGTCCCCTTCTTGTCTCGAACAGGCTTGATTGAATATCTTCATAGTTTATTGGGCTCCAATTGTCTCCTTGCTATCTCGAGTGGGATGGACTATCGAATATCTTCACAGATTGCATCAGTTGCAAGGTTGTCTCCTTGCCGTCTCGGGTGGGGTTATAGGGTTGCCTTCACATGTGGGTTGGGTTTTGTTTGGTTGGTTTTTGTCACATTCGTTTTGTTTTAGTTATTTCATATTAATATGTTGTGTTATATATAATATACTTAATATATTTATTATATTTGTTACATTTGTTTTGTTTTGGTTATTTCTTATTATATGTTTTGATATGTATAATATATATATATATATATATTAATATTAATTATATTATATACAACACATAATTAATATATTATTATATATTATATACTTAATATATATAAGTGAAAGGTTACATTGGTTATAGTTATAAGGCAAGGGAGGTTAAGGGTGATAATGTTAAAAGGGTAAGGGGTTATATAGTAAGGGTGATAATGTTAAAATGGTAAGGGGTTATAGTTATAGTATGACGAGAACGATGAAAATAACAATGATGATGATGACGACGACGACGATGACGATGATGATGATGATGATGATGATGACGATGATGATGATGATGATGATGACGAAGATGATGATGATGATGAGGATGAGGAGGAGGATGGAAATGTTGATTACGGTGATGGCAATGATGATGATGATGAAGAACATGACAATGATGACGATGATGATGACGATGATGACAATAATGACAATGAAAATGATGAAAATGATGATGATAGGGAGGAGGATGATGACTATGTTGATTATGTTTATGATGATGTTTAGTGCTTAGGTAGGGTTCCCCTTTTTTTCCTCTCCTCTTCCCCTTGGTCCTAATTGGTCATTGTTTTGGCTTTATTAAATAATTTGAGGTACTTGTTTGGGGCACTCTCTTACTTTACCAGACCAATTTGTGACTCCCTTTATTTACATAATCCCTATCTCATAATCCATATATACCTTGACCCATATAATCCCTAAGCCCTATAACCTCTAACTCCTATAATGTCTATAAACCATTGCTTTTGTAACCCCTAACAATTAATTTATACTTATAATATAGATAAATAGTTAACTCAGTAGACAATCCCTACAACCCAAACACCTAACCCTTATAACCACACTAAACCTAAACTCTAAATGTTATAACCCCTAATTTTTATAATAACTAGCTCCTTACCATATAAACCCTAACCATTATAACCCATAACCCTTAACCAATATAAATCTTAATCCATGTCCCTATGATACCTACACCTTTTAACATCTATAATAACTAACCCTTAAAACTATTATTACCACTAAATCCTATCCAACCCTCAAACCCCTCTATCATGTAACCATTATTATTTAACTTTTATAAACCTTATTCCTTGAACATTAACCTTTATAATCACTATTTTATAATATTTTAAACACAAAACCTTGTTACAAAACCACCGTAATCATATAACCCTTAACCCATATATCCCAAACCACCTATACACTTATAAAATTTGATGATGATGACAATGTTGATTATGGTGATGAAAATGACGTCGACAACGATGATGACGACGACGACGATGACAATGACGATGATGATGAGGACTATAATGACAATGATGAAGACGATGATGATGACGACGACGGTGATGAAGAGATGATGAGGATGATTCCAACACCAATGATGATATGATGGTGATCATGATAATGGAAATGACGACGACGACGACGACGACGATGACGATGATGAATATGATATGATGATGATCATGGAAATGGAAATGACGATGACGATGATGATGATGATAATGATGATGATGACAATGATGATGATGAAGACAATGTGATGAAGACAATGTGATGATGAAAATGATGACGATGACAATGACAATGACAATGATGATGATGACGATGATAAGGAGGAGGAGGATGATGACAACAATGTTGATTATGGTGATGACAATTATGATGATGATGATGAGGATGAGGATGAAGCTGATGATACTGACTATGAGGACAATGACAATGATGATGATGATGATGATTATGGTGAGGACTAAGAGGATGAAAGTATTGATTATGATGATGATGATGACAATGGAATTGACGATGATGATGACAATGACGATGACGACGATGATGATGGCAATGATGACGACAATGAAAATGATGACGATGATGCTGAGGAGGAGGAGGAGGAGTAAGACGATGAAAATATTGATTATGGTGATGATAGAAAATGAAAAATGATGACAATGATGATGATGAAGACTACATAGTGATGATCCATGTCATACATAGTGATTCCAACCCATAACTTTAGTACCTCATTGATGACGACGACGATGATGATGAGGACTATGACAATCATGATTACGATGATGATGATGATGATGACCATGGCGATGAAAATGATGATGACGATGACAATAATGATGATGACGACGATGATGATGACCATGGCGATGACGATGATGATGATGCTGAAAATAACGATGACGATGATGATGATCATGATGATGACGATGGTGACGATGGTGACGATGGTGATGATATGATTATGATCATGACAATGGAAATGAAGATGATGATGTTAATGATGATGATGATGATGATATGATCATGATCATGGAAATAGAAATGACGACGACGATAATGATGAAGATGACGATGATGATGACGATGACAATGAATATGATGATCATGGAGATGACGATGATGATGACATGATGGTGATCATGACATGAATGGAAATGATGGCGATGACGGCGAAGATGATGATCATGGCACTGGAAATGAAGATGATGATGAAAATGACAATGTTGACGATAATGACGATGATGATGACAATGAAGATGACGACGACGACGATAACTACAATGGCAATGATGACGATGATGGTGATGATGATGATAAGGAGGATGACGACGAAAATGTTGATTATGGTGATGAAAATAATGATGATGATGATGATGATGATGATGATGAAAATGAATATGATGACAATGATAATGATGACGATGATGATGATGATGATGATGAGGAGGAGGAATACAATGTTGATTATGATAATGATCATGACAATGGAAATAACGATGATGATAACAATGATGATGATGATGATGATGATGATGATGATGATGATGATGATGATGATGATGATGATGATGATGATG
>JZKD02S1847332.1:35666-74610 GCA_000966675.3 Picea glauca
TCAGCTGACATGGCAGAAGGGTAATGTGTACTACCATGTTGGCAGTAGTAGAAGATGTGGCAGGTGGCAGGTGGTGTGGAATTGTGGTGGTGGAATGCCTACTCACCTGTGGAACCTTGACTCTAGACCCACTAAACTCGGATGTGGGGGTCCCTAGTGGTTTTGGAAATCACCACAGGGTATCCCTGGTGCTTTTGGAAAACACCAATAGAGGTACCACAATGCACCAGGATGTTGACAAGTTGTCAAGAAGGAAACTGACAATTTCCACTTCGTACCATCCCCCCTTTGTTAACGTTCGGTAGGTCAGGGGGGCATGATACAATGGCGACCGTTGATCACCGTCAACCCTCATTGATCCTCTATCGTTGGATTAATCAGACGAGAAATTTTTTGCACCACAGAGAATGGGTTCAGGGTGGAGCCCACCCATTCCGATGACACAATAAACAAATGCCAGGTGGGAAACTATGGGATGTGGGGCACAAAAAACTACATTAATGGGTGCCAACTGAGGTAAGAAAAGGAAAAAAGGGAAAGAGGGGAGATAGGATGAATATTGAGGTGGAAAAGATAGGTCGGTAAATTTATAGGTTGACATGGCGCCATGTGGACCCATTATTCCATGTCAACATCCTAGTCAGCTAAAATTCTCAAAAAAAATAAAAAATTGACGGAAATTTACAATGATTCCCAGGTGATTAACTTGTAGGCCATTTTCGGAGGCGTAAACGACATTTTCAAAAGTCAATTTTTTACGAAATTGTATGTTGTTCAAGTCCATATAGTTTTTTCATCTAAAATAATAGATCTTGGAGAGATATTTCTAACAAGATAAACTATTCATCAAATGGAGACTATATGAGGGAGTTATAGACCAAACAATGCAAGGTAATTTTTGGGCACCGGTTCACTCTAGAGGCCATAACTTCCTACTCGGGAATCAGATTGGAGCACAGGATAAATCAATGGAAATATATTGATCCATAGAAGACATTCATAGAGTTGGATTCATAATATGGGAATTTAAAAGTTCACATGAGAAGGTAGAAGGCACCTATAGTATAATGTGCTAAAAAGAGTAAATTAACCAAAACTTTAGCAGGTTGTATCTAGTATCTTGAAGCTCAGATAAAGGTGAAACTTGGACATATTTTCCAAAATATGGTCATGAGGAAACCCAATTGATATTTTTTCAAAATCCCAAAGGATCTAGTGTAAAGGATTCATGGACACAACCAAAAGTGCACCTCTTTGAAGGGTGTGTAGAAGGAGAAAATGGGTAATGATTGAATGGCCATAACTTTCTGCTCAAGACTCAGAATTGAGCTAGAAAGTAGTCCTTGGAAAGGTCTTAGGAAAAGGAGTCTAGATAATCAACCATAAATGTGAATTGAACTACGAAATTCACAAGAAATAAAAAATATTATTATTGGTGTATTTAAAAGGCACAATGGTGCATAAATTGATAGATTTGCTAAATTATTGTGGTCTAACAAATCCTATTGCATGCACATTTTGTAGAGATAAGGGAAAATAGAAAAAAACATGGTCAACATAAGGACCAGAGGCATGGAAGATGCACAAAGGAATTACAACCATGAGGATGAATTTAGGGGGTTATGTGTGAGCATGGGTAATGCAAGGATATAATCGAATGGGCATGGAGAAGGAAAAGAAGAAAGTATGAATTCAGTGGAGACTATAAAGATTCTGAAAAGAGATGTCCAGAGTTATAAATATAATAATAAGAGGATTATGAAAGCCAAGGAGAAACAATATGGCTTCAACATCAAGTTGTTGTAGAGCTTGGACAGAATAGAGAATAAAATGGACAAGGAGACAGAATCAAGCAAGTCAAGGAGTCGTAGATATCATTCCAGAAGGGGAGAATCTCAAGGTGTTGGTAGACACCCTCGTCACTCACTAAGACACTCGTTTATAAGAGCACATATTAGTCCAATCTTATATCTTGTCAAAATGCATAAGAGGAGGTCGGGGTAGATGAACTACAAGGAGTTGAATAAGATCAAGCCTCCTATATTTGATGGTGTGAACAAGAAATATGAGGATGCATAGACTTACCTATTAGGCATGAGGAAGTAGTTCAATTACATAATTACTCACGTGTAGAATGGAAAATTGAAATCTACCATTTCAAGGGAAAATCCTTAATGTGGTGGGACCAGTTTGTGCAAGTGAAACACATTTATGAGAAGAAGATTACTTGGAGGGACTTCAAGCAATGTTTTCAAAAGAACTACTTAACCAATCATTATTATGATAGAAAGATGAAGGAGTTATTTGAACTTAATATTGGGAGTATGGCCATGGTTGAGTATGAAATGAGATTCTTAAAGTTGTTGAAATATGTTGATTTCATCAAGGATGAATATATCAAGATTCAAAGGTACCTGAGTGGGCTTCAATCAAGTTTCAGTGATAAGATACAATATGATGATCCCAAGACATTGGAGGAAACCATAAGGAGAGATAGATTCCTTTATGATCAGCATAAAGGAAGAGCAACTTTCCAAAAGTCTTGGGAAGACAAGAAGAAAGGAAATATGGAGAAGACGAAGAAGGGGACCAAGCCACCATTCTTTAGAAATAATCCTCAGGGACAGCCAGTTCCAATAATCCCAAATGACAGAAACAATGGGGAAAACATCAAGTAAGCAACCTATTAAATGTTGGGGTTATGAAGGAGATCATACATACAGAGATTTCCCCCGCAAAGGTGAAAAAGTGAGGATTGTTCACAATGTAAAACAAGTAGATACAATGGAGGAAATAGGCAGAAACATGACGAGGATCTACATAGCCCTAGATAACAAGCAAGCTGAGTTTTAGTCTCATATGATTGAAGTGGAAGGTAAGATAAATTATCAACCCATTGCTTTTGTTTATTGATTCATGAGCTATCTATAGTTATCTATATCCTAATCCGGTGGAAAGATTTCAATTTCCAAGGAGCAATATTGGGAAATCTTGGTTGGTGTAGCTAGCTATAAGAGCTAAAAGAAGAATTAATGAGATGGTAAAAGAATGTCTAATGGACAAGAAGGGACTATGCACAAGGGGAGATTTGAAGATCATACCATTAGGTTCATATGTTTCCTAATTGGTATGGATTGGTAGGAAAAACATCAGGTTGTCCTATATTGTTACAACAAGGCACTTAATTGCTTGGATGAGGAAGGGAACTTACGAAAATTACAAGTTATTTCAAGGGCAGTAACTATTAGAGAAGTTTCAACCTTGCAATTGAAGAAAAGATTCAGGAAAGGATGCCAAATATTTGCAGCACATATGGAAGATAAACCCAAGGATAAAGTGCCAAAAATTGAAGACTGTGTAGTATTGAAAGAGTTTGAGGATGTGTTTGGAGAGATAATGGGGTTTCCACCCAAGAGAGATATTTATTTCTCTATCAATTTGATTCTTGGAGAAGCCCCAGTGTCCAAGACTCCTTATATGATGAGTACACCATAGTTGAAAGAGTTACAAATGCATCGTGAGGAGTTGTTGAATAAGGTGTATATATGCCCAAGTGTGTCTCCTTGGGGTGCTCCAATATTATTTGTGAAAAAGAAGGATGGTACCTTGAGGCTTTGCATTAATTTTAAGAAACTGAATAAGGTGGTTGTGAAGAACAAGCATCCTTTGCCAAGGATAGATGAAATTTTCAATCAACTAAAGGATGCAAAGATATTATCCAAGATTGACCTTCAATCAGGCTATCATCAAGTGAAAATTAAAGAGGAATATATCATCAAGACAACCTTTAGAATGAGGTATGGCCAAATTTACAGTGCTGCCATTTGGGTTGTCAAATGCACCAGTTGTCTTTATGTGTTTGATGAATGGTATTTTCAGAAATTACTTGGATAACTTTGTCATTGTCTTCTTGGATGACAAACTTATCTACTCTAAGTCTGAAGAAGAGAATGAGCAACATTTGAGGATGGTTCTACAAGTATTGAGGGAGAATCAGTTGTATGTGAAGTTGAGCAGGTGCTCATTCTACCAGAGACATATACATTTTTGGGGCCATATCATTTCAGAGGAAGGGATAGCTGTGGATCGTGAGAAGATAAAATCCATTGAGGGATGGTCATTACCAAGGAATGTAGCAGAGGTGAGGTCATTCATGGGGCTAGCGGGATATTATAGAAGATTTATTGAGGGTTTTTCAAATATTTCACACCCAATTACATCTTTGCAAAAGAAGGGTGTAAGATTTGAATGGCCCCTTGATTGTGAAAGAAGCTTTCAACACTTGAAAATATTGATGATAAGTGCACCAATATTGAGGATTGATGATCCTCATGAATATTTTTTTGTGTGCGTTGATGCATTCAAAGAATGACTTGGGGGAGTCCTTAGTCAAAATGGGCATGTGATATGTTATGATTCTAGGAAGTTGCAAGAGCATGAGACAAATTATCCTACTCATGATTTAGAATTGGCAGACATAGTGCATACAACCTTGAATATGTGGAGGCATTACCTCATGCGGAGAAGATTTGAGCTGAGGATGGACCATAGTGGTCTGAAATATTTGTTTGGACAACCAACTTTAAATGTTGGACAAAGTAGATGGATGGAATTAATCAGTGAATATGACTTTGATATCAAGTATATCAGAGTAGAAGAGAACAAGGTGGTTGATGCACTCAGTAGGAGATTGCATGATATGTGTGCTACAACCATTAGCATGTACAAATATAATTTGAGGGAAATAATAAAGGAAGCTACAAAATAAAATTGGCAGTACTTGGAAACAAAGGAAAAATTATAGCCAAGTAATCGGCAGCAGAAAATTAAAGACTACAAGCTAAGGGAGGACATGATCCTCTTGTACAGGGGAAAAGTTTATGTGCCTAATTTTCAAGAGATGAAAATTTTAGTGTTGAGAGAGATGCATAATGTGCCTTCTGCGAAGCACCCGGGCTACCAAAATACCATTACAACTATAAAGAGCCAATATTTTTGKCATGGTKTGAAGAAGGAGGTGGCTAATTACATTGTTAGATGTATAGAATGTCATAAGCTCAAGGATGAACATAGACATCCAGGTTGTTTGTTATAGTCATTGCCCATTGCTGAGTGGCAATCRGAAGTGGTGACAATTGATTTCATMACTAAGATACCCAGAATAGCCAAGCAACATGATTCCATCATGGTGGTGGTGGAAAATCTTACTAAAGCTACCCATTTTATCCCAGTGAAGCTAACTTACAAGGAAGTTAACATTGCAGATATCTATATGAGGTAAATTTCCAGGCTTCATGGTGTGCCTAAGGAAATTGTTTCTGACAGAGATCCCAAGTTCACATCAAAATTTTGGAACAGATTATTAAAAGGATTTGGGACAATTCTAAACTTTAGCACAACATATTATCTAGAGTCAGATGGGAAAACAGAGGTTCAATCAAGTGATTGAGGATATGTTGAGGATGCATGTGATGGACAAACCATCAAAATGGGAAGATTGTTTGCACTTAGTTGAATTTGCCTATAATAATGGGTATCAAGAATCTTTAAAAATGAGCCCATTTGAAGCATTATGTGGAAGAAAGTGCAATGTGTCAATGAGTTGGGACAACCCAGTAGACAAAGCAGTAGTTGGGCCAGAGTTACTTAGGGAAATGGAAGAACATATGGTGAAGATAAAGAGGAACTTGCAAGCTACCCAAGAGAAACAGAAAGGCTATGAAAATAAAGGAAAAACCCATAGAGATTTTAAAGTGGGTGACCATGTGTTCTTAAAAGTGAAGGCCAAGAGAAGTTCCTTGAAGTTGGGGAACTGTAAAAAACTAGTAGTGAGATTTTGTGGAATCTTTAAAATCCTAGAAAATATTGGTCATGTTGCATACATGCTTGCACTACCTTAATCCATGTGCATTCATATTGTATTCCATGTGTCTTTTCTTAAAAAATGTGTACCTGATGCTAATCATGCAATTGATTGGAATGTGATTCAAGTGGATCAAGATGGAGACTTCCGATTACAGTCAGTGTGCATATTGGATCAGAACGAAAGGCCAAGTTGCTCTAAAATCAAGAAATAGGGTTGGTAAAGGTCCAATGGACCTATTACAGTCCTAAAGATGAAACCTGGGAGCATGAAGATGCTATGTGGGAGGAGTACCTACATATTTTTTAATATTTTTTAATATTTTGATTATACATGTGTATATAATGCACTAAGACATTGCATAAATAAGGGGGAGGGGAATGTAATACCCCTAGGATGAACCCTAATTGTAAATGTACATATAGGTTGGTGAACTGGGATATCTTGGTCTAGAGTACCATTGTAAATATGTTTTGAGGCCAGAGTGCATGTGTGGTTATTAGGCTAGAGAGCTACAATTCTAAAAGGTCAGTGAGCCTATCATTGTAATATGTAATCACACTTGGATATTAATAAAAATACATCATTGATGTAGACCAACCAAAAAAAATATTATGGGAGGATAAAAATCCACTAGAAGGAAATGGGGCCAAGGGTCTAGGAGGAGGGGCTAAGCCAAGGAAATATTATAATAATATTTCTGAAAGTATAATTTATGGGATATATTCATATTTATCCTAAGTTTCTAAGTGGGAGGAATGTATCACCAAGTGGGGCCCATGTAATTCCCAACATGGAAAGTGTCAAGTTGGGAACGTGCTTATAAAAGTAAGAACTTAGTACATTTTCCACAATTCACTCATGATTAATTCATTGAATCTTGCCATACTTTCACTCTGCCATCCATGGTCGTACCTATACTTGGTAAATTTTGTAGTTGCTTGTAACCAATGATTCCTTAGAGGTCTAACCTGAAGAAGTAGGTTTTTAGGCTTGTGTGCATGTTGAAGAAGTGGATTGTTAGGTCCATGAGCATTCTCTTTGGGTGAGAGAACTATTGGGAATTGTTCCCTGGATTCTAGAAATAGCTACAAAGCTATGAGACTTTATGTCTGGCTTATTGTTGAAGCCCCGAAAGGGAAGTGGGACAGTCGAAGGATTGTTGAGAAGAGAAGGGGAACACTTCCCGAGGTGGGACATGCTTTGGCAAATGAAAGGTTGTAAGCTAGTTGCAGCAGTTGGCACCTTGGCTTGAGTGTTATTGTGTTGATTAGACCTTATTTTGGCTTAGGAAGTATTCCCTAGTGGAGTTTCTAACCCCAACTCAGGGGTGACCTACTGTTGAGAGATTATGAGCATCAAAGTCTATGGCTAGGAGGAAAGTCTGAGGTATGCATGCAGTTGGTGATTTATTTACAAAGATAACTGCATTCTATGTGTTTTTTTTAGTTACTACGTGATTATTTATGATATTTATGTTATGGGATTTTATTATTTTACTGAGCTTAATTTTATATATTGTTAGGATTGTATAGAACTGCATAATTGTAATCATATGAAAAGCATTTTTATAAATTAATTTGGTATTAGAGGTAGAAATTTTGTGTGGCATTTCCCAACTTGGGGTTGGAATGCTACAATGTTGGTTAAGTACATTAAAATAGGTACCAAATCTCTTTCCTATGCCTACATAAGCCCAAATTTTAGACAAATGTTTTTTAGGCTAGAGACATGTTCTAACAACTTTAAACATAGAAATTTTCCATTGAGAAGGTAAAATTGTGGTTAGGAAGCATAGATGTAGGGAATACAAGTGGAGTCACATGGTTGGACACCCTTGTACACATTTACTGGTATATAGTGAGTACTTCTACATTAGATAGAATGTATATGTGGATTTGATCTTCCACATACCTTTGGGTATATTAGAATCCCCTAGGTGCACCTAAAACCATCCTTAGATAAACCTTTTGACCATATTGTTGTTATAGTACACTAAAAACAACACTCGGGGATATCATTCTAGCGAACCAAGGAATAGAGTAGTACAGCTAAGGGTACACTATATCCTCCTTAGTTAACGTGGTGAAATATTTGGCTTAGTATTATTGTTGGAAACTCTTAGGTATATCATAGATCTATAATTTCAAACACTCCTTTGTCCTTAGGACCATGTAAACCCTAGCCTCTACAAACTAGATAGTTGAGAAAAATAATTTACTGAAATAACAATAATTTTCAATTTTTGTTAGTGCAATTATACTTTAACAGAAGTAATACTCCAATAGTACTCCAAAAGAAAGTTTGGGGCCAACCTATCATAAGACCTATCTCAAAACATTCATTGCATAACATTGATAATAATGGTATAACTCTGTAGTAAAACTTACCAAATCATATTATTATTGGGCAACATATCTCAATACACTCCTCGTGCGATGTTGTACAACTCCCTACAACCATTATGGTGCACCCAAGTGTTGACTCATAAAATGGTCAACTAGCCACCTTCCTACAAATGGTTGCAAGGCACTAATAAAAAAAATTGGTATCTATCTATAAACTATAAATACTTAACTATAGGTGGGGCTCCCTAGTTTAAAAAAGAAATCAACATGCATTGTCCTCTAAAGAACGATATTTTACGGCCTACATCACTTTTATTGAGACGTTTTTATGCATCAGTCATTGTTAATGAAATTATGGAAGCGACGGTCAAAAGAGTATAAATCTTATCTTGGTTATTAACGAAAATGAATGGCCATGTTCATATGAAAGATGTTGTTTTATTTTAAAAGGGGGATGGTATATATTGAAGCTTTCATATGTAAGTCATGTTATAAGGTGGACTTTTGCATGTTAAAATTTGGTTCCATATGAAAACGTAGTATTATAACTCCAATATGTGATCTGCAAAGTGGGTTTTACATTAGAAAAACTTTGGGTTATATTACAAGCTCCAACATGAAATCATACCCAAGAAACTTAACATAGCCTTGCATGATCACGAGGTATTGATCTCTCATAAGTTATTTGGAAAGGTGATGCCATAAAGTATAAATGGGAAAAATATTTTCAACACATTGCATATGGTTTTCGTATCCCATGTTAGACATTCACATTAGCATAAATATAGTGTCATGTCTCAAGGATGGCAATGAGTTGAAAAGGGATAATTGGTATATTTAAACCACAGTTTCATAAGCCTTTTGATTGTTGTTGATGTGGAATGTTGGGCACATGATATATTGCATATTTGGCACATTGTATTGTGTTGTTATTAGATGAATTTGATAGCAGAATGGTGACTTGGAAAAGGATTTAATGGTTTTTGGTACGTGAGTCTCATGCATTGAATGCAAGGAAACGGAGTTTTTGTGAGGCTACCACCCAAACATTTTGGCAGTTTCATTATGTTTCTTTTGGAATTAAGATCTGGAGATATTGTTGTTATTGGAATATTGGGTGGGTGAATCAGTATGAGCAATTTTATTACTTTTAACCACAATGTATATTCTTCAACAATGTTCAACATTTTATATTTAGCATTCAATATATATCATGAGTAGTATAATCATAAGCAGTATCACATGAACAACATCACAATAAATGCATAATACACCAAAATTTACGTGGAAACCCAAATGGGATAAAACCACAGAATGATTTTCTTATATGTCAAAATAATACATTCATTGGAAGCAGCAACTTCCCAATTTTCCAGTTGTAACTAGAAGGAGGCTACAACCCCCTATTCTCGGTCTTCAACCTAAAGGAATCTACAACTCCCTAATTTCTATGGCTCCAAACAGAAGGAGGCTACAACCCCTTGAGTTCTCCGGCACCAACTAGAAGGTGGCTACAACCACCTATCCTTGCCCTGTCATGTCGCCCTGAAATATAAGTGTATACTCATTGTCACTATCGTTGATATTGTCACTGTCACTAATTATGAACCAATCATTAAATCTATCATTGTCTTTGTCATTTATATACCGTCATCAACCAAATATACCCAGATCCACCCACATGGATACCAAAATCCATCACCAAGATGTATCATGCATCAACAAGACATGCCTCTCAAGCATCAACATGTAACCCTCAAAGCATGCATATAAACATACATGTAACTTTGTAGACCTAGTGTATGTGATCACAGACCTGTAGACCTTCCTCAACTTCAAAAACAGGAGAATAACATCTTCATCAAACTTTACCTTAGTCTCACGGGACTAGTTTTTGGATTAGTCACAAACCCTAAATTTCAACAAGCATAACTTCGTACATGTATTGAATAAAGGTTTGAACCTTGTACCGAATATTATTCAATATCTTCTCTGCAATTCCTCCAAGTTTCACTACTTGGAACATCCCAAAAAAGGAGTTATAGCAAAAATGGTAGACCTTGTTGAATTTTGGCTTATTCTAGAGAGCGCACTTGTAGAGCATGTCATGCGCAAAATATTGGATATCTGTATCTGAAAATCATACACAACATACTTAGAACACATCCTCCCAAGACTTCACCCTCCATTGGAATTTTTCCCTTCTTCATTTCATCTTCCCTCTGAAATTTGCCTCAGATATCCTTGGTTACCTCAGATAACAATCACTTGCTCACTTAGACAAATATTCAATAAATGTGTGTGTACAAATGAGAGGCTCTTGATGCGTATTTATACTTTTCCAAGTGACTTATTTACTTAACTTTAGGTCAACTTGTAACTTCTTGTTTACAATTGTTTTACCCTTTTTTCTCATTTTGGGGTCAACTAATAACTTCTTGTTGCAACAATTTATGGGCTTCTTAACCATACTTTGGGGCTTCTTAACCATACTTCAGGGCTTCCATCTTCAAGAGGGAATATCTCCTCAACCGGGAGGAACTACATGGTGTACCACCTATCACTAGAAATAGCATGATGAGGACTATCCATCCATGAGTGAGTTACCTTCATTTACTTCATCCTTCGTGACCTAATTCCATGATCAACTACGTGATCCTTTACCATACTTATGGGTTTCTTGTATAATTCTTCAAAACGTCTTCATGTGAGGGCCATGCAATCAACTACGAGATCCTTAACCATACTTAGGGATTTCTTGTAGACTTCTTCAAAGCATCTTCCTATGAGGTCCATGCTTAGATCTAAGCCATAAGGGGACCACTTTGGAGACTTCTCCAAATACACCCATCACATCAGTCGACATCAATCCACTACTCGTTGATATCAATGACAACCAACTCTCCAACAATACCCCCCTTTGGCATTGATGGAAACAATGATGGCATGGGAACACTCATGCTTCTTCTCATGCTCCCCCTATGATCATGTCTCCCCCTATTACCATTTCTCCCCCCGTTTCTATGCATTTGTTCTTTCTCTCCATTTGCATGCATCTATTCTTTCTCTCCCCCTTCGGCATCAATGGCAAAGGGTAATCCTCCTTGGGAATTCTCCCCCTGTTTGAACTATCCTTTGGGCTACTCCCCCTGTCTGAATTATCCTTTTACTCTATGTGGTGCTTCCTCATGTAAATCCATGACATATATGAAAATCATTCAAAACTCACTTTGGAGAAGAAACTACTCCAAGTTTTTGTCAAAGATACTCAAAGGCCTCACTTGGAAGGGCTTTGGTGAAGATATCTGCAATCTACTCTTTTTTCCCAACATACTCRACCCTGATGTTCTTCTCTACAACCTGTTCTYGTAGAAAGTGAAACTTGATCAAAATGTGTTTCATCTTGGAGTGCATCACTAGATTCTTTGATATACTTATGGCACTGAAGTTATCACAAAATATCARAACGGGCTCATCATATTCAACCTATATATCCTTCAAAGATTGTTTCATCCATAGAACCCAAGTACAACATGTTGTTGCTGCAATATACTTTGCTTCTGTTGTAGACAAAGATACTRATGATTTTTTCTTGCTTAACCATGATACCAGGCACTTACCAAAGTAGAAATTTTCTCCACTTGTACTTCTTCTATCATCAATGCTACCTTACCAATCTACATCTGTGTAGSAAACAAGAGATAAATTATTTCCTTTTGGATACCATAATCCAAACTCTTTTGTACCTTTTAGATATACGAATATCCTCTTCACTACCATAACATGTGATTCCTTTGGTGTTKCTTGAAACCTCGAAACCTATCCAATTGCCTGCATCACATCTGGTCTAGAAGATGTCACATAGAGTAAGTTGTCAATCATCGATCTGTACAGTCTCTGGTCTACATATTTAGAATCGTCATCCTTACTTAACTTGCAATTGGTTTCCATAGGAGTACTGACTGGTTTCTAATCTTCCATTCCAAACCTTTTTAGCATTTATCTGATGTACTTGGTGTTATCACCATAACAATTTTCATATCAGGATCCAAATTTTGGAAATTTAGCGAAATGCTTTATCATTGTGGAAGTATGATAGTTTGGGGGGTCGGGCTATATCCAGTGGTATATAGACAAATATAGCGGAGGCGCAAAAGGTATAACTCGGCGGACTATCGATATTGAAGAATATCGGATCAACGAATAAGGCTAAGGAGTACTGACTGGTTTTCAATCTTCCATTCCAAACCTTTTTATCATTTCTCTGATGTACTTGGTGTTATCACCATAACAATTTTCATATCAGGATCCAAATTTCGTAAATTTAGTGAAATGCTATATCACTGTGGAAGTATGATATTTTGGGGGGTCGGGCTATATCCAACAGCATATAGACAAATATAACGGAGGCGCAAAAGGTATAACTCGGCGAATCGTTGATCTTGAAGAAGCTCGGATCAACGGCTAAGGCACATGTCGGAGAATGAAGTAGCGCAAAAGATAATTGTTCGAAGGCGGGCCGTAGAAACCATTATGGTTTCATTCATGGACTCATGGAAACACCAGAGGTATGTCGGGGAAAAAAGCGGTCTACTCAAAACCGTTTTTTCCAAACCCCCAATATCGGAAGTTGATGGTGTTATCACCTGCTGATTTGGATTTGATTTTTCCAAAGCATCTTGTCCTTGTGTTATTTTTCCACTCAAATTTTATAACTTTTTCACTAGCTCCGTCAAGATCCCATCACCTAAATCCTTCGCCCAATGCGATCATCCAAAACAGTCTTGTACTCCACGAGTCAAAAGTTGGAAAATATCCCAAGCGTATACCTAGCCTTAATTCTTATCTAAATCCCTTAGTTCCATCACTTCATCCATTTTTACCCTTATTTTCGTATTCCCATTGAAAATAAAAAATATGCCTTTTATTAAGCACCCTTATCCTATCCACAAAGTCATGTGTTAAGCCTCATATGCCCAAAATCCTTCGAAAATAGAAAAATGGGGGTTTTTTTATTATTAATATAAATATTTTTATATTTATATTAATATTTAATCCAATATTTAATTTACATAATCACGTCAAATCATGGGCACGAATCTCAATTTATAATGTGGAAAATTCAAAGGTTGGATGGAGGGCACACATGCATATTGGGGATTTAAGTAGGGAGGAGGTTATCTTTGTGAAGGTAGACCGGGAAATACTATCGTGGATTCTTTCGTGGACACATGTTTTTACATGAAGCACATCGGAGGAAAAGAAGTTTGGATTAAAACCACTCCAACCAAAGCCCGATGTAATAAATGCAAACATTTATCATATGTTTTATGTGCAGCATTTTTCCAGGAGTACATTTCAATAATAATTATGGGATTTCCAATCAAAGAAATTCTTCCTCGCGGTGAAATTGTTTTAAAGACATTAATGCTTATTTCCATGCAAAGGATTTAAATGGGAAGATTCGCTTGAACAAAGACTTGGATAATTCTTTATCCAAATATTTACAAGAGTAAAAGAAGAAGATAGAAGGTATTTTACCAAAGACGATAAACTGGAAAAAACACATGGTAAATGTTTTTACACACTGAAATGGTAAATTGGAAAAACATTACACAGTAAATGTTTTTTACAGGGAAATGGTAATAGTAAATTTTTTTTACAATGAAATGGTGAATTGGGAAAACAAGACTTGGTTTTAAAAACCATGGGCATGAATTAAATTATGGAAATTTCATTATACATGATAGAAAACTATTTGGGAATTATTTTTATTTCAAATATATTATTCCCAAATATTTAATGAGAATATCAATAAATGCAATTATATTTGAAAGAGTATGAGTTACATTTCAAAGAGAACGTGACAGAGGAAGGAGCTGGAGCATCCGAGGAATCTGCAGGGATCATGAAACGTTTTTTCTAAAAACCGTCATTTGTAATCATTATAGAAACTGAACCATTTCATTTCAGTTATTGTAATCAGTTACACACTGAATGAACTCAAATTGTATAAGTATTAGAGGTTCTGAGTGTATTAATGAAGGGTAGAAGTGCAAGGGCACAATTCCGGTGGTTTTGGACTCTATTGTAATTTTTCTGGGACTGAATTAAATACATATGTAGAAGCATTTTGAACTGTTCATGAAAAGATTCTAATGGCTATGATATGAGTTTTGTCTTCCTTCACTGTTTGTATTTCCTATGTTCTTTAATTCCATTTACATTGTCTTCTGTTTAAATTGGAGATTTAAAGGCCCAGAATTCATCATTTGATGCTCTTGGCTTAAGCAATTTAAACTGTGTGTATTTCTTCCTAACTCATTCAGAATTCATTTTATTAATGCTCTGATGCAGTTACTTGTTTTTCCCCTTTCCTCTTACACTCTGCAAATTTCAAGTTACAACTCAGATTCATTGCCTCACTTAGCCTTTATACTTTGGAGAGTTCTATCGGGTAATCATTTTTTTCATTCAATTTCAGAGTTTTGACTCCATAGCCCTGTGTGTCCCTCCTCTTTTTGGCCAGCAACTTTACTAAAAACCCCCAAAACAAACCAAATCTAGCCACCAGTTTCCAAAGGAAATATCAAGTGACACGAGAGATCCCTCTCTGAGTTGAGCAGGCTAGTGCCTCATCTCTAAAGTTGGTTGAAACAGTTACCTCTGTCGTTTGTCTATTCAGCCGGACATATTTATAAAGTGCTAATATTTTGGCGTCGTTGTCGGGGATGAAATTGAAAAAAAAAATCTGGGAAAGAACGACATGGTTGAGTTTTAAGGTCTAAGAGAAGCAGACACTTAGGCACATATTGGTTGTATTCCTGCTCTAGCGACTCCATACATCAAAAATCAATTTGAAGGTGATTCCATTGGTAGAAGAATCCAGAAATTTGAATTTTCACTAGCGACTCCACTCTCAATGCAGAATCCAGCTTCCAAAACATCATTGGTGACTCCACTATCTGAAGATGAGTTCAATATCTACAAGGTATGCTCCAATGAATCAATCTCATATTCTTGGCTTTCCAAATCGTATTCCTCACATAAATTGGCAAAAATATTTGCCTAAATTCGAAGATGGGAAAGGAAATGATGTTTCCTTGCACTTGATTAGATTTCACATGCACATATGTAAGTTAGGGGTTGAATTTCATGAGGATTGTTTGATGATAATGTTTATGGCTACTCTAGAGGGGAAAGCAAGATTTTGGTATGAAGGTTTAAAACTGGGTAGCTTATACTCTCTTAAATATTTCCATATAACATTCTTTAAGCATTATGGAGAATCTAATCTTTCATCCTTCGTGTTTGAAGATTGTTGTGAACTTTGTGAACATTTCATTAAGTACCTTGAAAATGTTTTTGGTGATGAAGAGTGTCTGAACGATGAAATCATAGAATCCCTTTACGAATATTCATCCCAGCAACAAATAGTAGCCCCTCCTTTGGTTAAAGATGAAGCTGATCAAGAAATTGTGGTTAAAAGTCATTTTCCTTCTCCTGAACTTGATGAAGATATTCAACAAAATTTTCAGCAAGACAAAGTGTTTCAAGGTTGTCTTTCTTCCCATATGAATGATGTGGTTGTTCAAATTCTAAGTGGCATAGACATGGATGAGGATTCTGAAACTGCATCTATGGAAACTTCAAGAAATGAACAAAAAAATGACATAGAGTTTCAGGAAAGTAGCAAAATAGTGTATGACACTTTCCAATCAGAAATATAGAAAGATAATAAAGAGGCAGTGGTTTTATTTGATTCACTGGAAAATCATGATTTTGAAAATGCATCCATGGGAACTCTAGAATATGAAATAGTGCATGTTGTTAGCTTTTCACATTTACAAGAAGATTATGAGCAGGAACTTATTTCCATTTATTCATTTGAAAGTCAAAATGGCAGTCCTCAAGCAAATTTCCAAAATTTTAATGAAACCAAATCAGAATTGTTTGATGAAAAAGAGGATGCACATAATATGGTTGTCACATTTGAAGATGTTCAAGAATTTATGAATGTTTTTTTTATATGCATGGAAGACTAGAAAAACCTATGGCTGCCATTTCATTTGAAAATGATCTCAAATCAGAAGAAATGGAGCAAGAGAAATAAAAACTTATGAAAGAGGTTTTTCTTTTTGTTTTTACTCATCAAGAAAAAATGATTTTTCAAGATCCTGTGGCCATCCTATTACAGTCATCATTGAAGGAGGAGTTTATTTAATTCATAAGCTCAGATTTTGGATTCAATTTTTGCTTTCAGCGGCCATATTTTACATTTGTTTGCTTTCTTAAGAAAGATGTGAACGGAGAAAAATCTGGAAGCCAATTGCTTGATTGGTTGCATTGGCACTTTAGCATCACTTGATTGAGTATTCATTTCAGCAATTTTAGAGTAGATAGGACTGTGCGAATAAGCTTGTTGGTCAATCATTTTTCAGTTTGGATTTCCAGTAGTATGTACAGTCTGATTTTAGTAGTGTATTCAGTGTTCAGTATCCAGTTGAGAGCAGTGTGCAGAGTTTGGTTTTCAGTAGACAATGGTGACATGACGGAGCAGGGTACACACACATGTTTTGGGAGCAGACCAATGGATCAGGCACCGGGTCTACGAGTTCTTTGCTACCTCACAGGGAGGATAGCATCCCCAGTTGGAGACAATGTTATCACCATAACAATTTTCATATCAGGATCCAAATTTCAGAAATCTAGCAAAATGCTATATCACTGTGGAAGTATGATAGTTTGGGGGGTCGGGCTATATCTAGCGGCATATAGACAAATATAGCAGAGGCACAAAAGGTATAACTCGGTGGACCATCGATCTTGAAGAAGCTCGGATCAATGGCTAAGGCACATATCGGAGAATGAAGCAACGCAAAAGATAATTATTCGAAGGCAGGTCGGGGAAACCATTATGGTTTCGTTCGTGGACGCGTGGCAACACCAGAGGTACGTCGGGGAAAAAAGCGGTCTACTCAAAACCGTTTTTTCCAAACCCCGGATATTGGAATTTGATGGTGTTATCACCTACTGATTTTCATTTGATTTTTCCAAAGCATCTTGTCCTTGCGTTATTTTTCCACTCAGATTTTATAACTTTTTCACTAGCTCCATCAAGCTCCCATCACCTAAATCCTTCGCCCAATGCGATCATCCAAAACATTCATCTACTCCACGAGTCAAAAGTTGGCAAATATCCCAAGCGTATACCTAGCCTTAATTCTTATCTAAATCCCTCAGTTCCATCACTTCATTCCTTTTTACCCTTATTTTCGTATTCCCGTTGAAAATAAAAAAATATGCCTTTTATTAAGCACCCTTATCCTATCCACAAAGTCATGTGTTAAGCCTCATATGCCCAAATTCCTTCGAAAATAGAAAAAAGGGGTTTTTTTATTATTAATATAAATTTTTTTATATTTATATTAATATTTAATCCAATATTTAATTTACGGAATCACGTCAAATCATGGGCACGAATCTCAATTTATAATGTGGAAAATTCAAAGGTTGGATCGAGGGCACACATGCATATCGAGGATTTAAGTAGCAAGGAGGTTATTTTTTTATAATGTGGAAAATTCAAAGGTTGGATGGAGGGCACACATGCATATCAGGGATTTAAGTAGCAAGGAGGTTATTTTTGTGAAGGTGGACCGGGAAATACTACCGTGGATTCTTTCGTGGACACGCGTTTTTACATGAAGCACATCAGAGGAAAAGAAGTTTGGATTAAAACCACTCCAACCAAAGCCCGATGTAATAAATGCAAATATTTATCATATGTTTTATGTGCGGCATTTTTCTAGGAGTACATTTCAATAATGATTATGGGATTTCCAATCAAAGAAATTATTCCTCACGGTGAAATTGTTTTACAGAGGTGAATTGTTTCACAAAGGTAAAATTCACGTTTTACAAATTAAAGACATTAATGCTTATTTCCATGCAAATGATTTAAATGGGAAGATGCACTTGAACAAAGACTTGGATAATTCTTTATCCAAATATTTACAGGAGTAAAAGAAGAAGATAGAAGGTATTTTACCAAAGACGGTAAACTGGAAAAAACACACAGTAAATGTTTTTACACACTGAAACGGTAAATTGGAAAAACATTACACAGTAAATGTTTTTTACAGAGAAATGGTAAGAGTAAATGTTTTTTACAATGAAATGGTGAATTGGGAAAACAAGACTTGGTTTTAAAAACCATGGGCATGAATTAAATTATGGAAATTTCATTATACAGGATAGAAAACTATTTGGGAATTATTTTTATTTCAAATATATTATTCCCAAATATTTAATGAGAATATCGATAAATGAAATTATATTTGAAAGAGTGTGAGTTACATTTCAAAGAGAACGTGGCAGAGGAAGGAGCTAGAGCGTTAGAGGAATCTGCAGGGAGGAATCTGCAGGGATCATGAAACGTTTTTTTGAAAACCGTCATTTGTAATCATTGTAGAAATTGAACCATTTCATTTCAGTTATTGTAATCAGTTACACACTGAAGGAACTCGAATTGTATAAGTATTAGAGGTTCTGAGTGTATTAATGAAGGGCAGAAGTGCAAGGGCACAATTTCGATGGTTTTGGACTCTATTGTAATTTTTCTGGGACTGAATTGAATACATATGCAGAATCATTTTGAATTATTCATGAAAAGATTCTAATGGCTATGATATGAGTTTTGTCTTCCTTCACTGTTTGTATTTCCTGTGTTCTTTAATTCCATTTACACTGTCTTCTATTTAAATTGGAGATTTAAAGGCCCAAAATTCATCATTTGATGCTCTTGGCTTAAGCAATTTAAACTGTGTGTATTTCTTCCTAACTAATTTAGAATTCATTTTATTAATTCTCTGATGTAGTTACTTGTTTTTCCCCTTTCCTCTTACACTCTGCAAATTTCAAGTTACAACTCAGATTCATTGCCTCACTTAGCCTTTATCCTCTTGAGAGTTTTATTAGCTAATCATTGTTTTCATTCAATTTCAGAGTTTTTACTCCATAGCCCTGTGTGTCCCTCCTCTTTTTAGCCAACAACTTTATTAAAAACCCCCAAAACAAACCAAATCTAGCCACCAGTTTCCAAAGTAAATATCAAGTGACATGAGAGATCCCTCTCTGAGTTGAGCAGGCTAGTGCCTCATCTCTAAAGTTGGTTGAAACAGTTACCTATGTTGTTTGTCTATTCAATCGGACAGATTTATAAAGTGATAACACTGTGTATGAGAGATGAAGATACCTTTGTTTCTCTGACATATCTGTAGTCCCAAAAATAAAGACAACTCTCCAAGTAATGACATCTTGAACTCGTTATGCATGTCTTTGGAAAATTTATTACTCATTTTTCATAAACTTCAATTAACAAGATACTATCTTGATTTACCTTTATGTAGAGATCAATGTCTACATTTCCTTTTTTAAACCCTTGTTACTACAAGTATCTTTCCAAGCTTGAATATCATGCTTTGGGGGCTTGTTTGAGACCATATAGTGCCTTCTTCAACCTGCAAACATAGTTTTCCTTTTCTGACAGTTCAAATACTTTTGGCTGCTCGATGTATACTTCTTCTTCTAACTCTACATTTAGGAAGGATGACTTTACATCCATCTGATACACTTTGATATTTTTGGAACATTCATAAGCTAGAATCAACCAGATTGCTTCCATTCCAAAAATTGAGGCAAATGTCTCTTCAAAATATGTACCTTCAACCTGAGTGTATCCTATACATACCAATATTTATTTGTTACCGGTAACATGTCCATCCTCATTCAATTTGTTTCTAAAGACCCACTTTGTACCAATCACATTCTTATTCTTCGGCCTTGAAACCAGTTCCCAAGTGTCAATCTTCTCTATCTAATCTAACTCTTCATCCACAGCTTTGATCCAATATTCATCTTTGTTGGATTCTTCAAAATTTCTTGGCTCAATTGTGGATAAGAGTGCTAGGTGTTGTTGTTTTGGTGAATGTATTCTTCTTCGATTTTCAAGTCCTGCATTTTATTTCCAATGCTCTATTCTAGAAGATGATTTTTTTGCACTCATTTGCTAGGTTTCTTTGGAGGTACCTGAAGATCTTGTTGTTCTTGCTCTACTTCTGGATTCTCTTCTTCTTCATCTGATTCTCCATCTACTTCTTCTTCTTTCAAATGTTCTTTGTGATCATGTTCCACTAAATATTTGCCTCTTTCTTTTATCTTTCGTCCATATATTTCATCAATCGTCGCATTGATGCTTTCCACTATTTTGTTGAGTCTTAAATTGAAACATTTGTATTATTTTCTTTTGCTTGAGTACCCAACCAATATTCCTTTATCAACTCAAGATTCAAATTTTCCAATATTTCCATCTTCTCTCTTGATATATCATTTTCTTCCAAACACTCTGAAATGCTTCGCATTCGCTAGTCTTCCTTTCTAAAGCTCATAGGGGGTCTTATCACTGTTATTTCTAAGCATTCCCCTATTCTGAATATGAATTGTTGTATGTATTGCTCATACCCAAAAGACGTCTTTCAAATTGGAGTCTTTCAACATGGCTATGTCCATTTCCTTCATTGTTCTGTTCTTCCTTTCGACAACTCCATTTTGTTGAGGTGTCTTGGCTACTGATAATTGTCTCTTTATCCCATGTTCACTACATAAATCTAGGAATTTCTTTGATGTAAAATCTCCTCCATTGTCTGATCACAAACACTTGATTTTTTATTTTGTTTAAGTTTCAACCATTTCCTTGTATATATTGAAGTGTTCAAATGCCTCTGACTTCTTCCTAAGAAAGAAAATCACATTCATCCTTGTGTAGTCATAAAATAATAGCATAAAGTACAGTTATCCATTTAATCCATTTGTTCTTATTGGTCCACATAGATTTGTATGTACAATCTCTAGTGGTTTTTTTGTGGAGTATTCCTTTGATTTGAATTTGGTCCTAGTTTATATTCCATCCTATTGGGTTAGAGATCTCGAGCATCTCTCTTACTTCTTCCCTTCTATTGATTTTGAAAATATTATCAAAATTTGTTTGACCCGTTCTGTGCCAGAGCCAACTTTCATCACTCTTTCTTAGGCAACATATTTCCTTTCCAATTTCATTTAGTACAAACATGTTGCTTGGATTTGTTTTCGCTGTAGCCACCAATTTTCCTGATCCTGCTTTCCTTATCTCACATTTCTCTAAGTAAAACACAAGTATGTGTCCTTGTATATTTCGATTCATGTATTCAACCAGTAGCACATTTCTACCTTGACATCCTTGCTTTCAAGCTTGATTGTACCCTTTCCTATGATTATAGTTTAGTTGTCATTTCCAAACGAAATTGATCCATCTCTTTCATTTTTCAGAGTTAGAAATATATCCTTATCACCTAGGGGTGGGAGATCTTATGAATGGTGTTGCTCTTATAAATCCTTCTTCTTCTTGAGGTCTTTCCATTTCTCGTTGCTGTTGATTCTGAATTCTGAATATTCTAGGTGGTGCAATGTCTCTGTAATCTTCTTCTTGGATTTTATTGCCTTCTTCCCTTTTAGGAGAGCCTCTAACTATTTCTACATAACTTCTTTATTCTACTTCTTGTTCTATTGTTTTTTAGCTCGTTCCTTTCTCTGCCTGGTTGTATCTTAGTACAGATTTTTCATAGTATGGCCTTTGACTGCTAATGATCTCATCCAATATTTTGGTGATGTTTTGTTGTGTGTCCTTTGTCTGAAGATATTTTCTTAGAGTGAGTATTTATGCTTCCAAGCCTTCAATCATCTTTTCCTTCTCTTCCAACTGATTTCTAAGTGCTTGTTTAATTATTTTGTCTTCATCTACTTGGATTTTTAACTTCGTGATCATCTACTCGACCTCTTATGAGTTGGAATTATGAGAACCTTCTTTCCTCTTTAGTTCTTCCTTGTGTGACTTGATTGCATTTCTTTCATTCCTTAGCTCTTATAAGGCATTGATCAATTTTTCTATGAGATCAACTTCTTTGTCTTCTTTGGAATCTTCTACTTCCATGAAGAGAACTCTTGGTGTATCACTATCATTGTCTTCATCCTCATCTGATGAGGAACTGTCTTCCTTGGTGCATAAACTTTTCTTGAAGAATTTCTTTTTGTTTCTTCTACCCTTTTGATTTTTATTTTTCTTCTTAGGGTCTTCTTATTCATCAATTTCATTATTCTTATGGGGACATTTAGAAACAAAATGACCAATACCACCACAATTAAAACATTTCAATGAAAGCATACCTTTGTATTTACCATTTCCTCTTTGCAACTTTCTTTAAAAGTTTTCCATTTCTTCATATTCCTCTGAATCATCATTGCAGCTACAATCTAACTTTTACTTTTGTTTGCTCTTTTTCTTTGTCTTCTCGGATTCTTTGAATGTTGCTTCCTTTGTGATTGGGTTCTCATGTTTTGTTCTCATTTCATAGGTGGTGAGTATCCCATGTAGCTTGTTCATTCTCAAGGTGTCTAGATCTATTCTCTCTTCTAGGGATGAAATCTTTGGATTAAATCTCATAGGTAGAGACCTTAGTACCTTTTGAACGATGATTGGTTCCTTCATCTCTTCCCCCATACCTTTAATAGTATTCACTATTTCATCAACTTGCAGAAAGTAGGCTACAATGTCTTCGTCTTCCTTCATCTTCAATTGTTCAAACTTAGCTCTAAAGGTTTGGAGTTTATCTCCCTTGAATTTAACATCTCCTTCATAAATATTTTGAAGCTTATCCCAGAGGTCCTTTGTAGAATGGCAATGCATAACCTTAACAAATATTGAATTAAAACGATTGTTTAGAATAGTACCTTTAGCCTTTGAGTTTTTTTCTTCAAGTTTCTTTCCATACTTGTCTATTGGGGGAGTGGTTGGTGCTTTGTATCCATCTACTACTACTCACGGGACTAGTTTTTGGATTAGTCACAAACCATAACTTTCAACAAGCATAACTCTATACATGTATTGAATAAAGGTTTGAAACTTTTACCCAATATTATTCAATATCTTCTCTACAATTCCTCCATGTTTCACTACTTGGAACATCCCAAAAAAGGAGTTATAGAAAAAATGGCAAACCTTGTTGAATTCTTGCTTATTCTAGAGAGCGCACTTGTAGAGCATGCCATGCACCGAATATTGGATATCTAGATCTGAAAATCATACACAACATACTTAGAACACATCCTCACAAGACTTCATCCTCCCTTGGAATTTTGTTCTTATTCACTTCATCTTCCCTCTTAAATTCACCTCAGTTCTCCTTGGTTACCTCAGATAACAATTGCTCGGACCTGGTCACGACTATTTTACAGTGAAACTCATTGTTTTTGAAAAACAATTAGCTTGTAAAAGGTATGTTTCAGTAGTTATTCTTGTCAAATACATTCAAAATTTGTAGTAATAATTTGGTTATAGCTATGTTTAATGGTGAATGGACTTGTAGTTTGTTGTTGGACTCATTCTACGGTGTTCCTTTCCTCCATAAAATAATTATATTAATGCACTCTCAGTACTTCTCTTGTTGTTTAGTTTTCTTGCAAATAAATGAAAACTTGTTGAATCTTAGTTCCTAGGGTTTTCTCATTTGGTATATTGAAATGTTAATATTGGGTCACGAACTCTGCTATATTGACATAGTCCCAAGTATTGTCCATTACTCTTGTCTTCAATTCGAGTTCCACCGTTACTCTTCTTATAAAAATGGTTTTGCCACCTTGTTGCAAAAATGTTATATGTTTGAAGGAAACTTTGTGTCATTTTGGTTATACTTTCTACCTGAAGTTGGGGTTTACTAGTTAGAACCTCTCTTGCTTTCCTCATTCATATTCTTCCCTGAAATATTTGGTTAATCTGGTTGGAGTCATTTTTTTTTATATACGCTCAGTTAGCTTCGAGCCATGCAAAAAAAAAGAGTGGGGTTGTCCTCCATTGTAACCCTAGTCTCTGTACTTCCTCATAATGCAGAATTGTTCTCGAAATATAAATGGATTTTGGATTAGAACCCTGATGCTCTTTGAAATCAACCTTTACAATAAGAATTTCAAATGGCCAATGTTAGTTTGATTTCTGGTCTTGGTTAGAATTGAAGGCAAATGAGAAATTTGTTCTATTAGCAAATAGAAATGCTTGTTGATGCATTCAACATGTTAGATATTTCATGGCTACACATGTATGTTGAGTTTCTCAAAGAAATATGTTTGTTTGGTTATGTTGACAAATGGAAATGGTTGTTGAAAGGCAATGTCTAATAAATAAAATTGTTTGGAATATTTTAGTTATACCTGAGGGATTTGTTTACACACAAGAATTATTCAAATTGGTTTAGTTTGAATGCGAATAACTTAAACCATTTTCTAGTTTTGAAGGGTTATATAAATGATTTGTTTGCTTGGGATTTAAAATTGTCTGAGACAATTCTGAACCATCACTGTGAAAACTTTAAAATGGTGATTGATTGTGTCATTTCATTGGTTATTCATATGTTGAATTAAAGACACTTTCATTTTATCATGAAAGAATGGACTCGTTCCAGCCATTGCATTTCACTGTTGGAAAATGTTGAAAATCAACTCAAATATTACTATTGAAGGAAATCAAATGGATTGGCATATGTTTGCAAACATTGGGCATACTTGCAGACAATTATGAATTTTGGAAATAAAATGTGTTGATAAAAAAGGCTACATGTTTGGTTTTATATCTACAGGACCAAGCCCCTCATACTTTTACTTTTCATTAATTATTCCCTCATTCCTAACTTCGTTTATCATTTCAAGAGATCAGTTATTTTTTCCCTTGTGATATATAAATATTAGAAGTTTCCTTTGTCAGATTGATATTAATATTTAAAAGGAAAGAGTTTTATGGTTGATATATGATGAGACATGAATGAAGACATTGTGGGAGGATAAGAAAGCTTCACAAATATTTAATGCAATTTATTTATGAACATGTACCATTATATTTTCCTACCATTATTACATTTTCCAAACATTACAAACCCTACCATATTCCCAAATTCATTTTCATTCCCATGTTCTTAAATAATAATTGTTATATGAAATGAAGAAGAGTTCAAGGGAAAAATTGATATTTTGGTTGTTTCCCTATATGTCCATGGTTGCTTGCATTTTTGTTTGTTATTGAATAAAGCTATTCTAAGTTATATAATGAAAATGGTGTTTGATGAATATTAGCTATGGTATATATTCTCTAACTTTACTTGTATTTATAGATGAGTTTCTTCAGCAAAGGAAACAAAGAAGTGAGAAGAGGCAAGTTGCCGCACACAAAAAATATGAATTCTAATTTTAGAGTGTTATTATGATGTTTTTAATGATGAGCATAGTTCTGGTTATATTTTGGACAATGGTATGTTTGATCAGACTTATTATTCATCATTTTATTTATTTTTGTAGCAGTATTTATTTTGAGACAGATTAATGATATATTCATTTATATATATACTATGAAATCTTTGACAAAGGAAACAAATTGATATATTTATTTTGATAAATATATTTATAATTCGGGATTCACAAGGATGTTTACAAAGTTTTTCATATGGGCTGATTTGAATATGGGTTATGTTGATATTTAAATGGATGTTTGAAAGCATTAACTTATCTCTTTTTCAAAGGAGGAGCAAGGAGAAATTTGTTTGAAAATAAAAGAGTAATTAAGGGGTCCCCGCCTATTAGTTAGTATTTATTTATCCTTATCATTAAATATTATTATTAATTTATAAAGATGTCTCAATAACTAAAAATTAGTTAATGACATAACAAAAAATAGTTGAACTTCTCAAACTACTTCTTTGAGAAGAATAAAAGAAGATTTCAAGGGACAAGCAAAAGAAAAGGAGTGATAGAGAGAACAACTCTAATAAGGTTCTCTTTCTTCTTAGGTGATATTGCTTTATCATTTCATTCATCTATGAAATACATAAGTGCTAAATACTTCTTGTTGATAGCATGATCCTACTGAAGGTGGCAACAAGGAGAGCCAAGAAGTATTGATTTGCTGATATATTTCACAAGGTTGATCACCTATCTCTAATAGTCTATGGATTCTTGTTAGATTTATGGATTATTTTTCAGTATTGATTGAGGGTTTTGTGCAAACTCAAGGCAGTGACATTTGTGACATGTCAAACATTTGTGGCATGTCGTTTTAGCTTTGTTTCGGACTTGGTTTCACTTGATGATACCACTGGTCTTTGTATGATGTAAGATACCATCTTTGACTGCTAAGTCTCATTCTAGTCCTTACCCCTTAGGGTATGAAGAACGTTTGTTGGTTGTATTTCAGACTTGAATAAATAAAATCTTTGGATGGTTTTGAGTCTCATTTGAGTTTTTTGTGTTACCTTTATCAAGTCTTTTATTTCTAAAGCTACTAAAAACTTATTCAAAAATACTTATTGTTTGAATGTTTTCTTTTCATTTTTACATACTTAAATTATAAAAGACAACATTAATATTTCTTGAGAATTAATTGAATTTTTTTGTAAAAGAGGCTATAAACACAAGGTGATAATCTCGATTATTTTTCTCTAGCCAATCAAAATCTGAAAATGTTGGTATTAAGATAGAATCATTATTTTTCATCAACACCAAGGACTCCATGGAATCCACTTGAAACATGACCATGGAGAACAAAATCACCCAACTAGACAACCAATTCACTTAGCTTAACTCCAAGGTTTCTAAGATCAACTCAATGTTCAATACACAAGTTGCTAAGATAGAATCCCTCAAAAGTAAGGTTGCCCCACTCAAAGACATGCAACAACAACTTCCTCAACTTGAAGTTTCCTCCTATCTCTTATATCCAATTATTTGGAACCAAAATTCAAATCCACCACTTATGAATCATCCCTAGGAGGAGGATGTCTTTCTAGGCCACCCTTTATTGATAGTCAAAATAATATGTGGCACGGATTTCCCAAAATAGAATTGAACAAGCTTAATGGTTCCAACTCAACAAGTTGGGCCAAGATAAAACACCACTTCTCTCTAAAATGTATTACTAATGACATGATGAAACTTCATGTGGGTGTGTTAGACTTGGATTGGGAGTGTTCACAATGGTGGCAATGGCATAAGAAATACTATGGGGGTACATTGGATGGAGCTAGTTTGTGAAGGTCATTTATGATCACTTTGAAACTAATACTTAATATTTATGGTGGTTTACCAAGTTACACCAAATAGGCATGGTTAGAGACCTTATAGTTTCCTTTGAGAAAATGGAAATCCACATAGAGGACACAACCAATCATTTTTCAAAGAATGTTTTATTGGTGGTATGGAGGAGATTAGAGAACAAGTCATGATGGCTCGCCTAGCTATGTTTTTGGAGGCCTCCCATTGAGTTAGAGAAAAACAGGTAGTGGTAAATGAACATACCAGAATACCCCTTTTTTTCCCTTACCACACCCATCTCTTTTATATATGCCCAACTCCATTACTTCTCATCCCTTGAGGGTCTACAAGATATCCCTAGTAGAAGTAGTTAAACATCAATATCTCAACCTTTTTTATAATTGTGATGATAAGTATTTCAATGGGCATATATGTAAGGAACACAAATTTTCAAACAATGTGACCAAATATGACCAACCTGCATAGGTTTTAGAAGAAGCCACTCCAAAGCTAGAATTCGTGGAGATTACACATCCTCTTGAAGAAATCACCCTAGATCCTCTTGGTGAGGAACCCCAAATTTCTCTCCATTCGTCATCAAGCATTTCAGCCCAAGACCTTGAAATTAGCGAGTTATATCAAGCATATAAAGGTTATTGTATTAATTGACAATGATAGCACCTAAAATTTTATTCATCATAGAGTGGCCAAAGAAACCCATTGTTATGTCCATGTGGTACACAACCTTCAAAGCATGATAGCCAACAATGGTATGCTAAAATGTGGGAGCAATTTTGAGAAAGTGAACTTTAAATGGGGGACTATTTAAACAAATCCAACATGTTCTCTATTGAAATAGGAGGGTGAGATATTGTTCTTGGTGTAGAATGGTTACAAACAATGGGAATGGTCACAATAGATTTCAAGGGGATATACATGAGCTTCAAAAAATAGGGTCGTAAACACACCCTCATGGGTCTCCTATATGGCTCCCAATAAATTATTATCTCTCATTGTATGGAGAATCTCTTGAAGAAGGGCCACTCCAACATCATTTCTCAATTCAATGCAATCCAAAATTTGGACATCCCTTCATAGAAAATTCATCACGACTTGTAGTTGGTTTTCACTAAGCATCAGTAGGTATTTGAAACACCCTATGGATTACCTCCTTCATGTGCTGAGAATTATCATGTTTTTCCCTTGATTATTGGTAGTCAACCACCCAATGTGCATACTTATCGACATCCTTTTGGAAAAAATAAATAAATTAGAAATATCATTAGGAAATGTTGGAAGCCTGCATGCTTTGTCCTGGTACTATCCCTTACTCCTCCCTGATATTCATGGTATTGAAGAACGAAGGAAACTAGTGCATGTTCCCTAACTTTTGTGCTCCTAATAAATTGGCAGTCAAAGGCACATTTCCCATTCCATTCATTGATGACCTCTTGGATTAGCTTCATGGGCCCTGATTACTCACTAAAGTTGACCTTCGCTTTGGGTATCACCAAATCAAGATGGAGGAAGATATTCCTGAGACTTCCTTCCACACACATAAAGGCCATTAATAGTTTTTAGTGATGCCTTTTGGTCTTTGAAATTACCCCTCCAAATTTTATAGCCTTATGAACAAAATTTGTTAGCTCTACTTGCACAACTTTGTGTTTGTATTCTTTGATGATATCTTGACTTACAACAAGACTTGGGAAGTACATGTGGAGCATGTTGATAAATCCCTACAATTTCTATAGGATAACCAATTGTTCCTCAAATGTGTTTAATGTTCTTTTGGTTCTTTTGAAGTGGAATACATGGGTCACATAGTCAATCGAACAAGGGTGTCATTGGATCCCAAGAAAATTGAGGCAATGAAAGGTTGGCCATTACCTAAGAATTTGAAAATTCCACATGGTTTCTTATGAGTTATAGGACATCACAAGGAGTTTAAAAACAAGTGTGGGTGAATTAAAACCCCATTGACTTATGTTCTCAAGAAGAATCTTTTTTTCTAAAGCAAGGAAGCGAAGTAGGCCTTTTCAGCTTTAACGGAAGCCATGTGTACTACCCTAGTCTTAACAATGCTCAATTTCACTAAGAATTTTGTCTTAGAATGTGATTCCTTTGGAAGAGGAATTGGGGATGTATTGATGTAATATGACCACCCATTGGTATTCACTAGTAAACAATTTTGTGATACAAAATTGGGCATGTCCACCTATGAGAAATAAATTATGGCAATCCTTCTTTTCCTCGATACATGGTGTCCATATCTTATTTGCAGACATTTCTAGATCAAGACAAACCACCACAACTTGAAGTACTTTTTGGAATAAAAATTTTCATCACTAGGGCAACACAAGTGGGTCACTAAGATGTTAGGATATGACTATGAGATCATATGGAATAAAGGAAAAGAGAATGTGGTGGTAGATGCTTTGTTTATGAAATATGAGGAGGAAGGATCCCTCTTTGTATTATCCTTATTGATACTAGATTGGCTTGAATCGGTACAACAAGAACAATTGGTTAATTACACCATGGTTTAATTCATGTAACGACTTAAGGAGGACCTCAAAACCCCTATTGGTAATACTTGGTAGCATGACACCATGTGGTATAAATGACATATTATTTTGATAAACAAAGGGTGTTAATGGAGTTATGTTACTGATCTGAACCCGGGAGCGATAAGTTTCCAATAATTGGTTGTTCTGTCACTCYTTCAAAAGGGTCAGAAATAGATCATTTTACTTGAGCGATTTGCAATAAAAGGTAAAKTTGAAGTCTTATGTGSTTGAATTCGAAGTGAATGAAAACCTCTTTAGTCTTCCTTATGTGMAATATCTCATGCTTGCCTTTAACATCCTATGTGCGGAAATTCATGAAAAAAATAACATAAGAACATAATACACATAATGGATAAGACACTTCACTTGATAAYGGAGTTCACCCTTGCAGTGGGCTACCTCTCWGRGTCATGCTTCAAAGCCTGGCCGCTTTATTCTTCTTGATGTAATGATGTCTCTCCTTTACAAGTTGTAAGGCCAAAGTTCCTCTTCGGTGACGGCAACAAGAGATCGGAATGTGATCAGGAATGTATCAACTTCACAAGTTCTCATACTCATGAGGCATCCATGATGCTGACATGGACATCATTCCCACATACTCAATACATAAAAAGATGAAGAATAAAATATGACCCCCATCAACATGGAGCCATCAAAATCCTTAGATTTGATGCTCAGATCCAAAACATAAATATGCAGTCCATACAAAAGATCTCGGAACCGACGAGAATCAAAATTGTTTCGTTGGCCACTTGTCATGCAAGTGCCACAATTTCTTTGTCACATATAACTGATTTATTTGATGTGAAAGGAAGATAAGAAAAAAATAGATAGAAGGAATAAGTTGATCTTGTTGACTTGTTGCAACTTCTCTTCAGACCTATAACACGCATGCTATGCTGCAACAATTAATGACAAAACAACATAATGAAAAGCATGCTTACATTGGCTTCTCCAACACTTAGCTTGTTGATATGAAGCTCTGCTACAAAAACAGATATCGTCATTGAATTTGCATCGTCGAATTACCCAAAAATGACTGTCAATTCGTCTCCATCCAAGTCGGACAGGAAAATAACATCACCACTATGTTTGTGGCATCATTTTACCTAAAAATGACTGTCTCCATGCCTCGATCCAAGTCGGGCACTTTCTGGACCCAAGAGGTAACCTTGCCTTGATTTGCATGCCAAAATCCGCACAGTCCATATGGGTGCGCTCAGTCTCGTGCTTCGTCCGTTGGTCCTCCAATGCACTGCCCCGAACCCCTTATTATACAAATCTCAGGCAGTTAAGCATTAACTAAGCCTGTTGGTGTGTTGGTTATCATAGCTATATTAAGTCATTTGGTTGGTGGAGGTCTCGGGATCGAATCCCATGGAATCCGCTCCATTTTGCCAAATTTTAGTAATTTCTGGCTAAATATAGCAAACTATTTTGGCAGAGGCGCCAAATTGGCACAGCGGTTAAGTTGGCGACGCATGTGCTATATTTGGCGGAACTGTTTGCTAAATATAGCGAATATTCTAGCATAGATTCTGGCAACAACTAGTTTGGAAGCTGGGAAAATATACTGCCAATTATAGTGGAACCGCCCCAGATTTGGCGAGACTTTAAATATATATTTTTTTTTTAATTTTGCATTCACAGAGGGTCCTTGGGCATTTTGGGGCTGCCACGTGGCACGTCCCCATTGGGCCATGTGGCAGCCTCTGATTCACCCACCTATGCATGATGATGTCATCCTTGTGTCATCCTGGACACATGGCACCTTTTGGGTGGTGCCACGTGGCATCACCTAGGGGTTCCACATGGCACTTTTTCACTGGTCCACGTGTTGCCCTAAAAAGCCTAAATTTGAGTGACACGTGGCAGCCTCTAGTGTTTCCACGTGTCATGCTGATGTCATCATGACATGTGTCACTCTCTGCACTTTCCACGTAGGATGTATGGATGATAACGTCATCTGTACTAATGTTGACGTCAACAGTACAGATGCTGACTCATCCCTGCTACCTGGACTGGGTTGACCATAACTTTGACCGCTTATATCTTTTGATCCATAACTTTGTTTGACGATCCATTTGTGCCGTTGGAAATCTTGTGACGTGCTCTTCACGATCATGTCCTTTTAATGGAGTTTTAGGAACTTTGATTTTTTCCCTTTTTCTGTCTGTTGGAGCCATTTTGAGCGTCCTGGGTCGCTTCTGTGCATTCTAGGGAACTTCTAAAACTTTTTTGATGTTCCCTAGATCCATCCGAATCAGTTACTCTCCTATATTGGGTTACTCTATCTTTCAAAAAATATATGAATGATGTTAAAATTTTGGTATGCTCGTTTAACCATAGATAATGTTACACCATTGTCACCCAACCAAAAACACTAACACGTGGCACCCCTGAGCATAGTAACCTTTTCTTAGATAGATTCTGACAAGTCCACTCTAGAAACAATAGATAAACCCTAGCACAATTTCTAGCTTAACCAAAAATACCAACACAATTGCGGCAACATCACAATATCAAGAGAGTGTAACTTTACCAAGAGAAGCGCACAATAGAGAGATACCAGAAAGACTGAGCAAGGAGGGAATTCACCACTGTAACTGTTGTGTCACATTTCTCAGACTTGCGCCTCCTTCTGTGTCACCATTGTAGTTGTTGCAACAACTTCTCCTTAGATCTGTGCCCTAATTGAGTGAGTGAGAGAGTGTTAAAGAGGTGGCGCCTTACCTCTATTTATACTAACATGTCCAAGTGACTTTTCATGTGGGGACGACTTCTCTTTCTGGAGCCTTCTAATTCTTTATTATTATTCTCCTTGGTTTGACTTCTCTTCTAGGGTATTTCCACGTCTGTTTAATGGTTCTCTTGCTTTTGGAATCTTCTATTCTAAGCACAAAGGTTATATTGGAGGTTAATACCTCCCGCAACTACCAAAACATCAACACTCCCTCTTATATAGGGAGGTATTAACTATGATTTTCTTCAAGTAATGGTGTCAATCACATCCATCCATCTCACATGGCATGGGCAAGACTCACATGGTCTTGCAGGCCAGTCTATAGGTAACATCACCATAGCCACACAAGTTATCTCATGATCAAACAGATAATGTCACAAGTATCACCATCATAGCCAAATAGGCTATGTCATAGTGACACATAGAGTATCTGATGGTTATGTCACAATCATGCATCTGGGGCCTCATCAACATATGTAGAATCTCTCTAGTGGGAATAGCCTCATCGTCCTCTCAGAACTTATGGGTCTCGGTGTCCTTTCGAACCTTATGTCATTATAGGACTTCATCTAGCTCACTCAAAGCTAGGAAACTAGCCCGTTCATGTAGAAATGCACTACTTCCCAATCCACATGGAGTCTGGGAAACTATTCAGTTTAGCCAGTTCACACAGAACTGCACTACCACCCAATTGATATGGAGTCTGGGAAACTATTCAGTTTATCCATTTCACATGGAACTATGCTACTACCCAATCCATACAAAGCAAGGGCAACTAAAATGCATGTAAATGAATACCCACTACTGCCACACTTTGTAATCTATTTCCCCCTAGAATCGCATATGTGACTCGTCATTCCCTCTTACGAGGGAAGTCCTTCTGCACCACGCCAAGCTTGTCCCTGAAGTACTCAAACTTTTCCTTTGACAGGGGCTTGGTCAACACATCTGATATCCGCTCGTCTGTGCCAATATACTAGAACTTCATAGATCACTTTTACACCTTTCTTGAATATAATGGTACTTGATCTCAACATGCTTGGACTTGTCATGAAACACAGGGTTCTCAGACAACTTTATACAACTCAGGTTGTCACAAAAAATACAAGTCACCTCCAACTCAAGATCAAACAGTCTTGCAAGCAACTTCTGAAGCCACACAAATTCGCTACTAGTTGAACATGTTGCTATATATTTTTCCTTGGTCGTACTCAGTGCCACACTAGTTTGCTTCCTACTGAGCCACAAAATCATAGATGAACCCAAACTGAAGAAACATCTCGATGTACTCTTCTGATCTATGACACTACCGACCCAAGCTAAATCAGCATAGCCTTGCAGTCTTATCTTACAATATGAAAAACATTGGTGTTCAAAGCCTATCGTACCCTTCAGGTACCTTAATACGTGTTTTACCGCAATCAAGTGAACATGTCTTGGTTCAACCATATACTGACTCAAAGTGTTAACCACAAAGCATATATATGGCCTAGTATTCATCAAATACATCAACAAACCAATCATTTTCCTATACATGGTGACATCCACTGTCTATGAAGAAGTATCACTCAATAACTTCAGGTTCGTCACCATCGGTGTGGGCATGGATTTACAATCCATCATTTTGAATCTCTTCAGTATTTCTACCACATATTTTTCTTGGTTAAGGAAAATCTCGTCCAGTTTCTATCACACCTCTAGACCCAAGAAATAATGCATCATACCCAGGTCTTTCATTTCAAACTTTGATGCAAGCTTTCTCTTGCACTCAGTGATGAGCTTCTCATTCCCTGTTAGAAACAGTTCAACCACATATAACAACAATATCACTGGTCCACTATCCTCAACCTTGTAGTAAAGTTTGGCATCTACTATACTCTCAGTAAAGCCCTACCCTAGGTGCTTGCTTCAATCCATACAAGGATTTCTTCAACCTGCACACATGTGTCTTCCTGTTATGTGTCTCAAAACCTTGTGGCTACTCCACGTACACTTCCTCTTCTACTACAACATTCAAAAAAGTTGTCTTCACGTCCATCTGGTGTAACTTCCATTTCATTATTGCAACTATCGCAAGTATAGCTCTAATCGAAGTGTATCTTTCCATAGGAGAAAATGTCTCCTTATAATCTATTCTTTATTTCTGGGAGAAACCACGAACCACAAACCTTGTCTTATATTTCCCGATATTGCCATCAACAGAATGCTTTGTCTTGTAGATCCATTTGGAACTCACAACCGATTTCTCTTTCAGTCTCGGAACCACATCCCAAACATCATTCTTAATGATGGAATGGTATTCCTCAATCATGTCATCCTTCCATACTTTCTTCTTTGTAGCCTCTTCAGAACAGGTAGGTTCGACATCAATGATATCACATAACAATGTCACATAACTGGAATATGGTTGAGGTTTCTTTCTTTCTATGAAATATCCATCTGGAGCACCATACTTCTGGGCATCCTGAATAATCTCACAAGCCCAAGCTGGTCTTCTTTTCTTTGTACTTGTTTTTGCATGTCTTTGTGGTTATTCCATGTCATGGTCCTCTGGACCATGCTCTTCTAGAACAACATCATTACCTACATCTGTATCTACAACTCTAGGAGCTTCAGGATCCTCATCATGGATCTCATTTGTATGATGCAGCCTCGTTCTAATAAAGGTTGCATATTCATCAAAGGTAACATCTCTTCTAATCTCGATCTATCTGTAACCAAGGATGTAGACTATATATTCCTTCAATGTCTCACTATATCCAACAAATACACCCTTTTTTCCTAAAGGAACCAACTTCGATCTCTTATCTTTGGGAACATGTACATACACTGGACAACCAAATATACTCAGGTGGCTCACCTCTGGCTTTTATCCTATAAACATTTCTTCTGGTGTCTTGTTCCCAAGTACACGGTGAGGACTTTTGTTCTACACATATATAGCGGTCCAGGTTGCTTCTACCCATAGATCCATAGGTAATTCTTGATCATGAATCATAGCCTTTACTGCTTCCATTATTGTTCAGTTCTTTCTTTCAGCTACCCCATTTTGCTGAGGATTGTAGGGAGTAGTGAGATCCCTCTTAATCCCAACTTCTTTGCAGAATTATTTGAAGTCATCTGATGTGAACTCTCCTCCATTATCTGACCTCAAAATGTTTATCTTCTTTTCAGAAATATTTTCTACAAGGGATTTGAATTCCTTGAACTTGTTGAATACTTCACTTTTTGTTTTCAAGAAATAAATCCAAGTCTTACATGAGAAATCATAAATAAATGAAACACAATATACATACCCGCTAAGTGAAGTAGTTGTCATTGGTCCACACACTTTTGAATGCATGATGTCCAAAACTCCTTTGGTTTTGTTGTCACTACTTAGAAACGAACTCTTCACATTCTTGCCTTGTGCACATCCCCTGCATATACCATCATGATTCACCCGAATCTCAGAAAAACCTGTCACCATCTTGCTCATGATCAGTAATGTTTTGTAATGTATGTGAGAAAGTATTCCATGCCATAGCTCACTTGGATTTATTGTTTTGTGTATTAATGTTGAATCTAAGTCTCCCTTTAATTTTCATATACCTCCTTCTTGGACACCAATCACAATGGCATCATCAATAGAATTTCCTTTTGACCACATAAGAACTTCACCATCAATGAAATCAACTATAAATCCTTTCTCTTCCAATGCTAAGATTGAAAGGAGATTCGTCTTCAAACCAGGTATAGACAAGACTCTTTTTATCTTCAAAGGTTTTCTGGAATCCAGCTTGTAGGGGGTTTCTCCTACTCCTTTAATGGGATACTAATATTCATCACCAAGTTTCACCTTATGAGGTGAATCCTTCTGAACCAGATCTAAGAGAGAATCCTTGTAACCGGTCATTGTTACACCTTAATATTTATCACTTCGATAAGTGTCGTAAGTGTCGCGTGATCCTCTTAGTTGTCGCAAGTGTCGCATGTCATTCGCAAGTGTCGCAAACATCAAACAAAGCATACTTCCATGATGACGACACCAAGGAGACATCTAGAATAACTCAGACACTTGATTTGGAGGAGGAAGAATGATTAACTGAAGTCAAGGAACTTTTATCACCTGAAAGGAGCTCTTAAACAAGGGTTTTGAAGGTGAGCGCTCCTCTGCATCAGCCTTAGGAGCATTGGTGCTCCCCTATAAGGTCTTAGGGAGAGTTATAACGCCTAACTACCCCTCTGAAGGAGCGTTATCCATCCTTGGAGCGATGGCGCTCCCTCAAGCTTCCTAGGGAGTGCTATAGCGCCTTGATGCCCCTTTTGAGGGAGCATTGTCTAATCTGGGCAGTGGTTGGCCCGTTGAGGAGAATAAGGGAAGGATCTTTCAAGTTTGGAAAGCAGTTTCATTCGAATTCTTGGTTCAATCAGAATATCCTTGATCTAAGGAGGGAATTCCTCAACCTACCCTAAAGATACCTCAAGAGGTTAAGCCTCTCTTAACCTATATAAGCAGACTCCATGATGGTGAGAAGCAGGAAGAATTGCTAGCATGAAACCTATGATCTCATAGGAAACACATAGTCAGCTAAAGGAGAGTGATCATTGAAGTTGTTATCATCCAGGTCGTGGATCTTTTGAGCAAGGGTTAGACGAAGGGGACTTGAGAAGTTGTCACATTCGCATCTACGATTGTAAGTACTGCTATCATTATTCTCATTAATATGACACGCTTGGCCTGTTTCTTTCTAGTTCGTGTCTGATCTTACATGAACTTATCGTTGATAGATAGATCTGTTTTCAAGCTAATATCAATAGAGTAGGAAGTGGTCGTACTTTGTTTGCCTACAGGGCTTAGCGAGGAGCGAAAGATTGGAGCTCAACTCGGAGCGTGCAAGGACAAACGTCGATAAAGAGGTACTTATATTCTCTTTCCTTCTCATGCATTAGTTTGTATAGATTTGAAAGGAAGTCAGTGTCCATGTTAAGCACTTTCTGTCTTAGAGTTTAGGGTCTAACTCTTTGAGGCAATCTACCTGTCCGCAGGGAGATTTTCCTACAATAGAAACTGGCGACTCCGCTGGGGATTCCTCAAATCGAAACTTTTTGTTTTGATTTCTCCTCATAGACCTTGTTTTAACCCTTGATTGTTTCAGACCTGGTTCACTCCTTTTTGATTGATTTCATGAACTGATTGACTCCCTACCCCATCACACTCAACTTGATTGTCGAGACTGGACTGCACTTTTTGGATTTTTTGACACTTTTAGGAGATTTTTGAACCAGGCGCCCCTGTCCCTATGTTAACAGAGTGCTAGCACTCACTGAGTGCCTTACATAGAGCGTTATAATGCTCCTTGCCCTTGACAACAGAGCGCCAGCCCTCTTTTGGCCAAAAATCCTTCTAGAATTGCTTTTTTCAGGGTTTTACCCCTGCATTTCTCTTGCTGAGTCACCTTGTGAGTCAATGCTTCTTCCTTTTCAACTTTGACATCTGCCTTTTTGAAGAACAAACATCTTGTTGTTTGGATTTTGTAGCCTTCTTCACTATTTTTGTTGAGTTTTTCTGTCGTTTGGAGTTTGAAACCCATGCATTGTCTTTCTCTCCTTTTTGATCGAGCGAAAAACTCTAGTGAAGCTCATCAAAGGCCTACAGATCTCTTCATTTGGTTTTAGTTAAGATCATTGTTCTTCGAAATTTCTTTTGGTGTGAAGTTCTTGATTTTTTCTTTGATTGTTTCTTTTCTTTCACTTCTTGTTTTGATCACAATGAGAGGGTGTATTGTTTGTATGATTCTTGCTTGTGTTGGTCTGATTTTCAGTGATCCAAAAAGATAATTAGCAAGACGAGCATTGTTTTGAATTAATAATTATTCATATGCAAACAATAAAGAAACATCTTCATGATTGATTTTGCATATTAGAAGGCATCTCAAAAGTTTCAGCATCACATCAGGATTTAATTGAAGAAAATTTGTTTGAGGACATTCTTTATTAGTGCTTGTTAGTGAAAGGAACTCGCTCTCTCCCTTAGATAGATGTTCATCGAAAAGAAATGACTTATTATCATCTTTGATGCATTTTTGGGACTGAGTCATAATTCCATCCATTTCACTTCCATGCACCCCTCTTGAGTAAAGAACAACTATAAAATGAATGCTGATTAAAAATTATCTAGAACATTTTCTTTTCTAGGATCCTCCACCAACAATAGACTAGGCTTAGTACTTTGGATTAGGCTGTGAGCATAACTCTCCAAAGTTTCCAAAACAAACAT
>JZKD02S1847343.1:23402-37142 GCA_000966675.3 Picea glauca
CTTTGATAGAGATTCTAATGAAAATCTTAGGCCAATGAGAATTGAAGGATATTATAGATAGTCAAAAGGAAAACTTCTTCTCCTTTACTTTAGCTTTAGAGGTATTGACACCAATAAGTCTACTAAGTTGCAAGCTATTGAAGTGAGTATTATCCTTACCAAGAAACATAATTGGTCCAATATTCTCATTGAATGAGAGTCCCTAATTATCATTGAAGCTTTGAGCAAGATCTGCAAAGGTGTAAATCTGGAGAATGTCTCGAAGCATTGGAAACTCACTAGTTCCTCAACAAAAATTCTCCACCCAAGCAACAATCTCTAGATTACCTCCCTAAGGCATGGCATGTCCATTGTGAAGCAAACAAAATCACTAAAAGAATGGCTAATGAAGGCTTTGGACTTTCTAATGACGACATTGAACTCGCCTAATTTAGTATAACCAATAGAGATATGCTTCATGAATGCACCCTCATAGTTTTGTAGGACATGGATTCTTTTTTAGAAAACAAGTTGGAGACTACAACCTCGGATAGGGTGACATGCATAGATGAGGTCATCTCTAATGGAAACATATGTGACCCTCATAGGCAACCTTCTAGCATAGATATTATATGTAATAAAAGCCACAACATGCTTGTCATTCAGAGGATTGATGGTCATATACACCTTGGTCCTTTTGATGATTGAGGTTCTTCCCTCCCGCAACTATAAGAAACATTCACCTAACTCTATTATGATGTTTTCTCCACATTTTTCATGTCCTCCAGATCGTTGGAAGATCACCTCACCATGGAAATATTTTTCTTGCGAGGCTTAAAGGTAACCTTGATGCCACTCTTAGTTTTTTGTTTGCATTTCTAGTTCTTTTGGTCTATGGGATCATTAGGCCTCTACACCACCATCTCCCTCCTTCAAGGCCTGCTTCTTCCTTTTCATTCTCACCTTCCTTTTAAGATCCTCTATGGATAATCATGTTCCCATTCTGGTTTGGGAGATCCCTAAGCTACAGAATGCCCAAAATCTTGAGGAGAAGAGCACTCAAAATCCCTAAAATCCTAATGATAGAAGAATTGTAAATCCCCCCAGACTAGGCATAGTCAATGGCACCCACAGAGTGTTTGGATGGCCTAGAAAGAACAAGGACATTGTCTTTAAGACTATATACCCTGATTTCATAAAGTGGAGGTTCATGTGATCAGTTACATGCCTTGTTTACTCAAGCATTTTGTGAATTTTTGTATTTTACTTCTTTGAAATAAAAACATATCTTCTTAATAATAAAAAAAGGGTTCTCTTTTTGGCATTGTAAGCTATCTGCATATGTTAATAAAGAGACCAATGTTAGCTAGCATGTTTAGTTGTGGACTATTATATCCTTTTCCAATTATCTTCGTGCTTGTGGGCATGATCATTCTAACTTGTGTACTATTATCTTATTATGGTGTTTATTCTCACTTATCTTATGCTTGCTAACATCTAATATGAAACATGGAGCTTCTTGGTAACTTGTGGACTATTCTCAAGTGCTCATTATCTCTAATTGTGCATGCATTTTAGTTGGTGGACTACACTCCATGTTAGATAAGTCCGATTGCATCTCATCCCATATTGGTTACTATTTTGTTTTGTGTAGGGAAATATTATTTGCACTTGGATCATTTCACTCTAGGAGGGAATTGGGATGTTCTAGTTCAACTTCATTTATGATAATAGTGGAGAAATATTCTCCCTATTTGTGGTTGTGTTTCCAAAACTTAATCTCATGCTTTTTTAATAAGGATTTAATTAGTTGCATATTTCATGTGCTACGTTTCATTCCCGCATTCAACCTGTCTTAATTTACATTTCTTAATTTTCCATTCATTAAGTTAGATTAGAATAGATAGATTAGCGAGAATAACCGAATATATTATCTTGCATACAAAAACCAAGCCATAAACGAAGGGCTTGCCATTTTAATGGATAAAGGTGTAATTAGATGCTTTTGCTAGGTAAGCCTTTGTGGTTGACAAGGGTCATTTTCGCATGTCAACAGTAGCCAAACCATATCTCCCACCTTGAATTGACGAGATACTCTATGTTGATCATTCCTCTCAAAATTTAATTACATTTTCCCGGCTCCAAAATGTCCCACAACTATGGAATTATGGGCTTCTCTTACTAGCACAATTATACACTTTCTAATCAATATACACTACTTATCATCCTTGTATAATAACACATCTCTCGAATGGTAGTTAGGCTTCTTCTCTCCTTATTGGAAACACTAGCACAATTGAATGAAATCCCTAGTCATCTTCATATTGGCTCTTCAAATTATCAAGTGGAAAATGGTATCTACATAATGGTCATGATAACAATATTTGACCTAGGTGGTCTTGATAGGAAATCAATAATCACATCTTCAACTCCCTTCTTATGCTTGATGGTTAGATTAAATCGTTGCAAACTATTGCATCTTAGTTTAAGTTTGCAAAACCTGCAATAACTTGTAGCATTTTTGGATCATTGTTTCATTCCCTAAGATGAAATATCTCGAATTGTTAATTGTTTGATTTAGGGCTAACATCTCCTTGTCATAAGTAGGATACCTTGACCCCACTCCATTGAAGGTTTTTGAATGAGAGGTAATTTGTCTTCACTCTTGCATTACGATAATTACCATGGCATACCCTGATGCATTATCCTCAATGTCAAAAGTCTTTTGTGTATTTGAATGTCCTAACGTAGGTGCTTCACAAAAAATTAACTTTAGAATGTTGAAGGATTTCTCTTGCTCCTTTATCCAAATAAATTTACTCTATGTTTTCATCAATGTTTGTAATGTTGTAACAATCATCAAGAATATTTGAAGAAACTACACAAGTTCTTACTTATGTATGGTTCAAGGGCCTTGGCCACTTTTGAATGGTGTGCACTTTTGTTTGATTTATCCTTAATCAATCTCTGCCAACCATGAATCCAAGAATAGTAACTGTCTATAAAAATCACACTTCTTCATATTCAGTTACAACCTTTTGTCCTCAAGATTCTCCAACTCTTGCCTCGGATGGCCTAAGTTCTCCTCCCAAGTCTTATCGTAGACAAATATATTATTCAAATACATAACTACACAAGAATCAATGAAGGGTCTAAGAATTTCATTCATCGTCCTCGTGAATGTGGTTGGTGCATTAGTAAGCCCAAATGATGCTAACAACCACTCAAACAACTCTTGGTTTCTCTTACAATTTGTCTTCCAAGTGTCCTCCTCTTTAATTCTCACACAATGGTATCCAAATTCAAGATCCAGCTTGGATAGATACTTTTCTCCTTGTATTTGGTCTAGTTGTTATAGCTACATTTTCCACCCTGGGGGAACATAGAGAACCCATCCAAATTGTCAAGTTGAACCACATCGTTTTCCCTTGCAATTGACTAATTTTGAGGGGTGTCACTCGTCACCTAATTGACAACCCTCGACTAGTCGGCAATTGAGCTAGTTATGACCCGTGACACTGTCGAAAAAATAGTTTTTGACATGCTCAAAGAAATCGGTGATCTCGCCAAGAAACCTCATAAAATCAGTCAGATTTCAAGTTTTCCATGAGATGAGCATGAGTTGAGACACCTATAAGACTCACCCTAAACCTATTTCACTAATATATATAGAAAGGCTTGGCCAAGGGAAGAGGAGGAATAATTGAAAGCAAGTATATGCTATCAAAATTTCAAAAGAGTGAGGCAAAAGGAAGAGTTGAAGCAAGATCCAAGGAGGGTCGCATCATGACTCAAGGTATGATTACATTGATGTACTTGTCCTTTATTTGATTTATGAATATAGATTTATGTGTTTTCCCCTTCCCAAATCTATTGTATTCAGTTTTTCATGGTAGATCTAATCTTGCCTTGGGTAGATTAGATTAGATCTAGAATATATTTGAATTTCTTGATAGTTGAAAGGGTTTGTAGATTAGTATTTGTTTGTCACTTGTGTGCAGGAAGCAAATTGAAAGAGCTAGAGATGGATCTCTGGAGTTGCCTCATTCAGATACATAAGGAAAATCATCGGTCAATAAGGTATGCTTCTCTTCTCTCTAGTGTAAAAGGAAAGAAATCTAATTAGATATGGAGAAATCCCATAATGATCTATCCTTCTATCTCTCTTGAATCAAGGGTAGATCCAAGGGAGAACCCACCTATTCGTAGGAGGGAAATCTCTGTTAACAGAAATGGTGACTCCAATGGGGAAGAATCTTTGATTCTTCTCTAGTTCAGAAACCCTTGTTTATTTTCCTATGTCCTATGTTTCTGAGTCAGTTATTGTCTACCCCATCACCCTCTCAAAGAGTAGATCTTCCATATTTGACTGCTCTAGGCCAGATCCAAGTATTTTTTCAAAACTTTTTGGTGCGTCACTTTTCTGTTGTTAGAGACTAAGAAAAAGTGTTACTAGTTGTAGTATTGTTGACCAACGACCATGTCACCAGTTGTAGTACTACTGACCTGTTGATATTATGGTAGTTGTGGGAGTTATTTACCTCCACGTGTAAACTTGACGAGAATAAATAGTTCGGGAAGAAAGAAGAAACCCTAATTAGTTGGCTAATAACCCTAGAAGACAAGTCGACTCAAGAGGATAATTTGTATTAGGTTATTAGCCTCCAAGAAAAGAATTTGGCTAAAGGAAATATTATATACTAAGTAAATAGGCACCCAGAATGAGAAGTCAGCCCAGGAAGTTTGCATGTTTTAGTATAAATACAGGAGGCCAATCTTCATTCTAACAGGCATTCTCAGAACTACAGAAGTATCACTTGTGTGCACTGCAGTTGGCCAGTTTGTGCGCAAGTTTGGAGGAGAGTTGTCCTTGTAGTTGTTGCAACTAGCAGATTTCGTTTTGGCATGGACTCTCTCTTGGTTATGGTTTGGACTCTTTGATCAACTCTTGTTACTCTTGTTTGGTGCGCTATCCTTGGAGAGAGGTACGCTATCTTGTTTGGATATCTAGCCTAGGGTTTGCTTCCAAAATGATTTTATGTCAAGGTTAAGATGCTCAGGGGTGGCTTTGGCCTATGGTTGGGTGACAATAGTGATATTATCTATAGTTAAACGAGCACATCCATTATATTCTAACAGGTTATGGGCCCATGCCTCCTTCATTCAGTCTAACCACTGGAAGGGAGCATAGCCATAAGGATACTAAGCTCGTTGAAGAATTGTCGCTAGGGTTTCTAGCAGAAGCAGTTACTAAAGCATTGTCGCTAGGGTTACTAGCAGGTGTAGTTGTAGAAACACTAATCCTCTCGTTGAGGCACCTTAAGTGAAGGGATTGACCTAATTTCCAAATAGACTAGTGCGCCCTAGCCTAACGCATCTCCTCGTACTCTCGGCAAGCCAAGACGTCAAGTTTGAGTTTTTGGTCAAATTTAGGGTTGACCAGGTCAAAGAATCATGACTTACTCTATGAAGTCAGAAAACAAGTTAGATGGGGCTTCTAACTTCAGAGCATGGAAGACAAGGATTGACCTCATCCTTGCCAAGAATAAAGTCTGGGATATCATGAAAGGAAAGATCGTGGAACCAAAGTTTGAAGAAGGAAAAGAGAAGGAACCACACGTTGCAGTTATGTAGAAGTTCAGATATAGTGACATCAATGCCATGAGTATCATAGTGGACTCTATAAAAGACCACTTGATACCCTACATCTCCCATATTGACTCGTCTAAGAAGATGTATGATGCCCTAACAAACCTCTTCTCAGTCAGAAAAATTGGACAAGTAATGAGTCTGAAGAATGAGCTCCATGACATGAATATGAATGATGATGACAGCATAACATCATACTTTGTGAGAATCTCTCAGTTAAGAGATCAACTACAAGCTATTGAAGAGATAGTTTCAGAAAAGGAATTGGTAAACATAGTACTCAATGGTCTTATCAAGACATGGGATGCATTTTCCGCAAGCATGAACACAAGGAAGGAGTATCCTACATTTGAAGAACTTTGAACTTGATGTGCACAAGAAGAATCAAGAATCAATGCAAAAGAGAAACTCCAAAAGAAGTACGATGATCAAGCCTTCACAGCAAGGCTCAAGGATTTCAGGAATAAAAAGAATTTTGGCTCCAGGAAGAAACCAAATCAAGAGAAAGTTATGTCAAGAATACAATGCTTCTATTGTCGAAAGTATGGTCACTACAACAATCATTGTCCCGAGTTAAAGAAAAGGAAGGAAACACACGAAGCATCAGTTGTCGAAGAAAGGGAACCCTCAAAGAAATCCAGGTAGGACAAAACAAACTTCTTCTTCTAAGACAAGGTAACAATACTCTTCATAGTTCTTGTACATACCATGTTTTGCATATCTATTTCCTAGAGGATAATATGTTCCAAGAGAAACTATACCTATAGAAGAACAACAAGATAAGGATTGCTATCACTATGACTACAAGTTTGACAATACACATGAAAGGATGAAGTACATCAACAACCCCTGGTAACAATTCATGTGGAAGTTATTACATAAGTAACAACTGCAAGATAAGCTGAAATCAGAATCAATCTTGAAGAAAACTAGAAGAAGTAAAAGACAGAAAGAAGTCAGCAAGCAAGAGGAAATTGGAAAAATACTTGTGACACTTTGCAGAAGGCAATAAGGATGCAGACATAAGCATGGGCTCTATTAGTTGGAGGGAGTTGATTACATAATTCCAAAAGATGAGCCTGCACTCATGCATGAATCAAGGATTAGGAGGGAGCTAATCCTAAATAATATGATCCACTGAAGATGATGAAGTATCTATCCATGTTCCCATCAATGGTAGCAACCATGAAGAGCAGCACATGTTCAGTTTGACTTTAGATGTATTCTTATTCGAAAAGAAGCCTTAAAAGTATCCCTGGTTTTCCATCCACATCCATGATCCTATGATGAAAGAAAGAAGTTGGAATCTTCAGGAAATGGAATCTATGGAAAACTCCATGAGCCTAAGAGCTAAAGAAAAACATGAGGAAGAACATGAAGATTCCAAGAGAGAAGGAAAATACAGAACTACTGGTCATTGTATCAAGAATCACAAGACCACCAACCTGATATGAAAGCAATCAAACAGAGGAACCGAAAGTTGTGATGAAGAACAGTGTATGGAAGACTTATGAATGTAAGCATTGAGAGATCCAGAACTAGAGGTTCTCCCAGATGGAGGGAGAAGACTATGATGATTGCTTGTTCCAGTAAACAAGACATACCTCTACATGAGCCAGTATATCATCCGCAATATCCATGGGTTGTAATTTACATGTATACCAACCTCAAGGCTTTGAGGTATACTAGAAAAAAGTGCCACATGGATATGTTCCAGTTTGAGCCCTGCCATGATGTTATGAGCTAGCAGAAAACAAAAGAGTTGAATTCAACTATGATATGCTATAATGATCAGAGCTATATGAAGCATTCAGAAAACCAGTGTTCCAGAAAGACCGAAGTACAAGCATTACACTCTCTCTGATGAAGTCCAGAAAGGAGAAAGTGGTTCTCCAATATATATCTCCACGGATGAGCAGATATTTTGGTAAATCCTCTGTCCAAAATGAAAGGGTTTGCATACTCAAGCTGGAGCTCGTGGAGATGACTTCCTTATTAAAAAAGGAAGAGATGACTCCCAGGTTGGGAGGGACCACTAATGTGTTATTGACTTATGGATAGTCATTTTTCAAGTTCGAAAAATGGTCCAGGATGAGAAGTTCCTTTCCAGTTCGTAAAGTGGTTTTAGATTTCTGACAGACATGCATTTTCCAGTTCGGAAAATGGTCCAGATCGAATGGTCATTTTTGTAATGAAAATGGTTTGATGGATTGTTTATGTACCATAAACAGTGATTTACCTTGTGGTTAACATGGGGAATGGTCTAAGACAGTCTCTCTTCTTGACGGTCAGTCTCAGTAGTGGTCAAGAAGATTGGTCTGCCTCGCCGGACAGTCATTCTTTTGAAGCTCACAGTTGTGATCAATTTCGAAGAATGGTCCATTTTGGAGGTTTGTGTAGGACAATCATTTCCTTAGGAAATGGTCCGGACAGTCATTCCCTAGGGAAGATTCATTCTCTCTAGGTTGCACTTTGTTTAGTGCTGGAGGAATGGCCCAGATAGGTGAATGGTCCAGGTTCAGCAATCAGGGACAAGCATTCCCTAGGTTAGACTCATTCTCTCCAGGTTGCACTTTGTTAAGTGTCGAAGGAATGGCCCGGATAGGGAATGGTCCAGGCTCAGAAATCAAAACAATTATTCTTCCTTGCTTGAGAAGAATAGTCTAGATAGCTCATCATTGATGTTTTACCTTCTGAGGGAAAATGTTCTTCCATATATCACAGATGTGAGTGGAAGAATGGCCCAAATGATTCAATTTATATATCATAACAAAGTTTTTTTGTGCAGGTTGATGATATGATTATTATGGAGATTGTATGTCTCCGGACAGTAGATGTATACTACTGTAGTGGATGTGTTCCACTGATTGTGACTATATGTCACTGATCAAGTATCTATGTGCTACTTGGTGTGGCAGTGTACCATTGGATTGTAGTTGTGTACTACTATGGATAGACACAGTTGTGTTCTATTGAATGACATTGTTATGATCGCCTTGAAGACTACTAGTAGTGTTGGAAGTGATTATCATCTAGATGGATGATCAATGGATAGAGATTTCCCAAATAGACAATGGTTCGGAACATTTATTCTTCTAGGACATATGTCCAGATTAGAAGAATGTCTCTTGTGTCACTCTGTGGAATGAGTGACTTATCCAGCATCATGTTTGATTACTCAAATGGAGTATGGTTTCGAGAGATGATGCAGCTGATGACACTAATAGTGATGATGGTGCTCATGATCTAATCATGAGATAGTCTAGATGACTATGTTGATGCTACCAGGTGAATGGTGTGTTTGTGCTCAAGACCATTACCTTCAAATACCTCCCTAGCTAGGAGGGAGTGTTGATATTGTGGTAGTTGCAGGAGGTATTTACCTCCATGTGTAAACCTGATGAGAATAGAATATTTTGGGAAGAAAGAAGAAACCCTAATTAGTTGGCTAATAACCCTAGAAGACAAGTCGGCTCAAGAGGATAATTTGTATTAGGTTATTAGCCTCCAAGAGAAGAAGTCGGCTAAAGGAAATATTATATACTAAGTAAATAGGCACCCAGAATGAGAAGTCGGCCCAGGCAATTTGCCAGTTTTGGTACAGGAGGTCAGTCTTCATTCTGGCAGGCATTCTCAGAACTGCAGAAGCAGCACTTGTGCGCACTGTAGTTGGCCAGTTTGTACGCAAGTTTGGAGGAGAGATGTTGTTGTAGCTGCTATAGCTAACAGATTTCAGTTTTGGCCTGGACTCTCTCTTGGTTATGGTTTCAACTCTCTGATCAGCTCTTGTTACTCCTATTTGGTGTGCTATCCTTGGAGAGAGGTGTGTTATCTTGTTTGGCTATCTAGCCGAGGGTTTGCTTCTGGAATGATTCTATGTCAAGGTTAAGGAGCTCGGGGGTGGATTCAGCCTATGGTTGGGTGACAATAGTGATATTGTCTACAATTAAATGAGCACATCCATTATATTCTAACATGACCCGTGATAGGGAAAAAAAATTACAACCCACGACAGGGAATTTTTTTTGCAAATTTCATAAGTTTCACTAGTAGTGTCACTAGTTGTAGATGGAAAACCCGCGACCATGTCTCCATTCAAGTGAAGGAAACCATGTACGGTGCAAAAACAATCCGTTTTTCAAGAAAAAAAATCTTAGTTTTTTCCTGTGAAGCCCAGGGTCCCTATTCTTGGGCAAGAGAACCTTTAGAAATTAGTTTTGGTAGGAATTTTTCATTATTCTTTGCATGGTATAAAAAAGAGAAAAAATTGCATTTTGTGATCATCCTGTTTGGATCATTTTAGGACCTTTTTTCATAATCACATTAGAGTGTTGCTTGTGAATTTCGAGGTCTCGAATTGTATTTTGGAGTGATTGATAGTCCCATTTCGATTTAAGTGATTGTTATCTTATTTTAATTTGAGAAAATGAAGCCTCTTGTTCCTTTCCTTCTATAGTTTTCATTGAAGAAGAAAAGTTTTATTTCTTGCATTTTCATTCATTGTCTTGCTTTGAATTGGAAAAGAGTTTGAACATCTTTGAATTTACATCTATTACCTTGGGTAATAAAAAACCATAAGAAAAAGAACTCTTAATTAAAAACTAAAAACTATTAGACTCTTTTTCTTTCTAGAAAAGCAACATAGCATAGGATTTTAGGGCCTTGGTGTAGGATTGGAGAGTAAACTCTCCAAGGCCACCTAAACCAAACATAGAATTCATTCATGAGTGTAAAATCCATTGTTGCAACAAGTGAGTTGGGAAGCTCCTCTAACACAGGAGTGAAGCAGTAGGTTGAATTGGAACAAGTGGACGAATACCCCTCTCTGCTTGTCTTGGTATTTGTTGAACTACTTGGACTATTAGGCTAACAGGGGTTTTGAAAGTGCCCACACCTCTCTGGGAGGAATCACTTCTTGAAGCTTCGAGATTTATTACCCTACCCATGCATGTGGTTCAACCTGCGATTGTCCGCTTAGCCATTATGTTGTGAAGTGGTAAACTTAGTGGCTTTTCCTAAATACCTACTTAGGTGACTGCAAGTGGGAAGTACTAGCGGTACCTGGGACAGACGTCGAACCTCTACGTTAGTCCTCCGAAGGATGCATGTCTCCACGAAGGTACTTGCATTGGTAAGGGTTGTTGCATCAGGGTTACCATAACTTTTCCTCACAACTTCGCTAGCCAATGTTTCGGGGACTTGATTTCCCCCAGAGGATTGGTTTTCAAAAGGCTCATCTCTGTCCAGTTGTTTCTTTTTGTTGGCTTAGATTTGTTAGGGGTGTGCTTTGTGGTGAATTTTATGTCTAGTTGGCCATAGGTTATTGTTTTATTCTTGGTTAAAACAAAGTTTCTACTGTTGTTGATCAACATCTTTTTTGGTATCAGAGACCCTTTACTCATTCGACTAAATAGACCTCTTGGTGTTTCTTTTTCTTACCTTATTAATCCTCATACCATGGAAAGCATTAATGGGTCATCCAACAAGGGAGGACCGGCTTGTACATCCCCAACTGTGTTGGGAGAAGTCATGATGACCACCTCCTTGCCACTGCTTAGTGGAACTGGTACTACCATATATATGCCTTTGGCATCCATTCATTCCATCTATGATATGTTTGCAGTCAAATCCTTTATATCCTTGAGAACACCTACTTTGAGTATGCTCGTTGTGTCATCGCAATTGCCTGCATATGGATTTGTTTCTAGCGGGGGTCAAGGCCTTGGTATTACCACTGGAAGTGGATTTCCGTCTATTTTTGGTGACCCTATAGGTATCCTAGAAATACCAAATGGTGGTTTTCCTTTTGGTTAGGATTTTAACCCTGGGTTTGGTCATACCCCTAGTGTTTTTCCTAATGTTGGGGGAAATTATGTCTCTGGGGGCACCAATATCCCCGAGGGAAGTTGTCTCGGGGGATCAGTGCTGCCATATCCCATCAACACTCCCTTTGCACCTATAACTAGTCATATGCCAGGAAATTCTTACATAAACTCCAACCAAGGGACCCCTACCAAAGGGGACCCTTGCTCTTTTCCTTTATTTGGAAACATTTTTACCCATTTGATGGCCATCTTGAATATTATTGGATTGTTTGTGGGTACACCGGTTTGGTTAATGAACATTCTGCATGTTCGAAATACTCCTGAAAATTCTTTGTCGATGAAATCCATTTCTCCTCCTTCCTCTTCCAGTGAAAGTCCATCTCCTAGTAACCAAAATTCTAAAAGGAATAAAAAGAGGAAGCAAAAAAAGAATCAAAAACAAAGGGAGAAGTCACCAGCCACTGTAAGTCATACTGGAGACACGTCACCAGTCACTGTTATTCGTACTGGAGACAAGCAAACAACCACTACAAGTCACATTGGGAGAAATACACTAGTCACTGCAAGTCATACTAATTATAAGAAACCAACCACTGCAAGTCATGCTGGGGGCAAGCAACTAGTCATTGCAAGTCATTTTGGGGGCACTAATACTACTGATAAATATCTACGAGCAAGATGCAAGCCTAAATTCCCTTGTACAATTTTGAAGGAAGATCATCTTATTCACCTATGTCATGTCATTCCAAAGATCACTAAAGTGTTTCCCAATTTTGAAGGCTCTTCTACTCCAGAACCACCTTTGGTTCCTCGACAACCTACTCAACCATTGGTTGATGAAGCAGTCTCACCGATGCAATCTTCGGTTGATCCCGATCCTCTTTCAGAGAGTGATGTGTCTACCACACGTGTTTTTTTTATTGCTAGTTCAAAACCTCTTGAACAAGGGGGCATCCCACCCACCTCGAGCATGCTTCCTCCAAGTTCTGAGAGTGTTTCCTTTGATTGGAACATTCTTGTTGAGCCTCACCTTCCTTCTTTGTTGCCTTTTCAAATAAAGGTTGAATATTTTTCAAAAACCATCCACTGATGTATAGTAGATGAAGGAGCCTCTGTAAGAATTTTATCCTCCTCGACTTGTCAAGCTATAGGTTCTCCCCAACGGTTGTCAACTCCTAGTCAATTGTTGGCTTTTGATAGAAGACCTAATGAATCTTTGGGGATTCTTCCTTGTTTCCCTATCATGTTAGGTGGGAAAACTGTTATGGTTGATATGATAGTGGTGAATGGATCATTAGACTTCAATATGCTTCTTGGGCATGATTATGTATATGCTATGAATGACATGGTTTCTATGCTTTTTCGAGTGATGTGTTTTCCTCACAATGGAAGCATTGTCACCATCTATCAACTTTCATTGATAATCACCATAATTCTTCGCCATTAGACCATGCTACTCCATCCTATGTTCCTAGTATTCAAGTGGACACTACCCCGCCACGGGTGAATTATGTGGCATCATATATTAAGGGTTCAGTTGCTTCTGAGAAAGAGCTTTCACACTCATTTTTTATTTTTGGGACATGGTCCCGACAATTGATTAGGGGATCTTGTCGGCATATGCTAAAACCGGTTAGAAACTCCATCCTAATATGGAATATGATCAGCCTACTCCACCCATTTGGGTTTTTTACTCTACTCGTTCACATGACTCCCTCGATTATGAGTTGCCTTCATATGAGGCCATCTTGGAGGTCATGGATTTAATCAATAAGCCAAAGAAATATGTGACACATCGATCATATATTCTTCCTTATTTTGAACAGACAAGGGTCAACACGATGCGTTTTGTTTCAATATAGGGAACATGTTTTGGGGTATCCAGTGAAATGTTGCGTTTTAACCATTTTGAGCCTCATATATCTTTTTCAGAACTTTCCATCGAATTATTTTCTCTCAATAAAACCAAAGATCAATGTTTTGTACCTTACTTGTGTCTCGATGAGCATCATCAAGGATATGCAATAACTCATGAAACTACTCACTTGATCCTATATGGTGTGGCCCCAACCACGGGGCCTCCACTTAGTGAACCTATGACATAGCACGTGTGTTCATGGGATATTAAATAATACCCCTAATTTCACTTGATATTGAAATATACTTCTTAAAATCCTTTTGTTGAACTCTCTTTCAATACATCTTTCTAATAAAAAAACCTATTTTTACTTGATATTCCATATTTTTTTCTAAATGCCCCTTCTTATACTACCAAATACGTATAAAC
>JZKD02S1847343.1:37201-50873 GCA_000966675.3 Picea glauca
CATGGGTACAGTAGTTAGCACCCTGATTTCCATCTGGTGCTCATGTTATGACTATTTGTAGGCCCGAAAACCCTCCTACAGACCCGCCATGACTCGAAGTTGAGCCTCATTTATCTTTCTTTACATATCTTCTAGCCAAATCCTGAGGGGGTTCCCATCTTTTTTTATCTTACTTTATGGTTGCGCAAGCCTTTATTATTTATGCATTGGTACCTATTGTTGTGCTATAATTTGCTTTATTCTTGCTTATCGCCATTTACAGACACACTTGACCTCTAGCCATCTGCATTCACATGCCTTTGTTTTGTGACCATTATACCCATGGAAAGATCCACTGCTATGAGTGGACCTCACTTTCCAATTACCATGTTGCATCCATTATGCTTAGGTTGGCTCCACATGTTTAGACCTTTGATGCATGTTCTTCATCCACTTGTTCTCTCCAGACGAGCTTAATTTTAACTCTTCTTTTTGCTCATTAAAACATGAAAAAGACACCTCACAAGTATAATTTTAACTCTTTTTCGGACTCGTGAAAACTGAACAAAAAAGACATTAATGAGAACACTTTTATCTCTCTTCCACGCTCGTAAAAATATGAAGGAGACAAAAACCAAAAAAAAATTAAAATGAAGGGGAAAGTTATCATTGATCTGTATTCTCAAAATGGCAATCGTCGGTCCTGTCTCCCTTGAACATAGCACATGTTTGTGTCATTCTCTTTCATTTGGGTTATAGCTTGCCTAGGAGTCGTACCATTAGCATGTCATATACTCCTCTAATTGGTTACCTTTCTAGTCCCTATGGTGAGTGCTTTAATTGCCTCATGCATTGTCACATTGTTTCATCAATGCCCTTAAGTTTATGCTACCAGGTCATCATTGTGTCATGCTATATGTTCAAGGGAAGTTAAGCCTAACCTAACCATCTTTTATCTTGTTGACCATCCAAGTCAACCGTCCTTGTGTTAGTTGTACTTAGTGATTTTATCATTTCACATCATCTTTCAGTGTATGTTTCATTCCAGTTGATGGGGGGTACATTAAGGTCCTCCTTCGATGGATCTCTTCCTATTAACGTCAACACACCATCTAGGAATGAGATATAGGAACCATATAGTACCTTGAATCTCATAGTCCTCAGTGGCAGGCTTCCTCACAATTGATAGTGGGTTTACCCCATTGCTCCTGATCAATTGATTCTACAAGTGTTCAAAATCATATCATTTATTTACACTTGCTATATTGTACTAGGTACCTTGAGGTCCATCTACATCATTGGTGGGTCCCCTCGCATCCGTTAACAACATACATCAATGGTCGGTAATCAAACGATTTCTACCATGATTGACAAAAGCTCATTTATTTGCATGATGTAGAATTGTACCATCGGAGTTTAGACGAATACCTTGGGCCTGGGGGAAAAATACTCATTTTTGCTACCCTTCCCAAGTTATGATGGTACATATCACTTCTACAAAATTACTTTCAAGACTATGGAAGCATTATCATTAATGCTCAATGTCTTTCAGAGATTCACTATGACATAGATCGACATTGTATTGGTTGTGGCTATGATTCCTTTTGACATGGATCCACTATGTATTTTTTGTGGCCATGATCTTGAATTTCATTACATGGATCTGCAATGTATTATGGTGGTGACCATGCTTTATTTTTGTTCTGAGCATGGATATTCCTACCTCGGGGAAGATCTATATATGTTTGGTTGTTGTCTAGTTGTAGGTACTCATTAGTTCCTTTCTATTCATCTCTTTCCTTGCACCACCTCACACTCAATAAATTATTGTAATGTGTTTTGGCCATTCATTTTTCTACCGAGCTCACACATTAGGGGCATCTATTATAGCTATATTTTCCACCCTGGGGACACATAGAGAACCCATCCAAAATGTCAAGTTGAACCACATATTTTCCCTTTGCAATTGACCAATTTTGAGGGGTGTCGCTAGTCACCTAAATGACAACCCTCGACTAGTTGCTAGTTGAGTTACTTATGACCCACGACACTGTCAAAAAACCTATTTTTGACATGCTTGAGGAAATTGGCGACATGCTGAGTTGTGATCTCACCAAGCGACCTCATAAATTGAATAAAATTTTGAGTTCTCCATGAGATGAGCATGAGTTGAGACACCTATAAGACTCACCCTAAACCTCTTTCACTAATCTATATAGAGAGGCTTGGTTAAGGGAAGAGGAGGAAGAATTGAAAGCAAGTATACGCTGGAAATTTTTCAAAAGAGTGAGGGAAAAAGGAAGAGTTGAAGCAAGAGCTAAGGAGGACGACATCATGACTCAAGGCATGATTACATCGATGTACTTTTCCTTTATTTGATTTATGAATATAGATCTATGTGTTTTCCCCTTCCCAAATCTGTTGTATTCAGTTTTGCATGGTAGATTTGATATTGCCTTGGGAACATTAGATTAGATCTAGAATATATTTGGATTTCCTAACACTTGAAAGGTTTTGTAGGTTGGTATTTGTTTGTCACTTGTGTGCAGGAAGCAGATTGCAGGAGTTGGAGTTGGATCTCTAGAGTTGCACCAACGAGATACATAAGAACAATTTTCGATCAATAAGGTATGTCTCTCTTCCCTCTAATGTAAAAGGAAATAAATATGATTAGATCTAGGGAAACCCCATAGTGATCTATCCTTTTGTTCGTCTTGGATCAAGGGAAGATCCAAGGGAGAACCCACCTATTCGTGGGAGAGAAATCTCCATTAACACTAGTAAGCCAACATTTTTTTGTAGAGGATATTGAATCTTGATAGTGATATTGTTGTGTTCTCTGAAATCAAAACACAGTTCCCAAATCCAATTCCTCCATGGAACCAACAAAATTGGAGATACATAAGGGGACACACTAGGTGCGATAACCCCTTGATCCAACAACTCTAAATTTGTTTCTTTATCTCCTCACTTTCCAAGACATAAGTTTAGAACAAGCCAATATTTGGAAAAGGAAACTTTGGTAGCCACTAAATCTCATGCTCAATTGGCCTCTTACGAGGCAACCCTTTTGGCTCTACAAAAACAATTTCATACTTGCTCAAAAAATGATTCAAGTCTCCCTATTGTTCCGCTTTGATATCAACATCCAAAGTTTTGTCTTAGTCAAATTTTCTTCTTTGGATTTAACAACCAACATCACAAACTTCTTAGTGATGTTAATCAACCTCTTGGCTTGTTTAATAAAAATCAAAGAAATTGTCTTATTACCTTTATATTTATTGATGAGATAGGGATTTCCTTCCTTCACCAACCATAATTCATAGGAAAATAACATATATGTCCCACATATACAACCTACCAATGTGATCCAGGTGGACATTGGTGGCCACCCACCTATTCCACTAGCTCAAATTACAATTTTCCATTTTGGCAGTTTTTCGGGTTCCAAACTTCCAGGGCCATTTTGAGGCCCTAAACGACGTTTTTTTTGGCTCGGCAACGCATAGGATGTAAGAAAAGGCAAATGCCAGGCTGAACGGAATGTATTGTTCTCGACTAGAAATTTTCGACGAGGTATTGAGCACCCAAAACAGAGTTCGTAGGCAAAAGTTACCCCCTCAGGAAGTTGACGTATCAACTATCCCCATTGGGGCCCACAAACCTTTTGGCGTTTCATCTCCCAGGGTTAGGGTTTTGGATGTTTAGGGTTTTCTCATTTCAACTTTATGTTAAAAAGGACTTTGGAGCCTCACTATAATAATTTTTTTGCGAACAAGCGTAGCCAACACATCTCTTCTCAAAGATAAGCTACCACCATTCTAGTTAGCTTGTGTGCTTTTGCATTTTACAATATTTTGTATTTCAGATAGTCATTAATAGAATCTGAGCTTTACTGTCTTACTTTATTCCTTTCCATATTTTTGTGTATTTCCTTGTTATATCTATGTTATATTTGTGCCTTCATATTGTTCCCAAAATAATCTAGATCAGTGGTATTAGAGCATTTTTCTCCTTGTCATTCTTAGTGCATGTCCCTGACGAGGTCAAGGTATAGAGAGTTGGGTCTCGAGCTTGTTTCTCTTGAGGACAATCAATCTCTCCCACCCAAGCAACCTCCCATGGTAGAAGAAAAGGGGAACGATAGGACAAGAGATCCTTTCAAACTGTTGCTCGAGGAAGCCCTCGTCTGATAGAGGAATGAGATGGTGGATAATTTTTCCTCGATCCTTCGACAGATGTCGACAATGACAGAGGTACCTTCAACCAACAGTCACTTCGTAGGTGTGGTGCCCTTCAATATGTAAGTTAACTTTGATATTCCTTTATTTGAAGGCCAGATAGACACCAATGCTTTGGAAAAATGGTTAAATCTGCTAGAGGGTTATTTCTTTGTCCACAAGTTTTCCAACAGTGAAAATATCACCTTCGCGCTCCCTAAGGCCTTTCCCTATGTCATAGATTGGTGGGAGACTTACTATGAGCAACATACCAAGGACGAGTCTGCAATTTTCGGGGCAAGACCCACTTGGGCAGCTTTTGTTGATGCCCTCAACGAACAATATTAACCTGTTGGAAATTATGAGGACTAATACATGAAATGGACCACATTACGCTAAGAGAGGGGCCAAACAATGTCAAAGTTCAAAAATACCTTCCATACCTTGCACACCAAGCTGGGTATCAAAGACTCCGAGTAGAATCTAGTCCTAAAATATCGTGGGGATCTACACAGGTACATCTAAACCGAAATGGAGTTTGTGGACATCTCGTCATTGGGAGTCGCTTATCGATTTGTTGTCAAAATCGAGCAAAAATTTAAGCAACAGAACAGGCAGGAGTTCAAGTCTACAAATTCACAACAACCAAAGTATGGTAAGGGTGGCCTTAACTCCCAGTCCAAAGGACAGAGCAAGGATGGCCAACCCCAGGATAACCAACCTAAGCCACCAACAAACAAGGGTAATGGAAAGGCGAAGAAGGATGTTGGAAAGTGGTGTGAGGTCCACAAAAGACCTTGGCACAATACTGATGAATGTCGCTCCAAACAGTCGTCGCTAGCTAAAACGAAAGCCGCGGGGTCAAATGCTAACTCAGACTTTGATTCATAATCGAAAAAGGGAAGACAAATCATTGTTGCAAAACCCAGTGTCACCATCACTACCACAAAATTCCAGCCAGAGGAACCGAAGGAGCTTGAAGAAGGGGAGCGCCTTTTCCACTCACATATGTGGGTGAAGGGGACCCCACTCCATTTCATTATTGACAACGGTAGCTAGAATAACCTGATCTCAACAAAGGTTTCCAAGAGGTTGAACTTGACAACGACGTTGTTGATGGGTGTTCTATATGCACTAAAAACACACTAAAAACCCTCAATTAAATTGTCAACCTCGGGTAAGTAAACTTAGAGTTGTAGCAAAATATATGCCAAAGGTAGAAGGGCTGGTAGTAGTATAGTTTAACTAAGGAAGTGGCTATCTAAGGCTAATCTACTCAAGCAAAGCTATCTAATGAGAAAACCCTACTAAGCAACTTGAAACTGTGTAACCTAAGTAATTTTGGGCCAAGGATCGATGGATAGTTCTAAGAAAGCAAGTAAAAACCCTATGTAAAGCAAACTAGTTCATAACAATAAGAAAAAGAAACTATTAAGAATAACAATAAGCAAATAACAAAATCAAACTACTTTAACTTGCCAACCTACATTTAATGAGAAACTATCCTATGAAAGCAGTAAATAAACAAGCAAGCAACTATTCTACTAAAGAAAATAAACAAGTAAGCAAAGACAACTAGCTAACCTATTAAAGCAAATAAACAAGTAAGAAAAACAACTAGCTAACCTATTAAAGCAAATAAACAAAACAACTAACTAACCTATTAAATCAAGTAAGCAATTAACTACTCAAAGATAACTTCTACTGCAAGTAATCAAATTAAAACTTCTCATTGAACAACTATCTAGCCTAAGAGGCAAGTGGACTAAATTCTTAATTCAAAACTATTTCTAATTCATGAAAGGAAATCTATTTAATTGAAAGTAAGAAGAACTAGCAACTAGTCTTGAACCTATGATAAGAAAACTATTATCTAGTCTATCAAAGCAAAGACTATCTATCCTACAGCAACAATTAAACTATCTTTTGAAACTATGAAAGCAAGAAATTATCTCTTCTGATCTACAAAAGCAAGAAACTATCTTTTTTGATCTATGAAAACAGGAAACTATTCGTTTAACCTATGACAATTCAAATATAATGTTGGTGGTTGTGTGAATGTCTTCGGTGTCAGATAATATCTCGATGTCACTTGACAACAAATGATAATTCAAGTGGTATAAGCTCAACACTGATCTCAATAGCAAAGTGAAAGGTATGGATTAAACAATCTAATGAGAATTTAGCCATTACTGAAATTCGTCAATTACCCTGCATATTTATTAACCATCAACAATATAATGAGATCATCATTGTATTTCTATACTATGTAAGCAAAACTAGATTCAACCATTAACTAAGAAATATAATTGCAATTTAATTCTAGAAAGGAAATTACATAAAATGAAAACTATGCTATATCTATTCTAACAATTCAAATTGTAATAAGAAAATGCTTAAGAACGGAAATTAAGACATGACATTAAAAAGTAAACTACCAAATGTATTAACCAACAACTAAGTAAGCCAAATCTATATAAAATTGAAATAAGCAATCTATCATTAAAAACTGAAATTGACTCTATCCATCCATCAAATCCTTGTCAAAGAAAACCCAAATTAAAACTTTGTTCTATTCTATTTAAAACTCTCTTTTAAATTTGATTCTAAAATCATAAATAAAGACATAATCTAATATCTAACTACACATGGGGTTAGTCTAGGGATTTGCAAATCCGTTCCTAACTACAAGATCAATGCATGCTAACACAATCCATCATACTAACCTGCAAAAGAGAATCAAAAAAATTAAACTATAACAACAAACTAATTAACACAATGAAAATGCATGTACATGAAATAAAGAGAACAACTAAATTATGAAATGCATAAACAACACAAAGAACAGTTACCAAACTGCTGGTGGGCCCCCCAGCAAGTCGTGGTCACTTTCTAAAAGCACACCACGAACTCAGCAATTCAAATTCACCATGAAAAATAAAAAACGTAGTTCTTGTATAATCTGGCAATGTAAAATGGCAAAACAAAGTAAAATCGTATTTCTATCTATCACACTAATGTTTCTACTGGTTAACAATCATCTGACCACCACAGTGGTATTTATAATGTTTACAGACCAAGTGGTCGACCACGGGAGGGTCGAACCACTTCTAAATTCGGCAAGTTTCATTAAATGATGCCCTAACTGCTAAAACAGAGCGAGCCAATAATCGCCCTCTTGAACAACTAAAACTGAGTTGTCGAAAGTTAAGTAGCTAGAGGGGGCAAGCACGAACAAAACCCACGTTCCTGATTCACCCATCACTAGTCGCCAATACCATAACCGCCAAGTCACCCTCCGTTTTTGCGCAATACGTAGTGCTGGATAGAGTGCCAGATCGAGTACTGGAACGAGTGTTGGAAGGAGTGCCGAAAGCATAAACGTGGTGCGTTTTCGCCCTGTAACACCAAAAAACATGAATAAATCCTTGGAAGCGTAAAAACATGATGAATTATACTCAATATAATCATTAAACATGAATCATACGTACCCAGTGTCGATCATACCGTTTTAGCATAAAATCCTTCAAAAAGCTCCTTCAAAATGTGAAAAACACATATGTACATTCGGCAAAAAGTGTCTAATAACTCTCATAAATTTATCATATCTCGGGCCCAACATTACCCCCACACTTATGATTTTGCAGGTCCCACTGCAAACAAAAAGAAGTTACCCCTCATGACTAGGCTTGTTGAAGAGGATCAGCTTTGGAAGCTTCTCCTTCTTGCTGTGAAGACTTAGCCTTGTGCCTCTTATGTCGCTTCAGATGTGCTCTAAGGCTGCCATTAGATTTGGTCATCTCATCGACCAACCGTTGAAGGGAGTTAACTTTTGCCTGAAGGACTGCATTATCATTATGAAGGTGTGTGTCTATTGTCTTCCTCTCTTCTAATTGTTGGAGAAGTTGATGGTTTTCTTTTTGTAGCTTCTCTATGGTTGGGGAAAAATCGGTGATTTCTAAGGAAGGCTTAGATCCTTAGAGGGATGTGGACAATCTATCAGTTTTAGGATCTAGATTAGGCATGGATGAAGTAGGAGTGATGGGGGATTGGTAAGGAGAGGTAAGCTTTGATTTTGTCTTCCTTAGTGGCTCTAATCCGTCTACAGAAACTTCCCTAGGTCTCTTGTGAGGGCTCTCAAGATCAGAGGACACTTGGATGGGATCCGAAGTAGGCATGGGTTTTGCATAAGGTTTGGCTCTTATACTCCGGGTATTTTTTCGAAAGGGTCCTTTACCAAATCGATTGGCTCCCCTCCTATTTGTGGGAATAATGGGAAAGTCTTACTGAATTACTTCTTGGGGCTTCTTAGGTGTAGGATCAAGAGAGAGTGAAGGCATTGGGGGGTTAACAATATGCTTCTTTTGGTCTTTGCTCTTGGTCTTTTTACCCGATGAAGAAGTAGGGATATCAACAAGCTTTTTGTATTGTTTCGGCAAAGAGAGGGTTTGTGCAAGGGGGTTTGGAGTTCTTGCAGAGCGAGGTTTGGATGGAGAGATAGTTTTTAGCCTAAGTGGCTTTTTGTCGATCTTAACTATCAAGTGAGGGTTTGCAAATTGGTAGATAAAGGCATCCCAAGTTTGCCCATGTTTCTCTAGTTCGGCTAGAACAAGGAGTTTGATCAAGCCATGGTGAAAGATACTGTTGTGGGGGTTAGTCACATTCTTCCTCACTTGAGAGGACATCTTCTCCAAGCTTTTGAGAAAATAGAAGTGGAAGTTCAAAGGTCTGTTGAACAGAAAATGAGCCAACAATCTGAAATGACAAACTTTGAAGGTGGAGTATCTTCCTTCACATGTAATTAACCTTGTGATGATGATGAGGGGGTTGATCAATTCCTCCTTTATCCACTCCTTAGCATACCCTTTTTCTCCTGAAATGCTCTTGAATTTGGGCTTAAACACCCTGTTATAACTTGAGCGCGACAATTGGTGGTTCTTGAACCATCTATCTCCCATTCTTGGGAGTTTTGTAGCTGCAGCAATGGACTCTTCTAAAACTTCAAAGGTAAGAGACCATACATGTGTTGTCTTCCCATTGAAACTGACGGTGAATTGCATGGAGAGGCCGTCATCGTGGCCCTGCAAGTTAGACAAAATTGGCCCCCAACCGGCGTGCAAAAACACCTCCCTGCACTGTGAAAATTCAAGAATGGAAAACAGGTCTACATAGGAAGAGGTTTCGTACCTCCTGGGCATTGTGACAGAGGTGAAATTCACCAAGCAAGGCCGCGAACAGGCCAAGAGATGGCACGAATTGGGCACAGTCTGAGCGTGATTTGAACAGGGGAAGAAATGGTCAAGGTTGGGTGCGATTTCTTAACGTAAGGCAGAGCAAATGGCAAGGGCGAATGGAGATAATGGCTGCCCAGCCCAATTTTGAATGCACCTATAGTGGAGTGGGTTGCACACATGTGCGCATGGGCTTCCATGTGTGGAGAATTCGAATTCGACGACTCGTTTTGGAGCAATGTAATGATGTGTGGTTAGATCAATGTCCAAGTATTTTGACTTGGACATTTGATCATAAACATATGAAGTATCTACAATCAATGTCTGCAACCAATTCAATTGAATGTAATTGAGTTTTGGTTACCTAGAATCTAGGACAGTTACTGGTATGTAATTCACATGGAACTTTGTTCGGCACCTCATACAGAATTTCATATGCACCTCATACAGTACTTCATTTGGTACCTCTGTGTTAAATACATTTTCATTTCCTGTAATGGATAACCTGCAAATTTGAAGTGTTTTTCACAATCACAATGGTAAATGAGCAGAGGCAGAATGTTCCCTTGTTGTTGATTTTGTCGTCATGCTCACTCAACCCTCTTGCATATGACATATAATGTCAAACCTACAATGAATAGGTTATAGCAAGTAAAAACATGTATTTTCAAACCTACAATGTACAACTTGTAATGAAAGATAAACCGATAAAAGTGATCTGGACTGTTAGGCATATGTTCAGTAATTTATAGCACACGGGAGTTTAGCACTTTAAAAATAAAATGACTATTAATGTAATAACTTGTATCATGGAAATAATACAAAAACTCTTACAAAGATTTATTTCTCTTAGGCAATGATCATTTGTCAACTCATGAACCCCTCCCCCACACCTAAGTATTATGACACCTCGCAATCAAAAGTATAGGAAACCAATCAGTATCCCCCAATAGCCGAAGATTTATAGTATGTCAAGTGTAAAGATAAAATTTCACAGATTGGTCTGACGAGATGGTTAGAAGATGGCCCCACCTATAGGATAAGAGATCCTATATATAGATAAGAAGAGRTAGGMAAGAGAGTTTCAAGATAGTCTYAGAGTTAKTTCCCAATGGMAAGTKTATGRRRTTCATTAACCTTAGMTTAACCAYACATACTTCATGTCADMTTTSTCTRCARGTAATGTCGTACATCAGGACARGTTTAAATTYATTATTTATATTCTTTTTTTTGGYCARATTACCATCCTCGCTAGGTAGAATGCCMCGMTGCCARCAARCYTGTTCAGTACTCCGGCAGGTTTACCTAGTCATACTACATGCCAGTACCCACTGCCAGCAAACCTGTAGTACTCCGGCAGGTTTACCTAGTCATACCACADGYYGGTACCCMCTGCYAGCARWCHTGTTCAGTATCCTGGHGGGTTAGMCTCTTAMACCCTCAGRGAHTGGMYYTCCATCYTTTAAKATTTTAGTATAAKATYKCTTTATSCAAGAAKATGGGGGRAYADCTYTGAAAACAACTTTTYCTTTGTYTTTCTTTHTTTTYAATTGGGATGGTATTTATGTTAGARGATGACTTTCYGTTATATATATTMCTTAGTGATTGTCCTGATGTAAGGGGTACKTAAGYRGAYGTGGCCTATCTAAAKATATGATATAATCAAGCTATTTAGTGTGTAGTGGATGGTACCATTGAGAAAGAACAKAAAGGTATCTCTAGGCTCAACTYACTTTCTTCYTTTGTARTTATTGTGATGTTTCCATGACTAACYRCTAATTAGACCTCCTTGTTACTCTTTGATAAAGACACTTGACTCACTTACTCAGGTTTCTTGGAAAAATTGTACGAGAGACCTCTAGGCTTGATAGTTATGGTATCACTTCCTTATACAGTGGTGAAGAGTTTCAAGAGCAACTACTTTAGAATGCCTAAAAATGAGAATTCTTGCAAAAGTATGGCTAATTACAGTAAGTCAATATTCGTTTGATGCTTTAGTAGACACAAAATTCAAGTGTAGCAATTTTTTAAGAAAGATCCTTGAAACTGTGTACTCCTGGTGAAATAAATACTTACAGAGATCTCTAGAATTGCCTTATTAAGAAAACTCAAAAACTATTTCCATATATACAGTAGGAAATTTAGAAAAAATTTCAAGAACAAGGGGGGACTTCCCCATCTACTAAGGCCAATGCCTTGTCAGTTGACATGACCTGTAGAAAATCCTCTCTGGAAATGGGCTTATGATAAAATTTAAGTCGATGTCCATTTACCACAAAGGAGACTTGTCCATCTTCAATTGTTTTAATTTTTACAGCTCCATTGTCATATACAGTGTCTACCTCGTAAGGGCCCAACCACCGGGTGGTGAGTTTGCCTTTGAAGTTTTTGAATCATGAATCAAACAATAGAGCCCAATCACCAGGTTGGAAGTGTTTATTTTTAATAAACTTGTCGTGCCACTTGCTCCTCTGGTTTTAGACTAATATTGTCCATTGGATGGCATCTTGCCTGATTTCATCCAACCCATTCAATTGTAGGGCTCGTTGCGGCAATATGGAAGGTCCTTACTTGGAATTCTATTGGTAAAAGTACTTGTTTCTCAAACACTAGCTCATAAGGAGTGTGCCCAGTGGTATTTCTTCAGGTGGTCCGATATGCCCATAAAGCCTCCAGGAGCCTATCAGCCCAATCCCGGTGATGTAACTGAACAATATTGGTCAGATGGCTTCCAGAATTGTTTTTGTAGATTCTACCTAATCATTGGCTTGCGGGTGGTATGGAGAAGATTTACAATGCTTAATCCCATATTTCTCTGTTAGCTCTTTCATTAGCTTGGAAGTGAATTGACTGCCTTGGTCGGTAACAATTTCACGAGGGACACCGAAGCGGGTAAAGATGTCTTCATAGATGAATTCGACAACAGACTTCTTTGTAGCTCGGAATAGGACTTTTGCCTCTACCCATTTGGTGACATAGTCCGTACAAACCAAAATATAGTTCTTCCTACGGGACATGGGTGAAATTGGTCCTACAAAGTCGAGGGCCCATTTTTCGAAGGGTTCTATCATAACTTGGGTACACAAAGGCATTTCGTCAGGTGACATAGGTCTTCCTATCCTTTGGCAACTATCACAACTTCTCACATACTTGGCAGCATCTTTGAAAATGCTAGGCCAATAGTAACCCGAATGTAACACCTTATATGTTTTACGTTTGTCAGAAAAAAATGGCCACCACATGGTCCATCGTGACAACTTCGTAGTATTTCAGGTACCTCATCCTCTCGGACACATCTATGAATAATCAAATCAGGACCTGTGCGAAAAAGATCATGACCAACCCAAGAGTAATCAACACTCTATGTAATAATTTTCCGCTTTTCATGAGGTGACAAATGAGACGGTAACTTCCTAGTAGCCAAATAGTTTGTCATATCTTCAAACCATGGGGTATTGACAAAAAGGGTAGAGATGTGCTCATTTGGGAAACTATCATCTATAGGGATATCATCATCCTCATTTTTTATTCGAGAAAGAAAGTCAGCTACTACATTATCCTTTCTAGGTCGGTCAAGCACAGTAATATTAAATTCTTGCAATAACAAGAGCCACCTAGTCACTCGGTCATTAGTTATAGGTTTATTCATGAGGAATCTAATGGCAAAATGATCGGTATGTACAAATTCTTCATAACCCGTAATGTAATGACGAAACTTGTTAATAACATGAACAACTGCCAAGAATTCTTTCTTGGTAATTGTATATATTAACTCGACAGGGGACAAGTTCTTGCTCACAAAATAAATGACATAGGACTATTGGTCCTCTTTCTGCCCTAATACCCCTCCTATTGCGGTGTCGGAGGCATCAGTGGATATATGAAATGGGAGAGTCCATTTGGGCCCTCTAAGAACTGGTGCCACAAACAACTTAGCTTCCATGGTTTCAAAGGCAGTTTGACACTGCTCAGTCCAAACAAAATCAACATCTTTTATTAATAATCCAAACATAGGTGCAGCAACCTTTGTAAAATTTTCAATAAACCACCGGTAATATCCGACATGTCCAAGAAAGCTTCTCACCTCTTTCTGAGTCTTGGGGGGTGGAAGTTTGACGATGACCTCAATCTTTGCAAGATCAACTTTTATCCCTTCAGATGAAATGTGATGTCCTAGAACCACTCCATTAGTTAACAACATTTTGCATTTTTCATGACTTAGAGATAGGTTCATTTCCTGGC
>JZKD02S1847343.1:63339-78998 GCA_000966675.3 Picea glauca
GACAATGATTTATTGTGATAATCAGAGTTGCATTAAACTCTCGATTAATCCTGTGTTTCATGACAGATCTAAGCATATAGATATCCGATATCATCATCTTAGAGATTGTGTGCAGTGGAAGATCATGTTGCTTCAATACATTCCTATGGAAGATCAGGATGCGGACATTCTGACGAAGTCGCCCACCAGGAGCAAATTCGAATATCATAGAGACAGGATTGGGGTGAAGGATAATCCCTTTCTTGTTGAGAGGGAGTGTTGAAAAGTCAACAAGAAACATGTGTCTAATTTAGTTTTCCCTTAATTAAATTAGAAAATAAATATTAATCTATTATCTCATTCATAACTGAGTGATTTGGAATTGTAACAGAATTACAAGTGTAGTTAAGTGAGTTAAGCTTAGTTGTATTAGTGTGAGTCCAGTGAATTAATTATTCATTAATTCACAATCAGTTAACTCGCATGCAACTGAAGATTCGCCACGGTTAACTACATGCATGTTAGTTCCAATGGACACCGGTTGAGATAACAGGTGAAAGGGGCAGTTTGGCTATCAGTTGTGATTTGTTCACACATGCAGTGGATATGCTTATGAGCATGTGCAAACGAGGCAATTGTAATTTCATTCGATTCATTGTGAGAATTCGGATTGCAGAGTTTGTGCAGAGGAGGCAGGTTGTCTAGACACAGGAATTGGTGCATGTATTTGCTAATTTGTGTATGACAGTGTGAGACGATTGTATTCTACTGAGAGCTCTTGGATTAGAGTTTTGTATGAGATTGTTTCATGATTCATGATATACATAATATATGATAGTGGGGTTTTTAGCTTTACGCTTTCCCGGTAAAACTTTTGTGTTGTGTGTTATTGATATTTCACTTTGTGCATTGTGGTTGTGATCGTGGTTTAATTTCTTCCGCAAAAGTAATAGTAGAAGTGATTCTGTATTTAACAATAACAGAAATTGTTAGATCAGGAGAATCGCAGGAATACATTAATTTGTATCGAAATTTTTACAGTGATTTTCAAAAACACCAAAGCATTCATCTTAAGAGGAATTTGAAGATAAACTAACATTACATACCTCATGTTCATACATGTACTTGGTAAGGGTTTCCTTTGCCTCATGGAGTTGAGTCTCCATCTCATGCAACTTTTCAAGAAGCTGGTCTTTCTCCTTCTTCATGGCCATCAACTGCTCTTCAAGAGCAATCCTCTCTTCTCTATCTTCCCACAAATCTTGTACCATATCTCTCATGGTTACAAACTCCTTCAACATCTCTTTGTCAAAGAACTTGGATAATGAAGATGTATGAGAACTATCAATGTTTGAAGCTTCCTCCATCCTTGCAAGATATCAAACTTCAACACAAAACTTACACAATAATACCAACAACTAAAACTCTAGCTATTAATGGCAATCACATGAGCAAAACAAACTAAGCTCTGATACCACCTGATCTGAAAATAGGGGGCTGACTTGTTTTTCTATGCAAGCACCCTGTACTTCATTAAAATAAAATTTTCAGGACCTTGCTCAATGTGTTAAAATATGCAAGATAAATTATGTGCCAAGTTTATACATCTTCTTTTAAATGTTCATGTGTGAGGAATTTTTCTTTTAAATGGATAAATATGTGTTTTAAATAAGTACACAGCAAATATAACTTGCAGCAAATAAACCATCAAACTCACAACATAAACAATATGATAAAGGAGTTCACCCCTCTCTAGGCTACATCTCCTTGAGCCTCCATCAATGGACTTGGCTCTTTGGGATTAATTTGTCAAAGATTCTTTTACAAGCTACTTCTCAACTCCAATAGATTTTCTGACTGTACCATTGGGTTCAAAATACATAAAAACCCCATAAATGACAAATAGAACTCTGAAAATGGATCTTGGCTCATCCGGGCATGCCCTCTTCTACATGTGGCCTTAAGATTCCCTGAGCTTCCTTGTGGAAAAAACACCCGTAAAAGTCATCAAATGGATCTGAAACCTATCCCAATGTGTTCAAAACATAATAATTAGCCAAAAATGACTATTCAGTCATAGAAAACAGACTTGGGCTCATCTGAGCATGACCTCAATCAATGAGGGCTTCAAGCTCACTAGAGCTTCCTGAAACTTCAATGGTGAAAAACCTACAAAAGAAGTCTTCAAATGGATTTGAAAACAGTGTCAATGGATTCAGAACGTCCAAAAACCCCTAGCTGGGCTTTTTCGGCACCTCATTTGGCAAAAAAATGAAGAAGATAGGCCTCCTGCCATTTTCCTCCTTCAAACTTGTTGTCTCTGGTTCGCCAAAATGCACCTCTGTGCATCCAACCTAGCACACGCACTCCAAATCGTGCTAAAACCTAGCACACGTGCATAATCGCAAAAACGATCAAACTATCGAACCGTTAATGGTATTAGGCCCCCAAACCGCATAGGCCTTGGTCACAAGGGTCACCATGTGACCTCACACAAATATGAAAAGGGATGAGTTTTGAACCAATGAAAAATCGCCAAGTGTCAGTCGAATGGTTGGTTGTAACCATTTAAACCAAAATCCAAAATTCGTGCGCCCAAACTCCATGTGACAAAGGGTCATATGGTAATACATAAAATCGGGGGCTGACCTTTTTAAAATACCAAATCCCGCGCGTGCGCAAAGTTGTGGACATATGGATATGGGTTGTGCGACCGGGAGCTGGGGCTAAGCCTCAGCCCGGACCCCCACGCCAACCATACATAACACAAATTTGAATAAATTTAAACTCATACATATATCAAGTAACATATTGTCGCATGTCGGTTGGTTGGACTTTATTAAAGATTTGGACAGAGGTGGAGGTCCGAGGTTCGAATCCCACGGGCTCCACAATAGTTTTAAACAACTAAACCAATAATAGGGTGCCACGTGGCAGCCCACGACTAGGCCACGTGGCATCGTAAAACCAAACAAAAAACTGCCACATGTCGCAATATCATTCATCCAACTGTCAACTCAGTGTACGGACTCCGCCGCGTGTCGTATGACCCTGCCAATTCAGCCCTACCACATGTCGTACGGACATGCCACTTCAACATCCGTACGCACTGTATGGACTGTACAGTCAACACATTTTTTTTCATGTTTGGCGATTCGAATAGATCGCGATATCTCACTCCTCCGACGTCTGTTTGAACCCAAACGAGTTGCGTTGGGTTCGTGACGACGAGGGCTACGCACCCGTTCATTTTGAGGCAATTCCGGGAACTTTGATTTTTGAGCTAAATTTTGACCCCTGGTCCAGATTCTGATCACTTCTACTGCAAGTAATCAAATTAAAACTTCTCATTGAACAACTATCTAGCCTAAGAGGCAAGTGGACTAAATTCTTAATTCAAAACTATTTCTAATTCATGAAAGGAAATCTATTTAATTGAAAGTAAGAAGAACTAGCAACTAGTCTTGAACCTATGATAAGCAAACTATTATCTAGTCTATCAAAGCAAAGACTATCTATCCTACAACAACAATTAAACTATCTTTTGAAACTATGAAAGCAAGAAATTATCTCTTCTGATCTACAAAAGCAAGAAACTATCTTTTTTGATATATGAAAACAGGAAACTATTCTTTTAACCTATGACAATTCAAATATAATGTTGGTGGTTGTGTGAATGTCTTCGGTGTCGGATAATATCTTGATGGCACTTGACAACAAAGGATAATTCAAGTGGTATAAGCTCAACACTGATCTCAATAGCAAAGTGAAAGGTATGGATTAAACAATCTAATGAGAATTTAACCATTACTGAAATTCGTCAATTACCCTGCATATTTATTAACCATCAACAATATAACGAGATCATCATTGTATTTCTATACTATGTAAGAAAAACTAGATTCAACCATTAACTAAGAAATATAATTGCAATTTAATTCTAGAAAGGAAATTACATAAATTAAAACTATGCTATATCTATTATAACAATTCAAATTGTAATAAGAAAATGCTTAATAACGGAAATTAAGACATGACATTAAAAAGTAAACTACCAAATGTATTAACCAACAACTATGTAAGCAAAATCTATATAAAACTGAAATAAGCAATCTATCATTAAAAACTGAAATTGACTTTATCCATCCATCAAATCCTTGTCAAAGAAAACCCAAATTAAAACTCTGTTCTATTATATTTAAAACTCTGTTTTAAATTTGATTCTAAAATCATAAATAAAGACATAATCTAATATCTAACTACACATGGGGTTAGTCTAGGGATTTGCAAATCCGTTCCTAACTACAAGATCAATGCATGCTAACACAATCCATCATACTAACCTGCAAAAGAGAATCAAAACAATTAAACTATAACAACGAACTAATTAACATAATGAAAATGCATGTACAGGAAATAAAGAGAACAACTAAATTATGAAATGCATAAACAACACAAAGAACAGCTACCAAACTGTTGGTGGGCCCCCCAACAAGTCGTGGTCACTTTCTAAAAGCACACCACGAACTCAGCAATTCGAATTCACCATGAAAAATAAAAAACGCAGTTCTTGTATAATCTGGCAATGTAAAATGGCAAAACAGAGTAAAATCGGATTTCTATCTATCGCACTAATGTTTCTATTGGTTAACAACCATTTGACCACCACAGTGGTATTTATAATGTTTACAGACCAAGTGGTCGACCATAGGAGGATCGAACCACTTCTAAATTCGACAATTTTCATTAAATGATGCTCTAATTGCTAAAACAAAGAGAGCCAATAATCGCCCTCTTAAACAACTAAAACTAAGTTGTCGGAAGTTTAGTAGCTGGAGGGGGCAAGCACGAACAAAACCCATGTTCCCGATTCGCCCATCACTGGCCGCCAATACCATAACCGCCAAGTCACCCTCTGTTTTTATGCAATACGTAGTGCTAGAGTATCGGATCGGGTACCGGAACGAGTGTTGGAAGGAGTGTCAGACTGAGTGCCAGAAGCAGAAACGTGGTGCATTTTTGCCCTGTAACACCAAAAAACATGAATCAGATCCTTGGAAGCATAAAAACATGATGAATTATACTCAATATAATCGTTAAACATGAATCATGCGTACCCAGTGTCGATCATATCGTTTTAGCATAAAATTCTTCAAAAAGCTCCTTCAAAACATGAAAAACACATATGTACATTCAGCAAAAAGTGTCTAATAACTCTCATAAATTGATCATATCTCGGGCCCAACAGTTGCATCCTTAGCTATATACCATCGGTTGGCTTAGCTAGGGATGAGACATTCGCGTTAGCCAACAATGTCCCCTGCACTACGACATCAAACCCTTCAAAGATGAGGTATTGTGCGATGTTTCCCCCCTTGAAGTTTGTGATGTTTTGTTAGGCCAACCATATATGTGGAAGCGTTATGTTGTTTATGAATCTAGGCCCCGTAGTGTCATTATTACTTTGGGAGATCAACTCTACAGGGTACCGTAGGTAGTCCCAAATGTTACGATCTCTTTGATCTCCACAAAGTAGTGCATAAAGGTGTTCTCTCAAACCTGGTGATTTCTCCTTTGTATGGTTCGATTAGAAGGTGAACGAAAGGTCACTATAATCGCCAAAACCTCTGCACAACAGCGACAGGTGGACAAAATAACAAAGGAGTACAAAGACATATTCGTCTCACCTGCTAGGGTGCCTATGCACTTTCAGGTAAAGCACTCAATTGATCTGGCACCCTATGCTCCTCTGCCCAACGACCATGTATACAAAAGTTCTATTACGAAGAATGAAGAAATCAAATGCCAAATCCAAGAGCTAATTCTGAAGGGCCACATTAGACCAATCTCCTCACCTTGTGGGAGCCCAATTGTTCTAGTGCAAAAGAAGGATGGGACATGGTGTAACATACCCATCCACCCACAAGCCAGGGTACGCCACCTTCAAGCCCACCCTGGGACTTCTTACTCTTACCGATACATTTTTAAATTATTAAGAATGTATAAAAGAAAAGGATTTAACCACATGCACATCAATAACCAGCAAGCATGCATATTCTAACGATGTAATCAAATGATAAATAAATACACAGTGGAATACATTCATATATAGGTAGATAATACCAAAACAAAGAGCACTCATCTTTATAAAAGAAGACACCTATTGGCTGCAGACCAAGGACGTTCCACCTAACCCTAGACGCTACTGTTCCCAAAACTCAACAACAGTGTCACCCCCAAGCCAGGGCTATGAATCCACAAGGACGGTTCCAGAGTGTTACTTGGCTTCCCAAACCAATCAGCACTCAAGCTCTCGCAAGCTTTCTTAGCACTCACAACAATCCAAGTACCCAGCTTGCACCACCTGAGAGAATGGACCTCCACCCTTCTCTACCACGCAATCCCTCAGGCAGTGCTTCTCCTTATTCTGGGCTCCAACGCAACTGGTCCAGAATCTCGATGTTGAAACTCTCAGGACTCGCAACTGTGAACAACTCTGGACACAAGCCAATGCATCTCAGACATGCATGCCTCAAGTGATGGTTGGATCACACCAGCGATCACTACAACCAACAATACCGTGGGTAATATTTGGCAGTTTGGTTCCCTTTCCCAAATCAAGACGTGGGTGAGGATGGATCCGTGAGTGATAGGTAAGGATGGAATGAATGAACAGGTGAGCAAGCGAATGAAGGAGTGAATGAACTATCAGTCGAACCCCTCATTACACCAAAGGCGGGTTTAAGTAATTCGTGGGGATTCAAGAACCTCCTGGCCTTCCCCAAGAATCCCATGTAACTGATCCACCCCCCTTAGACCAAAGGGTAATTAAAATAGGAAATAAACATTTATCCCCTCAAGCCCCCTCTCTTGTGGAATCATAGCCCTCTATAACTCTAGTCCTTGTCCGTCTAGCAGCAACCGATGTGTGTTTTATTAATAATGATCAAAACATTACATTTCTTGGGCACATTGGCCTTTTAATAATTGTTTGGGCACTCTTGCCTCTCAGGAATGTAACAAAACATTATTTTAAAACGGGGGTTCAAAACTTGAGGTGTTACATCCCCTCCCCCTTATTTTGGCACTATCCTCGGTGCATATACAAAATAGAGATCAAAATCTCAAAATTATTTAAAAAGTTGTGGATACTCTGCCCACATGACATCTTCATGCTCCTAGGTAGCATCTTCAGGACCGTAGTAGGTCCACTGAACTTTTACCAGCTCTATAACTCGATTCCAGAGCATTTTGACCTTTCTGTCCAATACTTGCACTGGCTGGACCTGAAATTCTCCCTCTATCTCTACCTGAATCAGATGCCAATAAACAACATGGGTAGGATCATGTACATATTTCTTTAGTAAAGAGACATGAAATACATTATGCACATTCATGGAAGCAAGCAATGCAAGCATGTATGCAACTGGCCCTATTCTGTCAATTATTTCAAATGGACCGTAGAATCTGGCTGCCAATTTTGTACAACTACCCAATTTCAAAGAACTTTTCTTGGGCTTCACTTTCAGAAGCACATGCTCCCCTACTTTAAATTATCTAGTTGTCCCGTTCTTATCTGCATAGACTTTATGTCTATCCTGAGTTGTCTTTAAATTATGCTCTTCAAGTCTGACTGATGCATACTGACAACAGTAGCATGCATGAGATGCACTCTTCTACTAAGTGCATCGACAACTTTATTCTCTTTTCCTTTGATATGCTTGATATCAAGGTTATACTCACTTAAAAATTTCAGCCATCTTGTTTGCCTGGCATTCAAGGTTGGTTGTTCAAAAAGATATTTCAGGCCAATGTGGTATGTCCTTAATTCAAATCTCTTCCCCACGAGATAATGCCTCCACATCCTCAAGGCATGGGAAATGGTAGCAAGCTCCAAGTTATGTGTGGCATAGTTCCTCTCATGCTCCTTAAGTTTTCAGGACTCATAACCAATGGCATGTCCATTTTGCATGAGGACTCCCCCAAGTCCTTCCTTACATGCATCTGTACATACCACAAAACTTCCACCTGGGTCAGCAATCTTTAACACAGGAAAACTAGTAAGTAATTCCTTCAACAGATTAAAATTCTCTTCACACTTAGGTGTCCATTCAAATTTAGTTCCCTTCTTTTGCAAAGAAGTGATGGGATGAGCAATCTTAGAGAACCCTACTATGAACCTTCTGTAGTAACCAACTAATCCCATGAAAGATCTGACTTCTGCCACATTTTTGGGTGTTGGCCATCCTCTAATGGATTCAATCTTTTATGGATCTACTGCTATGCCCTGCTCTGAAATAATGTGTCCCAAGTAATGGATCTGCTTTTGATAAAAAGAACATTTACTCAACTTGGCATACAACTGATGTTCTCTCAGCACTTGCAATACCAGTCTTAAGTGATGTTCATGCTCCTCTTTAGACTTAGAATAGATAAGTAAGTCATCCAAGAATACTATGACAAACCTATCCAAATAATTTCTGAATATGCCATTCATTAAGCACATAAAGACAACTGGCACATTGGTCAGTCCAAATGGCACCACTACAAATTCATAATTCCCATACCTGGTCTTAAAGGTTGTCTTATGAATGTCTTCTTCCTTGATTCTTACCTGATGGTATCCTAACCTCAGGTCAATCTTTGGAAATATCTTTGCTCCTCTTAGTTGATCAAAGAGGTCATCAATTATGGGTAAAGGATACTTGTTCTTTATGGTATACTTGTTCAGTTGTCGAAAGTCAATACACAGCCTCAAGGTTCCATCTTTCGTTTTGACAAAAAGTATTGGTGCTCCCCAAGGTGAAATACTTGGACGTATGTACCCTTTCTTCAACAATTCCTCCAACTGCATTTGTAATTCTTTTAACTCTGGTGTGCTCATTCTATAAGGTGTTTTTGACACCGGGGTAGCTCCTAACACTAAATCAATTGAGAAATCTATCTCCCTTCTTGGTGAAAACCCTGGTATTTCTTGGAATACATCCTCAAATTCTTGTAGTACCATGAAATATTCAAGGCTTGGCCCCTTTGTATTTTTTGTCTCTTCCACATGAGTTGCATACAATTGACATCCTTTTCTGAAACATCTCTTCAGTTGTAAGGCTGAAATATCCCTTATAGAGATGGGTCTTAGAACTCCTTTCACAATGCTCTGTTTTCCATCTCCATCAAGACTTGCAAATGTATTGTTATGATAGTCTAGGACAACATGATGCTTGTCCAACCAATCCATTCCAATTAGAATATCATAAGACCCCAATGGTATGATATTTAGATCAACATTTGTATTCACGCCATTAAGACTTATGGAACATCCTATGACCATATCATGGATTCTCATTTTCGTTCCAGTGGCTAGTTGAACCAAACTTGATTTTCCAAGTTTACTTTTCTCCAAATGTAATATATCCACAATTTTAGGATCAATGTAACAATGACTTGCTCCTGAGTCAGTCAAAACAACAACGGGCTGATTTATGATCTTACCTTCCACCTCGATCATATTGGACTAGTATTCTTCTTGTCGATTATCTAACACTGCATAGATTCTTCCCATATCTGCGACTGTTGTAGCCTCTTGGACGTTGTGCACAGTCTTCACTCTGTCCTTTATGTGTGGGAAATCCTTGTACATATGATCTTCTTTGCATCCCCAACATTGGATGGGTGGTCTTCTTCTTTTTCCCAAGGAGTCTTCTTTCTTGGATTCACCCTTAGCATACTGATCTTGATGATTTCTGTTAGGCTCACTCTTATTGAAGGGAGGTTTGAATCCTTTCCTCCTCTGATCGAGCTTCTCCTTCTTCTTATCCTTCCAAGATTCCTGTAAGGATTCTCTTCCCTGTCCTTGCTCATACAGGTATTTAGCCTTCTTGATGGATTTAGTCAAGGTCTGGGGATCATCATACTTGATATTTTCCTTATAAAAGGTTGACAGTCCACTTACAAATCTCTGTATTTTCACTTTCTCATCACCAATGAACTTAACATACTTTAACAATCCCAAGAACTTCTTCTCGTACTCTGCCATAGTCATTCTTCCCAGCCCGAGTTCAAAGAACTCCTGCATTTTCTTGTCATAGAAATGTTGTAAGAGGTACTCCTTCTGAAAGTACTTCTTGAACTGCTTCCAAGTGATCCTACTCTCATTAATATGTTCAACTTGCTTAAGTTGATCCCACCATATTGCAGCTTTCCCGTGTAAATGGTAGGTGGCAATCCTGGCTTCTAATTTTTATGAATAGTTATGCAACTGAAAATATCTCCTGAGTCCAAGTAACCATGCTTCAACATCATCTTCTCTTTCTCTTTCACCATCAAAGGAGGGTGGCTTAAGCTTCCTCATCTCTCCTTGCAAACTGTCCACTTCCTGTCTCCTTCTCTGGTGCCTAACAGGGGACACCTCTGGACTACTTATGGGATCTTCTGATGCATAAAAATTTCTTTCTGAGTAAGGAGGTGAGTGTTGTCTATGAGCTCGACTATCACTTCTGGAATAATCAGCTCTTCCACGATCATCTCTTCTTTCATGACACCTGCCTTCTTCCTCTTGTATTGAGTTTGATCCCTTCTTCGTTTGCCTCTGCAACTAATTTAAGCTCTGCAACACTCGAGCATTTATTTGACTTTTCTCTCTCATCAATCTCTCATTGTCTACTTTGTAACTCTACACTTCTATTTTCAGGCTTCTTACAGTTTCTATTAATGTTTCCTGCTCTCCTTTCCCCTTGCGTCCATTGGACTTTGTCTTTGCATTACCAACTCCGGTATTCTGTCCTTTGGCCTCCTTATCATGGTTGGAGGCTCCCTTGCCTTCTTCCATTTCTTCAATATGTATTTTGAGCGGACGTGTTTAAACCCCTTAATTTTGCAAAATGTGCAAGCGACCATTTTCATAGAATTATGCATATGATAAACAAAATTTGTCAAACCATGTTACAGGTCCTTGTTTTTTTTTTTTTCTTTTCAATTCGAGAAGAACATAGATGTATCAATCTGCATCGTATAACGCTTCCATGTTATCCTTCAGCCAATACAAAATTCAATTTTGCACAACCGCTTCTTTCAAACCACCTTCCCAGGTGACCACGACTAGAAACCGTGGCTAAATCCTTCCTTAGCACCTTTATGTCTTGAAAACAACCAATTCGGCCATTATCCCTTCTTCCCTCAGCTCTCAACTGCATGTGACCACGATCATGACCCTGCGCTTACATGAAAAAGTTCTTATCCAGAGCTTTGAGACTTCGGAACTTCAAAACCTTCAACTAGGAGCCAATCAATAGTCCTCGTCCTCATTCATGATCAACAATCGAGATCCACTTCAGGACTCTACGCTTAAGGAGTTCGGCACTTTCGACCTCTGCTTTCCCCAAGAGTACTCTGTACCCGAACTTTGGGATCATGTGCCACGCGTCCTCCTCAAATCAACGGCTCTAGTCCACTTCGGGACTCTGGCCTTCGAAAGTTTCAACTTTCCTTGCTTGCTTCTTCCCGGAACGCTTTTACCCGGAGTTAACGATCTGTTGACGCGTGTCCTCCCGCAGATCAACGGTTGTGAATCAATTCAGCTCTTCGGGAGTTCTCAACCCAACGCCAAATATCACATCTTTTTCCCCTGGAGTGCCTAGTCTCCTAACTGCATGATCTGTCGCCACGTGGTGAAATACTAGAAACGGACACGTGGCCCAATCAGGTGGGTGACAGGTGTCACGTTCTAACTAACATTTCCATCCTCCACATGCTCAAAACTTACTAACACGTGGCACATATCCCATGTGTCCACCTCATCCCAGGTGACGTCCGCAAGCCATGTCACTTCAAAATTTCGGGGTCCACATCACCTCCAGGTGACGTCATCGTGCCCCACCACTTCGGCTCTTTGGGCTTCAGGAGTTTCCACACTAGCAACTTCCAATTCTCCTGAACTCCGAATTATCGAACTGGCCAATCTGCCGACATGTGTCTCCCTTATTGGATGGTTCGTATTAACCCCGAACTTCGGGACTTCATGAGATATTGTTGCATAGATCAATGAATCTTGTTGATTTGAGATCAATGGTGCTCAATTACTTTGGGGCTTTAGGTAATTTTTTCCCTAGTACTTCACTTTGCAAAACCTTCCCGAGTACTAAGTCTCCAAAGTGAGAGATTTGGCGTTGCGTGTCCTTATTGATGGACGATCCAGATGAACTCCGGGCTTCGAGCCTTCGGGATTTCTGGCCTTTTGCATGTGGTTATCCGTTGGAGTGTAGGATCTCCTGCCACGTGTCCACCTCGATCAACGGTCTGGATCTACTTCAGCTCTTCAGAGTTTCGATGGTTCAAGCACTATCATGTCACATCACTAAATTCCTTTCAATTTGTGGGGACATGCATCAACGATTTGGAGTAACCCGCCTTTTCCCCGTAATTCTTTCGACGCTGACACGTAACCCCTCGGTGAAGCCGTGGTTTGGATTGCGGGACCGCCTTGGGGAATTAACTTCCATGCAAATTGGGCCCCCGCAATGCCTCCTAGTCTTTGATCTCTCTCTCCAATGGGATCTCAGGGTTGTGACTTAACCTTTGCTTCGCTTTCATCAGACGACCCTTGTTCACCTACCCTCCGATCCAATGATCCTGGATCTCTCTCGATCCCACAGTGGCGATCGCTCCCGAATTCGAAGGGGACGGTCACAAACCTTCGAACCCTCACAAAGGACCTCTGACGTTCTAGCTCCTATGTAGACTCTGCAACGCCATTCCTCCCAAGCTTACCAATTTCATAGTCGAAATTTGATCTCGATCACGAGACTCTGACCAACAGACCCGGCCCATACCGGCCCGATGTTTCAACTAGAAGCTTTGATACCAAAATGTAACATACCCAACCACCCATAGGCCGGGGTACGCCACATTCAATCCCACCCTGGGACTTCTTTCTCTTACCGATACCTTTTTAAATTATTAAGGATGCATAAAAGAAAAGGATTTAACCACATGCACAACAATAACCAGCGAGTATGCATATTCTAACGATGTAATCAAATGATAAATAAATACACAGTGGAATACATTCATATATAGGTAGATAATACCATAACAGAGAGCACTTATGTTTATAAAAGAAGACACCAACTGGTTGCAGACCAAGGACGTTCCACCCAACCGTAGACACTATTGTTCCCAAAAATCAACAGCAGTGTCACCCTCGAGCCAGGGCTATGAATCCACAAGTACGGTTCCAGAGTGTTACTTGGCTTCCCAAACTAGTCAGCACTCAAGCTCTCATAGGCTTTCCCAACACTCATAGCAATCCAAGTACCCAACTTTCCTCTACCCATCTTGCACCACCCGAGAGAATGAACCTCCACCCTTCTCTGCCACACAGTCCTTCTCCTTATTCTGGGATCCAACGCAATTGGTCCAGAATATCGATGTTGGAACTCTCAAGACTCGCAGATGTGAACAACGTTGGACACAGGCCAACGCATCTCAGACATGCAAGCCTCAAGTGATGGATGGATCACACCAGCGACCACTAAATCCAACAATATTGTGGCTAATCTTCGGCAGTTCGGTTCCCTTTCCCAAATCAAGATGCGGGTGAGGATGGATCCATGGGTGATAGGTAAGGATGGAATGAATGAACAAGTGAGCAAGCTAATGAAGGAGTGAACGAGCTATCAACCGAACCCCTCATCAGACCAGAGGCGGGTTTAAGTAATTTGTTGGGAATCAAGAACCTCCTTGCCTTCCCCAAGAATCCCACGTAACTGATCCACCCCCCTTAGACCAAAGGGTAATTAAAATAGGAAATAAAAATTTATTCCCTCAATCCCCCTCTCTTGTGGAATCATAGCCCCCTATAACTCTAGTCCTTGTCCGTCTAGCAACCAACGATGTGTCTATTATTAATAATGATCAAAACATTACATTTCTTGGGCACACTGGCCTTTTAATAATTGTGTGGGCACTCTAGCCTCTTAGCAATGTAACAATACATTATTTTAAAATGGGGGTTTGAAACCCAGGGTGTTACACATGGCAACTTTGTATTGATTACAGAGCCATGAACAAGATCGCAGTCAAGAACCAGTACCCAATTCCCCAGATTGATGATCTTCTCGATCAACTCAAGGGAGCCAAGTTTTTCAATAAGATTGATCTGAAGTCAGGCTACCACCAGGTGTCTATTGAGCAAACTAATGTATCGAAGATAGCTTTCAATTCTAAAGAAGGTCTCTTTGAGTGGTTAGGCATGCCTTTCGGCTTGAATAATGCCCCGCCCACATTCATGAGGATGATGGATGATATATTTTGACTATTCAAAAACTTCTTTGTAGTTGTATATTTGGATGACATCCTCATCTTCAACAAAACTTGGGAGGAACATTTGGAGCATATTCAAAAGGTCTTGGGCACCCTGCAACAACACAAGTTATATGCCAATTTGGAGAAGTGTTCCTTCGACATGCAAAGAATCGAATATTTGGGATACATCATGGATGAGTAAGATCTGCATGTGGATCCAACCAAGATCCAAGTCATTCGTGATTGGCCAGCCTCGAAGACAATGATTGAGCTCCGTAGCTTCTTGGGCATCGCCAACTTCTACCACTATTTTGTGTTTGGATTCTCTCATATTGCTTGGGCCCTAAGCCAGGTGATTAAGCGTGAAGCGAAGGCCAAGTTTGTGTGGTCAACACCCCAACATAAATCATTCGAGGATTTGAAATTTTGCCTTTGCTTAACACCAGTCCTTATTCTGCCAGACCTGCAACAACCATTTGAGATTGAGACAAATGCTTCATATTATGCTACAGGTGCAATCCTCACTCAACATGGGCATCCGGTAGCCTATCACAGGCGAAATTCTATTTGATTTTGTTCATCGATACCCCACCTATGACAAAGAGATGTACTCTATTGTGCAGGCATGTCGACAATGGAAGCATTATGTTTCAAGGAAGGAAATGATCATCCACACTGATCACAGACCTCTACAATTCATGCAGACACAAGGAAAGTTACAGAATAGCTGCTATCATAAGTGGTCCACGTACCTGCAACAATTCCACTTGAATATGAAGTACAAGAAGGGTAGCACCAACCATGTCGCAGATTGCCTTAGTCGACCCCCGATGGCAGTGCTAACCACAATTCTTAACTCCTATGTGTTAATGTTTAAGCCATTATTATAGTTCTTTGCATTTCAATAGATAACAATGGCATACTACAAGATCACTGAGAAATACACAATCACAAGAGACACAACATTTATCCTGGGAAACCCTCTAGGGGAATAAAACCCAGCAAAACTTCCTTATTATAGATAGCCAATACAATGCCAAGAGATAACTCAAACTAATACAGAAGATCCTCTCCCAAAGATGCACCACTCTCTCTCCTTCTTCTCTAACTGCAGATTCGAAACTTGTCTCTCAATGAGCAAGTGAGTTGTGTGTCTAAGTGAGGCGCTAGCCTCTTTATTTATACAAGATTGGCACGTGTGAAGTGTATCTTCACTGGCAGGGCTGACTTCTCCAACTAGGTGGTTATAACCACGTTTATTATATTCCAGGGCCTCTTTAATATCTTCTGGGGCTGACTTCTTATTCTGCCTATTACAATTATCTTTTGACCAATCCGCAAAAGGGGATTTGGTCCTTTATAATAACCGACATGATCAATCT
>JZKD02S1847354.1:68471-87018 GCA_000966675.3 Picea glauca
TGAATGGTATCTACTAAACCTTGCCTAGCCTTTAGCTCTTTTACCGTGAATTTCTAGTCAAAGAATAATATTTTTTTCCAAATTAATTCCATAAAGCTTAGCTAAAATCGGGCTAATCATAATGGTCCTATAATTAGAGGGAATGTTTCTATCCCTATTTTTAAAAATAGGAAAAATGAGGCTTTGCGTCTAGGGTTTAGGGAAGCCCTGCTTGGCAGCTAAATTGAATAGCTTGTGTAAGTGAGGGATAAGTATTGGCACTTTGATTTTAAAAATTTCATCTTGGTAGCCTTCAATGTCCTTATCTTTCCCATTTGCAAGCCGCTTAACCCTGAAATCTATGTCATCTAAAGAAAAAACTTCTTCCTTTATAGGGACAATAGGAATGGTGTCCATGGCATTAGGGAAATTGTAAAGAATTTTAAGGTAGGAATTCCAGTCCCTTAAGGGAATCCTATTATTTTCTTTAGTATTGTGTATTAGAATTTGGCTCCAGAACTTCTTAGGATCCATCTTATATAGTTGTGAAAGTTGCTCTTGCCTTTTATTGATATAGTACCTTTTTTTCCTTTTAATTAGGGATTTGTACGTATTGATATTATCAATTTTTAAGGACTCATTAGAAGCATCCCTAATGGATTTCCTAGGAATTTTACATTCTTTATCACACCAAGGGTTGTTTTTTCTATTATTCTTTTTATAGGACACCTCGAAAGAGAACTTGTTAATAGAAGTGGAAAGGGTAGTTCTAAAATTATGATAGATTTATTCAATGTTGTCCTTATAAGTATACATGCCCCTATGCTAGGCATTTTCTTGCTCACACACATAGTTTAATCACATCAAAATAAACAAGACACAACAAAACAGAGGATACATGCCCCTATGCTGGGTGTTTTTCCTTGCTCACACGTAGAGTTTAATCACATCAAAATAAACAAGGAAGACACTGAAAAAATTAAAGGATAGATGCCACTATGTTGGGAATTTTTCTTGCTCACACACAGAGTTTATTCACATTAATAAAACAAGTAAAGACACAACAAAAATGTAGAGACAACATGCCCCTATGCTGGGTGTTTTTCTTTCTCACATACAAAGTTTATTCACATTAATGAAACAAGGAAAGACATAGCAAAAAATAAGAGAGGGACTATGCCCAACCATATCAAACAACCATTACAAATCCATCAACAATAAATCTATGTACATTTCTGACTAATTTACAACTGCAACTTAAAAAAATGTGTACCGTAATCCAACTGACAGCTTGTTGATGTTCTTCAGTTGCCAATGATCCTCCTTGCTCCTGCCAGATAATCACTAAGACCTCACCGATACCTCCCAGCCAACGCTAGGGGTACTCTTCTTCCCCCCCTGATTCCCCCGAGCCACAAAGGGGCCATGCACAAAAACTGGAGAAAGCTATCTCCCAGCTTGCCTCGCAAGGTTGAGCTACCACTCTCTATCCAAGATGGGTATCTCAACTCCCACAAGAAAAGACAATCAAGAGGAAAATATGGAAGCATAACCTTACGCATGTCAGTCGTGATCCATTCCCCTTCTTTTCCATTTATTTTATAGAGTTATTCTTAGTGACACTTTTATTTGCACATTAAATTTGTTTTATTAAAAATTAATTAGGAAAACTTCACCCCCGTACACTTGTCACCTGATCCCTTAGTTGTACCAGAATTTCATTTAATTAATTAAATTAATTTTCCAATTTCCCTCACCCACCTAAAAGCGTTCCCAAAAACACTCCTTGATGTCCCTTTATTCCCTCACATTCCCTTAATGACTAACACCTTTCTTAAATCTTAGTTGAGTTCTAATTTGGAAATTTCTCTAGACTAGATTCCCTTCTATCTTCCACATTCCTTTTGCATTTAATTTTCCCCTTTTTTCTAAGTTCTAAATTAGCAAGTTTTTCACATAACCAAGAATTAAATTTGTGATAAATTATTTCTCCTTTAGATTTTAAATTGATTTTTCTTCATCCCCCCTTTATTAATTGATTAATTAGTTTTAGTCCTTATACCCCAATTAGACCTATGCTCTAATTTCAACCAGGCTTAGCAAAATTGCTTTTAAGGGAAATTTTATAATTATTAAACTTTACTCATATAACATTTATTTTAAGGTTGACGAAGTCAAAATAATATATCATTTTCTAGGCACCTAGGTTCATTGACTCACCTGTGTTTTTTTTTTTAAATAGCGACGTGCCGTTCAAGATGCGCTACGTGCTCTAAGGGTGCCACATGTCTTTATTCATGTTTAATTTATGTGATGTGACCTTCAAGACGCACTACGTGCTCCAAGGGTGCCACACTCCTTTATTCATGTTTCATTTATGTGACGTGCCCTTCAAGATGCACTACGTGCTCCAAGGGTGCTACTCGCCTTTTGACTGATTTTGGTAGACATCCAACCCTTGGAGTCAATACTCTGTCAGGAGACCTTGTGGGAGACTAAGGGCCTCTAAGGAATAAGGACCCTACCTTATTTTGCTCCCCTTAGAATCTTTGTTATTGACTGTCTCAGTCTTCCCTCACAGCATCGTGGATATCTCGAACAAGGTAATAGTTAACCCATAGTTCAAGCCATGGTGGGAGTGCTAGTAGGTTTTGGCAGGGTTGCTGCCACACCTCTCCCTCAATATCTATGGTTGTTGTGCATGACCCCTTTACTCAAAATGTGAGTTTAATTAGCAAGCAATCGTCACCCTGCATCCATCAATGAAACATGTCAACGATCCATAAAAAACATCATAATATACCCAGTCATATGTCACATATGAAATAACAGAAATACTCAAACCATATACAGTCCACTCCTTGACTCGATCCAGAGTCGAAGGCGGTCCATCGATTCCATCGACATCTTTAATTTGTCAAGATTCCTACACACTGAGGAGAAACCAATCAATAACACATGTCTATACATAAATAACATATCATAACATCATAATCCACAGTCTCATCATCATAATCCATAAGCGAATAAGTCAATCATATAATGAACCGGATCACTTGCATGCAAGTGTCCGCAAAGAATAAGTCATATCAAGTGCACGCAAGAGAAGGATGTTACATACACCTCTTGTTTTAAACTTTGTCATGAAGTTTCATAGTGTACAAGTGCATAAATAAAGTATTTGACAATATCTAAATGTCTAGATATCAAACAAAATGGAAACTATTGATGCATATGATATGCATCCTCCCAGGTAGCCGAGTGTGGACTATAATTTTCCCACTAGACCTTGACCTGATCAACTATTCGACATCGTAACTGTCGAATTTGATGGTCCAGAATGTGAATTGGCTCGGCTGTGAGGGAACCCTCATCTGACACCTGCAAGGAACTCATGTCAATCACATGTGTAGGATCACTAACATAATGTCTCAAAATAGATACGTGAAAAACATTGTGCATACGCCTCAAAGAATCATGCAAGGCTAGTCAATAAGCCACAGGCCCTTTCCTTTCCACAACTTCGAAAGTTCCCATGAACCTAGGAGAGAGTTTATCACCCTTTCCAAACTTGATTGAACTCTTGTGTGGTTTCACCCACAAGAAGACTCGATCGCCAACTTCATAAATATGGTCGACACGATGCACATTGAAAAAAATATTCTTCTGATCCTGTGCTTCCTTGATCTTTTGTCTTATGTCTTGCATTTTTTCTTTTATTTCTTGGATCGCTTCTAGTTCTACTAGGACCCTATCCTGAATCTGATCCCAACTCAAATGCATCCGACATGATCATCCATAAAGAAACTTGAATGGTGCCATATTAATGGTTCTTTGATAATTGTTGTTGTATGCAAATTATACCATTGGGAAGAACTCTTCCCAATGATTTTGTTGGTCCATCACGTACATATGAAACATGTCCTCCAACATTTGGTTCGTTTTTTCTATCTTCCTGTCTGTCTCCGAGTGATATGTGGTACTAAAGTTAAGTTGGGTTCCCAAGGCCTCTTGGAAACTAGTCCAAAATTGTCCTATAAACACCGATCCTCGATCGGTTATGATCCTCTTAGGCATGCCATGCAACCTCACAATATCGTTGATGAAAAATATAGTTATGTTAGGTTCTTGATACATCGTACGCATAGGGATAAAATGTGCACTCTTCATCACAATGTCAACTACCACAAAAATTGAGTTGTGCCTCCTTGTTGTTAACGAAAATCCAACGATGAAGTCCATCGAAATGACCTCCCATTTCGATTATGGAATAGCATGTGGTTGTAGTAATTATGTCAGATGTCTATGTGCAACCTTCACTTGCTGAAATTCTAGACATCTTGCCACATAGTTGACTATGTCTTCCTTCATTCCTTTCCAAGAGAATAAGGGTTTAAGGTTTTCCCTCATCTTCATGACTCCAGGATGTGCCATGTACACTTTTCTATGAGATTCGTTTAATATCAAACTTTTCAATTCATCATTGGGCAATACGTAAATATGACTATTATATCTCATTAACCCGTCATTGTCCACAGTAAATCCCTCAAATTTTGGTACCAACATGGTGTTTTCTCCGATAAATTATTTAACCTCTTGATACCAGTCATCATCGCACTGTAAAGTTAGAATATTTTCACGGAGATTCAGCTGAAGAGGTATCATCGAAAATATGCATGGTCTATGAATCAATGCATCAACCACTCTATTCATTGTTCCTTTGATGTAGGTAATCTCAAAATTATACTCGTTAAGCAGTTCCAACCAATGACTTTGTTGCGCGTTCAAGTCGCTTTGCGTAAAAATGTGTTGCAAACCACAGTGGGATGTTTTTAGTTCGAATTTCCATCCAATCAGGTAGTGTCTCCAAACTCTCAAGGAATGCACGATGGCTAACAACTCCAAATCGTGTGTCATTTATTTCTCCTCATGCATTCTTAACTTTCTCAATATGTAAGCAATCACTCGACCATCTTGCATCAAGACTCTGACTAAGACTTCCTTGAATGCATCTGTGCATACCAAGAAGTCCTCATCCATGTTAGGGACTTTTAGTATCGGTGTTGTCATCAACATCTCCTTAAGCCTTTGAAATGCTTCCGCGAATTTCTCGGTCCATACAAACTTCTTTTTTTTCTTCTACAATTATGTAATTGGATTCGCTATCTTCGAAAAACCCTCGACGAACCATCTATAATATCCCTCTAAACCTATGAAGCTACACACTTCTAGGATATTCGTTGGTGCAAGCCATTATATAATAGCCTCTACCTTTGTTGGATCCACAATGATACCTTCTTCAGAGATGACATGCCCTAAATAATAAATCTTCGATTGATAAAATGAGAATTTCAACAATTTCCCAAACAATTTGTTCTCTCATAGACTCCATAGTACCAAGCGCAAATGTTCGTCATGTTCTTCCAATCTCTGAGAATATATCAAAATATCGTCAATGAATACTTGAACAAACTTGTCCAAGTATTTGTAGAAAACCCCATTCATCAAGATTATGAATACCCCTGGGGGATTTGTAAGTCCAAAAGGTAAAAATGTAAACTCGTAATGTCCAAACCTCATCTTGAAAGTGGTCTTAGGAATATCTTCCTCCTTAATCCGTAATTGGTGATACCCTGATCTAAATTCGATCATCAAAAACACCGTCACACCGTTCATTTGATCAAATATATCGTCTATTCTTGGAAACAGATACTGGTTCTTGATCATTTCCTTGTTCAGTTGACAGTAGTCAATGCAGAGTCTCCACAACTCATCCTCCTTCCATATGAAAATAATAGGCGCACCCCACGGTGACACACTTGGATGTATAAGTCCTAGATCGAACAACTCCTTCAGTTTCATTTTCAACTCCTATAACTCATGGGTCGACATCCGATAAGGCATTCTTGTTATTGGTTTAGTCCCATGTTTTAGTTCGACGGTAAATTCCAATTCCCTCTCCGACGAAAACCCTGGTAACTCCTCTAGGATTAAGTCCACGGATTCTCGTACTACTAGAAGGTTTTCTAGTCCTTCCACCACACCCTTTTCATTCAATTCAAGGATCACGTATAGCTTGCATCGCTTGTGCATGCTCTTTCGTAGTTGTAGGGAAGAGTTGAACCTTAGAGAAACTCCCTAGTTCCTTCCTACAATCACACGTCTTTGTCCCTCATCATCGACCAAACTCAATCATTTCATCTTACAGTTGAGTCTCACCCCATGCGATTCCATCCAATCCATATTGATCACGACATCATAAGATCCTAATATTGTGACATACAGGTTGGCCGTTGTGAAAAAATATCCCAGGTTAAGGCTACAACATGTAACCTTTCCTCCAACCTTATGCTTGTCTCCCGAAGCCATTTCCACGTAGTTAAACTCGTCATGTTTGACTTCCTTTACCTTAATTATTTTTATCACTGCACCAGAAATAAATCTCTTTGTACCACCTTGATCTATCAAAACACTAAAGGTCTGGTCAGTGATGGTACCTAATGTCTCGAACATAGTATACTGGTGCTTGGCCTAAAGGTTATTCACCCCTGCATGAATCTGATGGGCCTTGCCAAAATCTCCTACGGTAGTGTGGCCAGATGACCCAACTTCTCTGGCCCTCTCAACCATATAGTCATGCTAGTAATGTGGCTCTCCACATGTCTAGCATCTGGTCTTTGGCCCAGTACTCATGGTCCTTGAAGTAGAAGCTAGTGGCCCACTAGCCTAAAACCCTGGTCTATTTTGTTGAATAGGTCTGAACTATTGTTGCTGCGAACTTCGTTGTTGTTGGTGCTGAGGTCCTCTATAGGGATTTCATTGTTGAGGTGTCGGTTGTCATGGTGTAGTGAATTTGGATCCTCTCAGAGTGCCTCGATACCCTAGTGGATGTCTAGCTGGTGTCTGATGTTGCTGTGCACCAGATGTCTCCTATCCCGTCAGTTTCGGTGGAGTCCTACTCTGGCCCCCACTAATGAGCTCCTCCTTAGCTATGAGGGCCTTCTAGAAAGCATCGTGGAACTTCAGAGGAATTAAAATCCTCACTTTCGCATGGATGTTGACATTAAGGCTGAATACGAACTTGTTGACCTTAAGCTTCTCGGTGTTTAGATGTTGAGCATACTATAGAAGCTCCATGAAATGGGCCTCATACTCAGGCATCGTATGACCGCCCTGTCGCAAGGTTTTGAACTCATTGAGCTGACGCTCAATGAATTCCTCCAACATATACCTCTTCGTGAACTGCTCCTCAAACAGTTCCCATGACACATCTTTGACGACCATGTTTAGTTGTGGCAAGAGTGTCTTCCACCATAGTAGAGAACTCCCCTTCAAATGAAAGGCCACCATGTGGACCTTCATGTTGGAGGTATAGTCATGAAGTGAAAAGCACATATCCATATTCTCCAACCATAACTCGACAGCTGCGTCATCCGTGGCACCTAAGAACTCGAGAAACTTGACCTTCTCGATTTATCGGTGAATGCTACTTGTACCGGTCAGGGCGTCCAGTGGACCCTTAGGGGGTACCGACGCCCAGGCCTCATCTCTATCCAAAGGGATAATTAGGGCCTCTGACATCCTCTGGAAGGACCTCATTAACCCAAGCACATCCCCCATAGTTATATGTTCCTATCCGACGACTTGTTTTTATCCTTGGGGGTTAGACCCCTCTGGCATGGATGCTACTGGAGTTGTCACACCTCCTCCCCTAGCACCACATCGTCTACCTCGACAACGTCCTCTAACCATGATTACTTGCACGAATACAAACCAATTTAATTAGCAACAATTTATAATCAAGTGTCTATTCAGTGGAAGACATAATGATCCCAAGTCGCGGGTCAAACTCGCTCTAATACCATATGTAACGAACCTAACCGTTATGACACAAAAATGATGTACAAAAAGTAAAAAAAAAATTAAAAGCATTTGGAAAATAGTGTTAACAATAAAATAATAGAAACACAACTCTACGACATCAAAATGAATGAATTACACTCGACACATCGTTGTAATCAATCATGTCACAACAGACACATCCACAATTTAGTAATGACATATAATCAACCATCATCATAAATTAAAGACGACACAAAGTAACAACATCACACGCTACTCATCAATGATATAAATAACAATGCAATTAATGTGCCAACGAAGGATAGTGACATATAAACATAAAAGGCATAGCAGATTAGGACATCAACATTGGATAAAATTAAGACATCACTCATCAGATAAAGTTTCTAAAATGACTACTCGCCCATCCTACCCTACAAGTTTAGGATCTCCAGGACACATAAGGAATGCTCAAGCCCAGGTTCCCATCGATTTTGACCATTTAAGGTCTCAGGGTTGGCGATTGTTCTGAGGAACAAGAAGGTGTCTACATCCCACCCTCCAAAATCAAGTCCAAGCTGACTAAGATAAATAACATCATCAACAATAATCCAAGTGCAAAGGCATTCTAATAAACCAACACATGTAACATAAACTTCCATGGCGCAAGATAACTAAAATACTAAATCCATCTAGCAACAACATAATATACTTATTTAAATTTTTAGGTGCAAACAAACATCTCCTTAACTTCCAGGCGTGTGATTAAATCATTCATCAAATTGCAATAATCAACATCATTATCAAGGTAAGCACATGATCCATTTACCAGATTAACATATTCACTTATTGATCATTGGGCACAAATAATCCAATCATAAGGAAATCATACCGCAACATGGTGACAAGCGCATTAGTAAACTATATACATTTATGTGTCAACTTAGATCATAACACAAGCAACCTAATACTTATTCATCAACATAATCCAAGGCGCAATATAAACAAATTCCACACCATCATACATGACATAAAATCCATTGCGCAAGAAGTTCAAAAATACTTAACCATCATACATTATATGGAATCCATAAACGAAAGAAATCTAATAACAATCAAGTTATTTCAATGACGCAAGGTAAATACATTCATTACATTTTATTGTGCAAGGTTCTAATATCTAACCATCATAAAAATCCATGAGCACAAGAAGTAAATAACCAACAACTATTCATTGCATGCAAAGAATAATCTAAACATTATACAATACCTCCTTCAATACCTTAGATTTTCATACGTGCAAGAAATAAACTAAGTTTAAAACCATCATTCAAGAACAAACTAAATAAACTAAATAACTAAACNTTGATCACGACATCATAAGATCCTAATATTGTGACATACAGGTTGGCCGTTGTGAAAAAATATCCCAGGTTAAGGCTACAACATGTAACCTTTCCTCCAACCTTATGCTTGTCTCCCGAAGCCATTTCCACGTAGTTAAACTCGTCATGTTTGACTTCCTTTACCTTAATTATTTTTATCACTGCACCAGAAATAAATCTCTTTGTACCACCTTGATCTATCAAAACACTAAAGGTCTGGTCAGTGATGGTACCTAATGTCTCGAACATAGTATACTGGTGCTTGGCCTAAAGGTTATTCACCCCTGCATGAATCTGATGGGCCTTGCCAAAATCTCCTACGGTAGTGTGGCCAGATGACCCAACTTCTCTGGCCCTCTCAACCATATAGTCATGCTAGTAATGTGGCTCTCCACATGTCTAGCATCTGGTCTTTGGCCCAGTACTCATGGTCCTTGAAGTAGAAGCTAGTGGCCCACTAGCCTAAAACCCTGGTCTATTTTGTTGAATAGGTCTGAACTATTGTTGCTGCGAACGTCGTTGTTGTTGGTGCTGAGGTCCTCTATAGGGATTTCATTGTTGAGGTGTCATTTGTCATGGTGTAGTGAATTTGGATCCTCTCAGAGTGCCTCGATACCCTAGTGGATGTCTAGCTGGTGTCTGATGTTGCTGTGCACCAGATGTCTCCTATCTCGTCAGTGTCGGTGGAGTCCTACTCTGGCCCCCACTAATGAGCTCCTCCTTAGCTATGAGGGCCTTCTAGAAAGAATCATGCAACTTCAGAGGAATTAAAATCCTCACTTTCGCATGGATGTTGACATTAAGGCTGAATACGAACTTGTTGACCTTAAGCTTCTTGGTGTTTAGATGTTGAGCATACTAAAGAAGCTCCATGAAACGGGCCTCATACTCAGGCATCGTATGACCGCCCTGTCGCAAGGTGTTGAACTCATTGAGCTGACGCTCAATGAATTCCTCCAACATATACCTCTCCGTGAATTGCTCCTCAAACAGTTCCCATGACACATCTTTGACGACCATGTTTAGTTGTGGCAAGAGTGTCTTCCACCATAGTAGAGCACTCCCCTTCAAATGAAAGGCCACCATGTGGACCTTCATGTTGGAGGTATAGTCATGAAGTGAAAAGCACATATCCATATTCTCCAACCATAACTCGACAGTTGCGTCATCCGTGGCACCTAAGAACTCGAGAAACTTGAACTTCTCGATTTATCGGTGAATGCTACTTGTACCGGTCAGGGCGTCCAGTGGACCCTTAGGGGGTACCGACGCCCAGGCCTCATCTCTATCCAAATGGATAATTAGGGCCTCTGACATCCTCTGGAAGGACCTCATTAACCCAAGCACATCCCCCATAGTTATATGTTCCTATCCGACGACTTGTTTTTATCCTTGGGGGTTAGACCCCTCTGGCATGGATGCTACTGGAGTTGTCACACCTCCTCCCCTAGCACCACATCGTCTACCTCGACAACGTCCTCTAACCATGATTACTTGCACGAATACAAACCAATTTAATTAGCAACAATTTATAATCAAGTGTCTATTCAGTGGAAGACATAATGATCCCAAGTCGCGGGTCAAACTCGCTCTAATACCATATGTAACGAACCTAACCGTTATGACACAAAAATGATGTACAAAAAGTAAAAAAAAAATTAAAAGCATTTGGAAAATAGTGTTAACAATAAAATAATAGAAACACAACTCTACGACATCAAAATGAATGAATTACACTCGACACATCGTTGTAATCAATCATGTCACAACAGACACATCCACAATTTAGTAATGACATATAATCAACCATCATCATAAATTAAAGACGACACAAAGTAACAACATCACACGCTACTCATCAATGATATAAATAACAATGCAATTAATGTGCCAACGAAGGATAGTGACATATAAACATAAAAGGCATAGCAGATTAGGACATCAACATTGGATAAAATTAAGACATCACTCATCAGATAAAGTTTCTAAAATGACTACTCGCCCATCCTACCCTACAAGTTTAGGATCTCCAGGACACATAAGGAATGCTCAAGCCCAGGTTCCCATCGATTTTGACCATTTAAGGTCTCAGGGTTGGCGATTGTTCTGAGGAACAAGAAGGTGTCTACATCCCACCCTCCAAAATCAAGTCCAAGCTGACTAAGATAAATAACATCATCAACAATAATCCAAGTGCAAAGGCATTCTAATAAACCAACACATGTAACATAAACTTCCATGGCGCAAGATAACTAAAATACTAAATCCATCTAGCAACAACATAATATACTTATTTAAATTTTTAGGTGCAAACAAACATCTCCTTAACTTCCAGGCGTGTGATTAAATCATTCATCAAATTGCAATAATCAACATCATTATCAAGGTAAGCACATGATCCATTTACCAGATTAACATATTCACTTATTGATCATTGGGCACAAATAATCCAATCATAAGGAAATCATACCGCAACATGGTGACAAGCGCATTAGTAAACTATATACATTTATGTGTCAACTTAGATCATAACACAAGCAACCTAATACTTATTCATCAACATAATCCAAGGCGCAATATAAACAAATTCCACACCATCATACATGACATAAAATCCATTGCGCAAGAAGTTCAAAAATACTTAACCATCATACATTATATGGAATCCATAAACGAAAGAAATCTAATAACAATCAAGTTATTTCAATGACGCAAGGTAAATACATTCATTACATTTTATTGTGCAAGGTTCTAATATCTAACCATCATAAAAATCCATGAGCACAAGAAGTAAATAACCAACAACTATTCATTGCATGCAAAGAATAATCTAAACATTATACAATACCTCCTTCAATACCTTAGATTTTCATACGTGCAAGAAATAAACTAAGTTTAAAACCATCATTCAAGAACAAACTAAATAAACTAAATAACTAAACTTCTAAAACCATCATTCAATACATTAAATTCACGCACGGAAGAAATAAACTAAATCTAAGTGAACATGAATCCACATCATCTATTGTGTAAGAGTACCCAAGCCTTTTTATTCGAAGGCGCAAAAGAAATCTAATCTCATAATTGATCTTGCTTTTTAATGATTACAAGGTGCTAAGGAAATCTAAAAATCTTTAACTATCATTATGACATACAATCCATTTGCGCAAGAGACTCAAGTGCTTTTCTTAACCACTACTCTATAAACATTTACTAAAACAACATTAATAATGACCCTTCATCATAAACAATTAATAAAAACTGACATTTAATAATGGAAATTATTATAAACAATTAATAATAACCGAACATTAATAATGCTTATACAACATTAATAATTATCGTTCATCATAATAGTTAATTAAATAGACATTAATGATGAACATTATTACTAACATTAATAATAACATTAATAAACGCTTATGCAATCATTAAAATAACCATTCATTTAAACATTTAATAAAAGGAAAAATTTAAAGTTGAGCATTTATTACAATCTTACATTAATGATGAACATTATTATAAGGTTTCATAATAACATTAACAATTCAAGGAAATACATAGAAAAAATGTAGAGGCAACATGCCCCTATGTTGGGCGGTTTTCTTGCTCACACACAGAGTTTAATCACATCAAATAAACAAGGAAAGACACAAAAAAACTCTAGAGGCAACATGCCCCTGTGCTGGGTGTTTTTCTTGCTCACACGCAGAGTTTATTCACATTAATAAAACTAGGAAAGACACATAAAAAACATTGACACAACATGCCCCTATGCTAGGCATTTGTTTCTCACACGCAAATTCTTTTCACATCAAAAATAAACAAGGAAAGACACAACAAAAACGCAAAGGCAACATGCCCCTATGTTGGGCATTTTTTCTTTCTCACACGCAGAGTTTAATCACATCAAAATAAATAAGGAAGAGCACAACAAAAACAAAAAGGTAACATGCCCCTATGCTGGGGATTTTTTGCTCACACGCAGAGTTTTTTCACATCAAAATAAACAAGGAAAGTCACAGCAAAAACGCAGAGGAAACATGCCCCTATGATGGGGGTTTTCTTTTCTCACACACAGATTTTAATCACATCAAAATAAACAAGGAAGACACAACAAAAATGTAGAGGAGACATGCCCCTATGTTGGGCATTTTTCCTTTCTCGCATGCAGAGTTTAATCACATCAAAATAAACAAGGAAGACACAACAAAAACGCAGAGGAGACATGCCCCTATGCTGGGAATTTTCCTTACTCACACGCAGAGTTTAATCACATCAGAATAAAGAAGGAAGACATAGAAAAAATGAAGAGGAGACATGCCCCTATGCTGGGCATTTTTCCTTGCTCACACGTAGGGTTTAATCACATAAAATAAACAAGGAAGAAACAACAAAAATGCAGAGGAGACATGCCCCTATGCTGGGAATTTTTCCTTGCTCACATGTAGATTTTAATCGCATCAAAATAAACAAGGAAGAAACAACAAAAATGCAGACGAGACATGCCCCTATGCTGGGAATTTTTCTTGCTCACACACAGAGCTTAATCACATCAAAATAAACAAGGAAGACACAACAAAAATGCAGACGAGGCATGCCCCTATGCTGGGAGTTTTTCTTGCTCACACACAGAGTTTAATCACATCATAATAAACAAGGAAGACACATAAAAAACATAGAGGAGACATGCCCCTATTGTAATATCCCTCAGACGAACCCACTTGTAAATATAATATAAGTATACTTAAGATGGTGAGTTGTTTTGACATCATTTTGTAATGCATCTTTCATGGCATAATGCATGCATGAACTGTGCAGTAAAATGATGTAGCATGTAGATACCTGGATACCGCGTGCAGTAACTAAAGTGCGCACAGTATGGAGGAAATCAAGCCTCATGTATATGATATGTGTTATAGGCTGGTGAGCCGGTTATTATAAGTTGGAATGCTTATGTTTTGGTATTAGGCTGGAACACCTAGATGTTAAAGGCCAATGTGCCTAGTTTGTACATGTCTCATGATTAATATAAAATACATCATTGTGCGCAGAATGACCATGATAAAAGAGATGGGGGAATGAACTTCACTAGTTAGGGAAAGGGAGGGCCAAAAGTTAGGGGAATATTATATTAATATTTCCTAAAGAAGAAAGTATGGATAATTATTTTATCCTAAGTTCTAAAGTTGGGGACAAGTGGACCAGAGTAACTTCTGATATGACAAGTGTCAAGTTGAGGACATGCATTCATATCGTGGAGACTTAGCTGACAATCATTTTCTCACCATCACTTTCATGATGAGTATCACAACGATTCCTTCCTACACTTAGTTATCCAGTCAATGATTCCATGACCATTTTTCACTCAACGCAGTCCGTTATCCTTGAAACATCCATTTCACCATATCTAAGCCTGTTTCCATAACCTTTTCCGGTTGGTGTACCTGGTTAGCTTGGAGCAAGATTGAAGAATCGGGTTGTCAGGCCCATGAGCAATTCTTCAAGTGAGAGAATTATTGGGGATTGATTCCTGAAGGTGCTAAAATGTAGCTACATTGCTTTGAGACTTCTGGTCCAGCCTGTTGCTGAAGCCCTGGAAGGGAAGTGGGGAAGCTGAGGGATTGTTGAGCAGAGAAGGGGCACACTTCCTTGGGTGGGACATGCATGTGGGGAATGAGAGGCTGTAGGCTGTTAGTTGAGTGAGTACTTGATACAAAGTCTTTCCTGTTGTCCATGAGCCTTAGCCTGGTTAGGAACCCTTTACCTGAGTGGAGTTTAGTCCCAGATCAGGGGTGACTCATTGTTGAGAGTGATGAACAATGTAGTCTAAGGCTAAGAGGTTCGTGGATGGTCTGCATGCAACCGGTTACAATCTTTCCAAGATAAGTACCAATCGTATGATAAAATGATATGCTGCACTGTTATTTACGTGCTTATGTTACAGTTTATCATATATGTGTTTATAATTGCCTGTATGTTTATGGGTATTTTCCTGTATATGCTACATATCCATGGTTACTGTTATTTCAGTATAAAGTCGTATATCATAGAATGTAATTATTTGTTTATGTTTATATGTAAAGATTCCGCAAGAGTGTTGTATGTATATGTTTAAGTTGCATGTAGTTTTAAGAGAAAGTTTATGTGGCATAACTCAGTTGATTAATTGGTATGTTACCGTTTGTTTCGCAGTAAGAGAATGAAAGTGTTCCCTAGAGTAGCATGGCTTGGTCTGTTTAAGTCTGGAGATGTTACCAACTGGTGTCAGAGCATGAGAGATTTCTTTGGAGTGGCNATGTATGGAATGCCAGAAAGTTAAAGATGAGATTAGGCACCCAACAGGGTTGTTGTAACCTTTAACCATTCTTGATTGGAAGTGGGAAGTGGTGACAATGGATTTTATTACGGGATTTCCTAGAACATGCAAGCTGCATTATTTGATAATGGTGGTGGTGGAAAATCTTACAAAAGCTTCCCATTTTATTCCACTGAAAACTACACACAAGGAAGTTGATGTTGTTGATATTTTCATGAAGGAAGTGGCACGATTGCATGGGATTCCAAAAAAAATTATGTCCGACAGAGACCCTAAATTCACCTCGAATTTCTGGAAAGGATCATTCAAAGGATTCATAATGAATTTGAACTTTAGTATAGCTTATCATCCTGAGTCTGATGGACATACGGAGAGGGTGAACAAAGTGATAGAAGATATACTGAGAATGTATGTGATGGACAAACTATCGAAATGGGAAGACTACCTACACTTGGTAGAATTCGCTTACAACAATGGGTATTAGGCATCATTGAAGATGAGCCCATTTGAAGCACTTTATGGTAGAAAGTGCAATACTCCAGTGAGTTGGAATAATCCAGTTGATAGGATAGTAATTAAGAAGAATTTAAAATCTTCCCAAGACATACAGAAAATTTATGTCGATAAGAACATAACCCACAAAGAATTCAAAGTGGGTGATCATGTTTTCCTAAAAGTGAAAGCTAACAGGAGTTCCCTGAAGCTAGGAAGTTGCACCAAGTTGGCAGCCAGATTTTGTGGGCCATTTGAAATCCTAGAGAGGATTGGTCCAGTTGCTTATATGATTTCATTGCATGCATCTATGTCTATTCATAATGTCTTCCATGTATCATTTCTAAAGAAATATATACCTGATGCTAATCATGTTATTGATTGAAATGTGATTCAAGGTGGAGCAAGAAGGCGCTTTTCAAGTGCATTTGGTGCACATTTTGGAACGGAAAGAAAAGCAACTCCGGAACCAAGCCATAGGGCTTGTAAAGGTTCAATGAACCTGGTACGGTCCTGAGGACGCTACTTGGGAGCATAAGGATGCAATGCAGACATAATACCCACATCTTTTTGAAGATTTTGAAAACTCTGTTGTATATGGGTGTATGATGCACTGAGGATAGTGCATAAATAAAGGGAGGGGATTGTAATATCCCTCAGCCGAACCCTAATTGTAAATATAATATAAGTATACTTAAGATGGCGAGTTGTTTTGACATCATTTTGTAATGCATATTTCATGGCATAGTGCGCGCATGAACTGTGCAGTAAAATGATGTAGTATGCACATACTCAGATACTGCATGCAGTAACTAAAGTGCACGTAGTATGGAGGAAAACGAGCCTCATGTATATGATATATGTTATAGGCTAGTGAGCCAGTTATTACAAGATGGAATGCTTATGTTTTGGTATTAGGCCGGAACACCTAGATGTTAAAGGCCAATGCGCCTAGTTTGTACATGTCTCATGATTAATATAAAATACATTGTTGCATGCAGACTGACCATGATAAAAGAGATGGGGGACTGAACTTCACTAGTTAGGAAAAGGGAGGGCCAAAATTCAGGGGAATATTATATTAATATCTCCTAAAGTATAAAGTATGGATAATTATTTTATCCTAAGTTCTAAAGTTGGGGACAAGTGGACCAAAGTAACTTCTGATATGACAAGTGTCAAGTTGAGGACATGCATTCATATCGTGGGGAATTAACTCTTTTGGTCAATTTTCACATGGATTATTACCAACAGTTTGACCATCATTTTCTCACCATCACTTTTTATGATGAGTATCACAACGATTCCTTCCTACACTCAGTTATCCAGTCAATGGTTCCATGACCATTTTTTACTCACGGAGTCTGTTATCCTTATAGCATCCATTTCACCATATTTGAGCCTATTTCCATAACCTTTTCTGGTTGGTGTACCTGGTTACCTTGGAGTGGGATTGAAGAAGTGGGTTTTCAGGCCTGTGAGCAATTATTTGAATGAGAGAATTGCTAGGGATTTATTCTTGAAGGTGCTAAACTGCAGCTACAGTGCTCTGAGACTTTCGGTTCGACCTGTTGCTGAAGCCCTGGAAGGAAGTGGGGCAGCCAAGGGACTGTTGAGCAGAGAAGGGGCACACTTCCTTGGGTGGGACAGGCATGTGGGGAATGAGAGGTTGTAAGTTGTTAGTTGAGTGAGCACCTAAGACAGAGTCTTTCCTGTTGTCCATGAGCCTTAGCCTGGTTAGGAACCCTTTACCCAGGTGGAGTTCAGTCCCAGCTCGGGGGTGACTCACTGTTGAGAGTTATGAACAGTGTAGTCTAAGGCTGGGAGGTTCGTGGACGGTCTGTATGCAGTTGGTGACAATATTTCCAATATAAGTACCAATCGTATGATAAAATGATATGCATCATTGTTATTTACGTGCTTATGTTACGGTTTATCATATATGTGATTATAATTCCCTGTATGTTTATGGGTATTTTCCTATATATGCTGCATATCCATGGCTACTATTATTTCAGTATAAAGTCATATATTACTGATCTAGGTGGATATTGGGGGCCACCCACCTTTTCCAAATGGCTCAAAACATTTTTTTGGCCATTTTGGCAATTTACTATTTTTAGCAGGTTTTCACTTTCGGGGCCATTTTGAGGGCCTACATGAAGTTTTTTCGAGATATAGGTTCTCAATGATATCCAAAGGCATTATTGAGCCCCCAAAATGAATCTCCTCGATGATACCTTTCCAACGAGATATCACATGCCTAAAACGAAGATCGTATGCAAAAGTTATGACCCCGGGAAGTTGATGCACCGACTTACCCAAATGGGGCCCACATGACTTTTGGTGCTTCATCTCCTAGGGTTAGGTTTTTGGATTTCTAAGACTTTTGGAATTCCCTATTATTGTAAAAATTCCTCCAGAGCCTCATTGTAACCATCTTCTTGCGAATGCGAGTAGCTGTCACATCTCTTCTCAGAGATAAGCTGCCACCATTCTAGCGAGTCTTTCACTCTGTATTTTTACAGTC
>JZKD02S1847365.1:0-38953 GCA_000966675.3 Picea glauca
TTTTCTTTGGAACAAACAAGAAGGTTCCTAGAAACCCAAAGTTTAGTATACAATAAGGACATTTTTGAATCAGTTTTCTTTGAAATTTAACAAAAATTAATAATGTTTGTTACATGTTTGTGGAAATTTAAATGCATTTGTCATATAGATTGGGATTGGGGCTCCCGCGGACCATAAAAATAAATAAGTACAAGAATTAGGAACGTTGATAGAAATGTGTGATGGTAGACAGGGAGACCTGAAAAGAAAAAATTGGAACTTATGAGTCTTTTGTTATAGTTTTCTATTTAAAGAGGACATAAGTGGATTGATAAAAAAAATAAGATGACAACATAGAATTAAACTTGAATGATAAACAAAACAAGATGGCAGTATAGACTTACTATGAAGTCGATGTGTTTTTTTTGTTGTCGTCGATGGGCAGTGGACTCCTGTTGATCGGTTGTTGCCCTTCCTGGATGAGGTTTTCCATTTTGAGATGGAACCATTCTTTGATGTAGCTTTTCATGGGGGTTGTGTTGATTTCATCCCAGATCTCTATGTTGTAAAGGTCATTTTCTAATTTCCTTAGATCCATTGAAATACTATGCAGACTCTAGTCAATTTCTTCATTGGGTGAGGCATAGTCCAGTAACCAATGCTCGTGCTCATCTAGACAATGTTCAAGTATGTCGTAAAACATTTCGAAAGACAACCCCTTTAAAATATCAACTTGTTCCTGGAACGCTTCTTTGGTGACAGACAAGGATTTGAGAATTAAGTTTGGATATTGAACCTCGTTGGTAGTTCCAGCTAAGTCCATCTAGATCAGGCTTGTGAATAAATTTTCATTTTATGATATCACTCGTTTACATGATTTGACAATGAGGTGTAGGTTCTCAATTTTTTTTTTCAGCATGCTTTTACTTTTTTGGTGCGCTTTGGGGAGGGGAGTTTCTCTTGTATTATTTTTAGTTCTGATGTGTTCAGGGCATAGTTGGAAAAAGGGTCCAGCACCTGATGACAGAAAAGATGTTCATTTTTTAAAATTATCTCCAAATGTTCAAGAAAATCATTGGCATTCTTTCCGAAGGAAAATAAATTTTGCGATGTTTCCTAGGCTTCAGTAACTAGCTACATTATTTTGTTGATGTTGTTCTCTACAAGGGCTCTGGAGCATGTAAGGAGGGTAGAGGATACTTTCGTCTTTGATGTAGTGGTAGAAGGCACTCTTTTTCCAAAGGACTAGCAAATTTTGGTGTTGCAATGAAAGCCTGTTCAAATTCATTGAGGCAGTGTTTCAGATTGGCATAATCCATATCCATTCCTCCAATAGAATCACGAAGAACGTCATTGATTACCTAGTGAAACAAGCAGATTTTGGATGGGGTTATTTGGCTAAAGTCAATCTCTGTTCGAGATTTTACTTTTGTATTTGTTACATATCTCTTTTCAATGACCATACTTTTATATTGGTTGTCAAAAATAGCGCTTTGGATTACGAAGGATTCATCTATGTCAAAAAATTTGGTGTCAGATATGTCCACTGCGGATGACCCAATTGTTTGCATCTACTCAGCTTCAATTTCAATTTGCAGTTTTCCACTGTCAATTTTGGGTTCCTCCGCGTGCCCTGCATTGTTTTTTCTCTTCTTCGCCAGTGGAACTTTGTGAGAACTATCAATATTTATGTGAGGAGGTTATTATCTCCTCCTCCGTTAGAAGATTTTTGGGTTTATTTCTTACTAGGATGGACCATCGAAGTGATGCTCCATGGTGTCGTGCTCTTGGGAGTGTTGGCAGGGGGTTGGGTACTCTTCTCACCGAATACTTTAGCATGTTGTCTGTACAATTCAGTTTCACTTTGCAATGTTTCTTCATCACAATGGGTAGAATAAGGATTGTTGTCGACACTGTCCCTGTCTTGGGTCAGGTGTCTATGGATAAAAGAGGTGTTAAATCCAACACCCAGTAAATGTTATCCAAAAATGCCATTGGGGTTGAACCCTTTTATCCTTTCAGTGTATTAATTTAAATTTCTTGAAATGGGCGGAAAAATCGTCAATGTTGTTGATGTTTCTACACACGAAGTCTCCGACTTTCCAGGGTAGAGGAATGAACTCTTTTTTTTTCTTGTCATGGAAAAAATGCAACCAGTGGTTGTATTTCCTTTCTATTTCTACAAAAAACATCTTGTCTGTGATGTGGCATGGAAGGAAGGTAGAATTTTCCTTAGAGACAAAGACCATGAGGAGACTATGATTTTCCTTTTGCTCAAGTGTTCCCTTCTTGTTCAAAAACTTGCTTGTGTGGCCAGACATTCACGGAGCATCCTTGCCCAACAGTAAATCTTTGAAAACTGATACAAAGCCATTAAAAACTTCATAAGAACAATCAAAGGCCTTTTGTCTCCACAGGTCGTCGTGCTAGAATGTTACTGGGTCGAATCCAAAGTTTATTTTATTGGAAAGAGAATGTTTTGGAAACAGACAAAAATACACAATTGCGAACATCAAGTAGGATGCCATATAAAATTTATTCAATTCTTTGAATCATGATAACTGGGAATAGAGTTCAATGGAGATTAGCTTTCCCCAATCGAAAATGTATTTTTCCTTGACTGTGAAAGACAAAATATAAATAATTATATGGGAAATGCTTGTTGTGGATGCCTGTCCCATTATTCTTGTAAACATCTAAGAAATTTTCCTGAATGGATTTCTAAAGGAACTTATCTGGAGCCTTGTGATATCTTCAGGAACTGTTGTCGAGTCTTCAAGGAAGTCAGCTAAGATGTCCAACCCATTATGATGTTTTTCTAGAAACTACTTGCAATCTTATCCTCTGAATGTTATTGTTGGTTTCGGCAATTTAAACATCTCACAGAAGCGCTGAGGTGAAAAAGAAACAGGAGAATGGTCGCGCAGTGGAATAATTGTTTGGACTGGAATATATTTTTTGGCGCATGAAGAGACCACCTCCTTACAGTCAAAAACCTCAGGGACATAGCCTGCACAAGCGATTCCGAAGGCCCACATCACTTCATTCTGGGTGGAACGATATGAATAGTAAAAGTATTCCTTGGACCACTAGAACCTTTGGTCCTCTTCTACAGACATATTTACTGTATCTCCAAAAAACTGTTGTCAACCCGCTGTCATAGGTCTACAAAGACATTTATTTGTTCCAGACGATGAATGAAATGAAAGGTTGGAAGGGATAATATAACCATGTGCAAATTTTGGTCGAAAGCGTGTGAATGGGAGATGTCCTCGAGACTTTCGTTGATTAATGGCAATTTGGACAGATGTTGCATGATGCATTGTTAACATTAAACACTACTAATTACATATATAGAAATGCGAACATGGTGGATATTACAATGAGCGATTAAGCATTGCATATTTCTTGAGCGACCCAACATGACGATGCGTGTTGGAGATGAACAATCGGAAAGGACAAAATAAGTTTCCTTACATCTTGGTTTAATGCATAATAATGGGATATCTCCTTGAGTTTTTTTCCTATTAATCACAATGTTGACAGTTCCTGCATGGTGACATGTTAGCATCAAAGGTTTCTAATTGCATAGAAAGAAAGTATGGAGGTCGCGGGAAGGGGAAAAAAACTGCTTCAAAATAGGGTTCCAAGGTACAATTGTTGAAGGTGAGGGCACCAGGGCCAAATTGTATGTCTCAGAACTTTTTGATTGCAATACGCGTAACCCGCCAATCGTGGTGATAAAATTCGCTAAGTATGGAGAGAAATAGCAGTCGGTCGGAGGAGTCATGTGATTATATAGATGGAGATAAAGATATGTCAACCTGCCAATGCTAGAACACATGTTTATAGAAAGGAGACTATGTATATAACTACAAAGCGATAATACAAGGGAAGAAGAAAAGGGAAAAAGGACCAACGAGTCCACGGTGGAAATGTAAATCATGGAAATTTTGAGTGCAATATGCATATCAGGGAAGAATAAGCAGCAGAATTCCAATGTGCTAACCTGAAACACTGACTAAGAATTTGAGATTTCATGAATCCGTGAACAGGAGGATCCAAAAATGATCCGGAAAAGATCTTTTAATGACTGTAGTTGAGTTTTTAATTGCATGCTTCAATTAACCATTTAAGAAGTTGAATGAAAGAGGATAAATTTAATGAAGGAACATAGCATCCATAAAATAGTATACAGATCTAAACTGAAGCAATAAGAACAACAAACCATAATAAGAGAAGTGATAATGGAGTTTGGCACAAAATTGCCTACGTCTTCGGGCCTTTGTCTCAGTGGGGGAGGCTTCTTTATTTCTGTTTAAACTCTCAAAAAGTACATCATAGTACTGCCATTAGGCTACAAGACTGATCTGGTAATTCTCTTCCATATCTCTAGAACCCAGCAGAAGAAACGACATTCAAAACGGATGATCGGAGCTCCTAGAAATGGCCTCCAAGCATTTGCTCCTTAACAGCTTCCCTGCATAAAAATGGCTTTGGCTTGGCTTCCCTTCAGCATAACTCTACTCTGACTATCCTCCATGGCCTCAAATAGGCCTGGTTTATATATATTTGAAGTTTTTTTATCTATCCCCAACTTCCTCCCAAAATCTGGCTTCAAAAAGAGCCCGATATCTCCCAAAAATGGGCAAAATCCATTAAATTTGCTTAAAAAATCATTAAAAAATCACTAATATATGGTGAAAAACCCGCATTTGTGCAAATATAGAGCTAATCCCCCTAATTGGGCATGTGACCCTAATCTTATGGTGCTTTTCATGGGATTAGGGCTCAAAATAGGGCGCCTTAAGCGGGCTAAGCCCCTTCTCTTGCACGCCCCCCTAGTTTTATGGGATATCCTCAAGATCCTTAGGTTGGGGCTTATCCTCTTGTGCGTCCATACACCTTTACAATACACTTTAATAAAATTATAGTGGATTATATTTAATAAGAACCATCAAGGGCCCATTGGTAAAAAGGACTTTGGCCAACTCTTGGGAACCTACCAAGAGGTCATGGGTTCAAATCCCATGAGCTCTGTAATTTTGCCACCAACCATTAAACAATACCATGGTGCCATGTGGCAGCCCATGACTGGACCACGTGGCACCCAACCATTTTCCAAACAAATTCCACTTGTCAGTTGTTGGTTGGATCCCTGTCACTGACCAGTCACCTTCTGCTGGATTACCACTTGTTGCCACTTGTCTCTGCCATGTCAGCACTGCTGATGTCATCAATTGACTGGACCTATTGAATTTTTGCCTGTTTGGGAAAATGGTCAGAGTACGATAAATCTCGCATACAATGTCCATTTGATAAAGTAAATATATGGCTGGAATTGGGAGAACGAGACAAACACAATTGCATTGGTTTTGTTGAATTCTAAACACTTTCATTTTTGAGCGTTTTTTAGCCCTGTTAGGCTCCTGGATCCGATTTTGGATCACACCTCCCCACTAAAGGAACTTTTGGTCCCCAAAAGGTTAGTGACCAGTCAACAAGCTCGATATAGGCCACCCTGCTTGTCCTCTATCTCGGAACTCTATCCTGTGCACCTGTCTCATCAAGATCAACTGTAACACAATCATGACAATTGATAGTGTATTGTTAGCCATTTGAACCCTATTACATCTTATTGAAGCCACTATCATCCATGTAGACAAAATTACTAATGACAACATCAAAAAGACGACTGCAAATGAGCTGATATATTTGTAATATTTGCACGACATGAGCTTATCTTGAAGCAACTTATGATTGATTTTCCATTCAACAATCATTTATTGTTCTTGCTTAAGATTGATTACTTCATTTGAAACAATTATTGATTTGTTTCTTGCTTGCACTGCCTTCTTTAATTGTTCCATTGTTTTAAGTGTTTTATTTGCCCTTACATGATGAGCATGAACCACATAATTTTGACATCCTTTGGTTAACTGATATTGATTCTTTTTCATGTACAAGATTGTCTTACAATCATATAAGTATGGACTACCTAAGACCATTCCACATTCACTTAACGACACTACATCACATGTTACTTCATCCACATACTTAGATGAAATTGCAAATTTGATTGTGCACTGCTTTGTTATGTGTATTTGATGATGATTGCTTATCCATTTAAGTGTGTAAGGCTTATGATGTACTTGTGTTTTTAACCCCAATTGCTTAACCAATTCTTTTGAGATTAGGTTAGATTGAGATCCATTGTCGATTAATGTGTCTATCTTAGTGTGTCACATGATTACTCTTATATGAAACAAGTTGCTTGTACAATCAATGCCTTCACCAATTTTACCTATCATACCAACCAATCAGATCTTTGATTCATCACCTGAATCTGATCCCAAGTCTATGGGTGTTATTGTCACTGCCACTGTTTGCATTCCCTTCTTTTCCTTGAACCACTTTGGCCTCTTCTCAAGATGCAACTGCCAACATCTGTCCTCATCATGTCCCTCTTTCTTGCAATTCTTGCAAGAGGGCTTCAATTCCTTCCTCATCACTACATTTGAATTATGGCCATGCCATTTCCTCTTGTCCTCTTTCCTTGAAGACAATTCCCCTGATACACCTACTTTCCCTGCTTCAATGTATGTCGCTTAAACAGAAACCTCATCAAGGTTAGTGGATCCAAACATGAATACAATGTTTCTAATATGTGTAGGTAAACCTCCTATATACTTCATAAGGGTTTCTTGGGTATGTAAAGGGATATCTAATAGCGATTCCATTTTATGAAAGCTATATGTATACTCTTGCATTGTTTGTCCTTTTCTTAGTTTTAAAGATTGCCATTCAATTAATTCTTTTTCTTTATAACACAAAGGATATAATTGTTTCCTAAGTGCATAAATGAAACTTTTCCATGATGGAAATACATTACCCACTTGTTGCATTTCATTTTGCAACTTGCTTTGCCACTAGATGAGAGTTGTACCTGCAAGTCTCAAAGATGCCAACTTGATTTGTGTGGCCTCATCCTTGATCTGTTGCACACTGCAGTAAACCTCCATCTGCCTGATCCAATTGTCAAGTTTCTTTGCATTTACTTAACCATCATATATGGGTAACTCAAATTTAACATCAAGTTTTAACAATGGCATTTCATTCTTACGCTTATGAACATGTTTCTTTGCATTAGATTTAGAACTTGAACTTGAAGAAGAAGGAGAAGAAGGAAGTGATGATGGAGGTGAAGGAAGAATCTAAGGAGGATCCTCTTCCTCTTCACTTTTTCCCTTTGAAGATTCACCCAGATTTGGTCTTTTTCATTCCAATTAATCCTCATACAAAACTTTCACCATCTCCAACATAGCAAGGGAAGTTTTCATAAACTCTTTCTCATCCTGAGAAAGCCCTTCTTCTGATGCCATCTTCTTGTTGTGAGAATCTCTCTTTATTAATCCAATTAATGGATTCCCTGCAACAAGATCGCCTTCACCACACTATAGCTTTTCCCTGGTTAACATGAAAAACTCAAATCCAAACGTCAACTAGCTCTGATACCACTTGATCCGGAAAAGATCTTTTAATGACTGTGGTTGAGTTTTTAATTGCATGCATTAATTAACTATTTAAGAAGATGAATGAAAGACGATGAATTTGATGAAGGAACATAGCATCCATAAAATAGTACATAGATCTGAACTGAAGAAATAAGAACAACAAACCATAACAAGAGAAGTGATAATGGAGTTCAACACAAAATTGCCTACGTGTCCGGGCCTTTGTCTCAGTGGGGGAGACTTCTTTATTTCTGTTAAAAATCTCAAAAAGTACATCATAGTAGTGTCATTAGGCTACAAGACTGATTTGGTCATATTCTTCCAGATCTCTAGAACCCAGCAGAAGAAACGACATGCAAAATGGATGATCGGAGCTCCTAGAAATGGCCCACAAGCGTCTGCTCCTCAACAACTTCCCTGCATAAAAATGGCTTTGGCTTGGCTTCCCTTCATCATAACTCTGCTCTAAATATCCTTGATGGCCTCAAATAGGCGTGGTTTATATATATTTGAAGTTGGTTATCCATCCCCAACTTCCTCCCAAAATCTAGTCTCAAAAAGAGCCCAATATCCCCCCAAAATGGGCAAAATCCATTAAATCTGCTTAAAAAATCATTAAAAAATCACTAATATATGGTGAAAAACACACATTTGTGCAGATATAAAGCTAACCCCCTAACTGGGCATGTACCCCTGGTCTTATGGCACTCTGCATGGGATCAGGGCTCAAAATAGGGCGCCTTAAGCGGGCTAAGGCCCATCTCATGTGCGCCACCCTGGTTTTATGGGATATCCCCAAGATCCTTGGGCTGGAGCTTATCCCCTTGTGTGCACATACACCTTTACAATACAATTTAATAAAATTAAAGTGGGTTATATTTAATAAGCACCATCAAGGGCCCATTGGTAAAAAGGACTTTGGCGAAGTCTTGGGTGCCTACCAAGAGGTCATGGGTTCAAATCCCATGAGCTCCATAACATTTTGCCACCAACCATTAAACAATACCATGGTGCCACGTGGCACTCAACCATTTTCCAAACAAATGCCACTTGTCAGTTGTTGGTTGGATCCCTATCATTGACCAGTCACCTTCTGCTGGACTTCCACTTGTTGCCACTTGTCTCTGCCATGTCAGCATTGTTGATGTCACACTGATGTCGTCATTTGAATGGACCTATTGACTTTTTGCATGTTTGGGAAAATGGTAAGATTAAGATAACTCTCGCATACAACATCCATTTGAGAAAGTAAACATATGGCTGGAATTGGGAGAACGAGACGGATGCAATGGTGTTGGTTTCGTCGAATTCTGAGCACTTTAATTTTTGAGCCTTTTTGAGCCCTATCAGGCTCCTGGATCTGATTCTAGATCACACCTCCCCACTAAAATACCTTTTTTTTCCCAAAAGGTTACTGACCAGTCAACAAGATTGGGATAGGCCACTCAGATTTTCCTCTATCTCAGAACTCTGTCCTGTGCACCTGTCTCATCAAGATCAACTGTAACACAATCATGACAATTGATAGTATATTGTTAGCCATTTGAACCGTGTCACATCTTACTGAAGCCACTATCATCCATGTAGACAAGATTACTAATGACAACATAAAAAATATGACTACAAATGAGATGATATACTTGTAATATTTGCACGACATGAGATTATCTTGAAGAAACTTATGATTGATTTCCCATTCAACAATCATTTCTTCTTCTTGCTTAAGATCGATTACTTCATTTGAAACAATTATTGGTTTGTTTCTTGCTTGCACTGCCTTCTTTAATTGTTCCATTGTTTGAAGTGTTTTATTTACCTTTAAATGATGAGCATGAACCACATAATTTTGACCTGCTTTGGTTAACTGATATTGATTCTTTGTCATGTAGAAGATTTCCTTACGATCATATAAGTATGGAATACCTAAGACCATTCCACATTCACTTAACTACACTACATCTCATGTTACTTCGTCCACATACTTAGATGAAATTGCAAATTTGATTGTGCACTTCTTTGTTATGTGCATTTGATGATGATTGCTTATCCATTTAAGTGTGTAAGGCTTATGATGTAATTGTGTTTTTAACCCCAATTGCTTAACCAATTCTTCTGAGATTAGGTTAGATTGAGATCCACTATCAATTAATGTGTCTATCTTAGTCTGTCACATGATTACTCTTATATGAAAAAAGTTTCTTCTACAATCAATGCCTTCTCCAATTTTACCTGTCATACCAACCAATGAGATCTTTGATTCATCACCTGAATCTGATCCCAAGTCTGTGGGTCTTATTGTCGTTGCCAGTGTTTGCATTCCCTTCTTTTCCTTGAACCACTTTGGCCTACTCTCGGGATGCAACTGCCAACATCTATCCTCATCATGTCCCTCTTTCTTGCAATGCTTGCAAGAGGGCTTCCCTTCCCTCCTCGTCACTGCATTTGAATTCTTGCAATTCCATTTCCTCTTGACCTCTTTCCTTGAAGACGATTCCCTTGATACACCTGCTTTCGCTGCTTCAATGTATGTTGCTTGAACAGAAACCTCATCAAGGTTAGTGGGTCCAAACATGAATACAATGTTTCTAATATGTGCAGGTAAACTTTCTATATACTTCATAAGGGTTTCCTGGGTATGTAAAGGGATATCTAACATCAATGACAGTTTATGAAAGCTATATGTATAATCTTGCATTGTTTGTCCTTTTATTAGTTTTAAATATTGCCATTCAATTAATTCTTTTTCTTTATAACCCAAAGGATAGAATTGTTTCCTAAGTGCAAAAATGAAGCTTTGCCATGATGGAAATACGTTACCCACTTGTTGCATTCCATTTTTCAACTTTCTTTTCCACCAGATGAGAATTGTACCTGCAAGTCTCAAAGATGCCAACTTGATTTGTGTGGCCTCATCCTTGATCTGTTGCACATTGCAGTAAACCTCCATCTGCCTGATCCAATTGTCAAGTTTATCTACATTTACTTCACCATCATTTATGGGTAACTCAAATTTAACATCAAGTTTTAACAATGGCATTTCATTCTTATGCTTATGAACATGTTTCTTTGCATTAGATTTAGAACTTGAACTTGAAGAAGAAGGAGAAGAAGGAGGTGATGATGGAGGTGAAGGAGGAATCTGAGGAGGATCCTCTTCCTCTTCACTTTTTCCCTTTGAAGATTCACCCCGATTTGGTCTTTTCTATTCCATGTAATCCTCATACAAAACTTTCACCATCTCCAACATAGCAAGGAAATTTTTCTGAAACTCTTTCTCATCCTAAGAAAGCCCTTCTTCTGATGCCATCTTCTCACTATGAGAAGCTCTCTTTCTTAATCTAATTAACGGATTCTATGCAACAAGATCACCTTCACCATGTTGTAGCTTTTCCCTGGTTAACATGCAAAACTCAAATCCAAACTTCAACTAGATCTTATACCACTTGATCGAGAAAATATCTTTTAATGACTATGGTTGAGTTTTTAATTGCATGCAATAATTAACCATTTAAGAAGTTGAATGAAAGAGGATGAATTTAATGAAGGAACATAGCAGCCATAAAATAGTATACAGATCTGAACTAAAGAAATAAGAACAGAAAACCATAACAAGAGAAGTGATAATGGAGTTCGGCACAAAATTGCCTATGTCTTGGGGCCTTTGTCTCAGTGGGGGAAGCTTCTTTATTTCTGTTTAAAAGATCAAAAATTACATCACAATAGTTCCATTAGGCTACAAGACTGATATGTTCATGCTCTTCAAGATCTGTAGAACCCAATAGAAGAAACGACACACAAAACAGATGACCGGAGCTCCCAGAAATGGCCCGCAAGTGTCTGCTCCTTAACAACTTCCCTACATAAAAATGGCTTTGGCTTGGCTTCCATTCAGTATAAATCTACTCTAAATGTCCTCCATAGCCTCAAACAGGCCTAGTTTATATAGATCTGAAGTTGGTTATCCATCCCCAACTTCCTCCCAAAATCTGGCCTAAAAAAGAGCCCAATATCTCCCAAAAATGTGCAAAATCCATTAAATCTGCTTAAAAAATCATTAAAAAATCACTAATATATGGTGAAAAACCCACATTTGTGCAAATATAGAGCTAATCCCCCTAACTGGGCACATGCCCCTAGTCTTATGGTGCTTTGCATGGGATCAGGGCTCAAAATAGGGCACCTTAAGTGGGCTAAGCCCCTTCTCATGCGCGCCCCCCTGGTTTTATGGGATATACCCAAGATCCTTGGGCTGGGGCTTATCCCCTTGTGTGCCCATACACCTTTACAATACACTTTAATAAAATTAAAGTGGGTTATATTTAATAAGCACCATCAAGGGCCCATTGGTAAAAATGACTTTGGCCAAGTCTTGGGCGCCTACCAAGAGGTCATGGGTTCAAATCCCATGAGCTCCATAACATTTTGCCAGCAACCATTAAACAATACCATGGTGTCATGTGACAACCCATGACTGGGCCACGTGGCACCCAACCATTTGCCAAACAAATGCCACTTGTCAGATGTTGGTTGGATCCCTGTCACTGACTCGTCACCTTCTGTTGGACTACCACTTGTCGCCACTTGTCTCTGCCATGTCATCACTACTAATATCATGCTGATGTCATCATTTGAATGGACCTGTTGACGTTTTCCTATTTGTGAAAATGGTCAGAGTACGATAACTCTCGCATACAATGTCCATTTGAGAAAATAAATATATGGTTGGAATTAGGAGAACGAGACGGACACAATAGCATTAGTTTTGTTGAATTCCAAGCACTTTCATTTTTGAGCCTTTTTTAGCCCTGTCAGGCTCTTGGATCTGATTCTGGATCAAAAATAGGGCTAGAGGTCCAGATGGTCAATTTTTATTATTCATAACATTTGAATGCACAATCTGTAACATGGAAGAGGGGATGATGTCGAAACCTGGTAGTCAATTTCTATGTTGCAAATGGCTGGATGCGAACTATTTCATATTTTTGTGTGTAGTTGTCACTTGTAAGAGTCATTAGTAAGATCATAGAAAATGTATATTAGGAAGCAAATTTGTCAACCGTGGTAAAGTGAATCTTGCGAGTTCAATAATCACGCGATAGAATTGTAGATTGCCAACCCGAAAACTGTGGACATAAAATTGCCTAGGGTGTGATTATATACATGGAGATAATGAGAGCCATAATACATGGGAAGAAGAAAAGGGAAAAAGGAGAAAGGAGTCTGTGGTGGAATTGTAGATCAGGGAAATTTTCAATACAAGATGTGAACCCGGTAATCAATTTGTATATTGTAGAGGACCGGAGTAAATAATTTGAATGAATAATTTGTAACACGGAAGAGCGGATGATGTCGGAAGAGAGGATGATGTTGAACCCACACCTGTGTCCAGTTGTTAGTACTAAGAGGTAATTTAGTATTGAAAATAATGTTGTAGATTCTGTTAAATACTTCATAGGGATTAGTATCCGTAAACAATGGCAATCTCCACCCCGCCAACCTTGCATTCCGTGTGTGACTTTGTATATCATGGAACTTGAAGTACTATTTGGAGGACACTGAACAATAGAAGTGCAATGTCGAGTCAGCCAGTCCATAGCTCCGCTTCACAATTTGTATATCGTAGAATTTTGGGTGCTATTTGTAACACATGCAACAATGGAGGGCCAGTTTTGAGCCTGCCCGCCTGAGAACCCATGATCAGAAATGTCGGTAGGTATGAAAAGGAACAACTACTGCTTCAATTCTCCATGCGAGGATATATATGGAACTAAAATTGGTCCCAACATGGCAAGCGTGGACATAAAATTGGCCAAGTATCGAAAGCACCAGCGGTTGGTCAGATTTGTCGTCTGATTGTATAGATGGAAATAAAGATATGCCAACCCGCCAATGCTGGAGCTTCATATTTCGTGAACCTTCCAAAAGGAGGATCCAATACAAACTGAGAAGGTATCCGCAGAGGAGGTGAGGCCCAAACCTTCTAATTGTATTGCTTCGAACATTTGAATGCATAATCTATAAGACGGAAGAAAGGATGATGTCTGGTAGTTAATTTGTATATTGTAGAGACTGCAATTCCAATTGTTTCGTACCTCTGTGTCCACTTGTCACTAATAAGTGCTAATTTAGTATTCTAAATAAATTTTTAGATACTGTTATATACTTCACAAGGATTGGCATCCATAAACAATGGCAATCTGCACTCCGCAATTTATGCATTTCGTCTGTCAATTTCTATATCGTAGAACTGGGAGTGCTCTTTTGAGGACACAGAACAATAGAAGTGAAATGTTGACTCAGCTAGTCCATATATTTGCTTGTCAATTTGTATATCATGGAATTATGGGTTCTATTTGTAGGCTACAGAACAATCGATCCTCATTTTTGAGCTCTCTCGTGCGCCCGAGAACCTGCGATCGAAAATGTCCCAAGGTATGGAATGCAGAATTTGTTCATTCTTTATAGAATATCATGTCCATATTTTATAGTCCCATAATACATGGGAAGAAAATAAGGGAAAAAGGATGGAGGTGTTGGCAGTGGAATTGTAGATAATATATGGGAACAAGAGAAGGAAAAAAGAACTAAGTATCTCACAGAAGAACATCAGGGTTCACAAGCACCGGCCCCGCAACGGTGGGCATAAAATTGGCTAAGTATGTAAAGGAACAGCGCTTGTTTGGATCCGTTGTGCGAGGATATAGATGAAGATGTTAAAGAATGAATTGCAGATGACGTAGGTATCTTTCGTACCACTTTCTCCACTTGTCACTAGTAAGAGAATTGTTGATGTATGTCAAGAAGGATGCGAAGTTGCTAGGGATAGAAAGCAACAATAGATACTTTGAACGAAGTCAATGTGTACGAAGAACCTGCGGTGAAATTGTAGATCATGGATCTTTTTAGTGCAAGATATATATTGCAAAACGATAAGAAGCTCGGTTTGCAAGCGTCAGCCCCGCAGCAGTGGGCATAAAATTGGCCAAGTATGGAAAGGAACAAATCACTGATGTTGTTTTGCTGCAACATGTATATGATGAAATAGGGGACATAGGTGTTGGGTACCGCGAACCCGGGGCCTGGAGCCCAGATAACTGGGCAAGTATTGGCCAAGACAAAGTTATGATATCTATTTCAATATTTTTCATACTAGCATCTATCAATGAACAAAGTTTTCATATTTATCTTAATAGTATTCATAGTAATATATATTAATGGATTGGTTGTTTCAAATGCAAGTGATCTCCCAATCTGCAAGATGCTTCTCGGCTTGCAAATTTTGCTGGAACCTCAAAAATTTTAACTGCAACATGTACATAGGGCAACAAGAAACATGAATTTGCATTGTGGTCTCAACGACATAAACTCCTTATCATGTATTCATATTGTATTTGTTGCAATGAGATCAGCAAACGTCGGCTCTCCATAAACATCAATATCTAAATTAAATTAAATGCAATCAAAATTTGGTGTGAATTTTAAGTAATTAAAGCATAAATTGTAGATTACGGAAGTTCTTAGACTCGAAGATGTATATGACGGAACAATGGACATAGTTTTTGAATACCACAAACCCAAACATAATTGCCTAAGCTTTGCTGAAGAGGAAGTTTTTTTGTATTTATTCCAATACTACTGATATTAGTGTATATGCACAGATATTATAAAATAGAAGAAGCTGCAATATATCCAACAAAATTCAAAGGAACATTGCGTCAATAGTTCAGCCGCCTTGTCGTTACTCATTATTAATTCTATTCATGGAACCCATAGAATGGGAGAAACATGGGTCCTCCAATTTGTTTCTTTAAATACATGATCGTCACCACATAAGTATGGCCTATGAAAAATTATTCTTACATGTAAAATGTAAACAAAGAACATGGTAGGTTTTATTTAGATAGAAGTATTGTGTAGTAGAAACAAAACCTTGTGTTTCATGTTTAACCACACAGGGGAAGAAGGTAGAAAATAAAATTAAAAAAAATACCAGAAATTGGAAAATACTGTTAAAAAATAAACCGAAATTATTCTATATTCAAATAAGGTGGGTTACAGAATACAGCCAAGGCTATTTTCGACAACGAATGTGATTTTTCCTGTCGTCGATCAATTTAAAATATGTACATTGATGAAGCTTCTTCACAGTTTTGTACTTAATTGGTGTTGTCAAGTACATCTATCCCACTTTTTTGAATATCTTCTCTCTTCCAGATATGGCCTGCTTGCAATGCTTGTTTATTCAACATTCCATTCTTTGTCAAGTATTAATTTCCCTCTACTATCGAAAAGTTGGGGTTTAAGGTACTTTGCTTGCAATGTTTCTTACCCTTGATATCCGAGACAACATACAAATGTCATTCAATCCGATTTCAAAGTGGAAGGAGTCGTTCTATGTCACAATAGCTAAAGAAATGAAAAATAATTCAGGTACGTAGTGACTGGTATTCTCCCTATATTTAATCATTTGTTTGGTTGAGAAGCCTGCCTGAGGATTTGTACGTGGAACTTATTTTCTTTATTACAGTAAATTGGAAGGAACGTCGAACCCAGATGCAAAAAGAAACTTTGTTGAGGCACATAACTTCTTCCGGCAGTAGAGGTGTGGAAAGTGCATCAAATGCTACAGAATGCACCAGAACAAGTGTGGCAAGTGCATCAAATGCCGCAGATGGCATCAGAATATATAGTTCTTCATAGTTATGGAGATATGTCAGCCCACAAAAAGGTCTGGAATGTTTAGAGGTGACGCCAAATATGTAGACTCTGCAGCTACATCCAAAGGAAACCGAACAAACTTTCACAAAGAACATAGCTTTCTATCAAGTTGGCTACCAGACCCACAATGCAGGTCACCATACTATGAAATAGAAACTTTTTCAATAATAATATGCCATTTTATCCACCCATACAGTTTCTGCTACTCGCCTCTAAGGTAGACAAATACTTGTGCAATCTATACAAATCGATACACTTGCCAAATATGTGTTGTTGGAAGAAGCTATATACTTAAATGAAGAACTATTTTGCACCCAACCTCAAAGTCCATTACAATTCCCAGCAATAAAACAAAGAATTTCAACCAACAAATCTCCAGCCAACATTTTCAACGAACCAAAGCATCGAACATAGGGAGAACACCAACCAGAACATACTTGTTCTGTTTTTTTCATGCTCTCTGAGTTTCTCTTTGTATAACATAGTTTTTTTTTACTCAAAGCTCATGTCACATAAAACCAGGCTCTATTCTTTCATTTGCTCGTCCATCGCATCTCTAAGTTGTCTTACATGTGCATGACCAGGAACATTAGAACAAAGGCACCTTGAACCACAACTCTTTGATCATAGAGAGCAATGGCAATAAGTATTTAAAAGAAAGGCTGGATGGCTGGATGGTCTGCCGTAGATTTTTTGTTGATTCATTTTAATGACATATGTTCTTGGTATTTTCAGTTATTAATGCCAATCTTTTTGAATATGTACGCTCAATAGTGACCACTAGCACGTATTAAAATTCCCATATCTGAGGAGATTCTGAAATCTGACATCTAAGATATGCACAATATTAAAGAGGGACATGACCTCAAGGCCTCTGTGGCTGACACGATCATGAACTTTTCCGAAGATTTTAAGAAAACTAAAATTGCAGAAGAAAAAAATAAAATAAAAAGTATTTCGCAAATTCAAAATGCAGGCAAAAAGAAATTACCAGATCCCATAATATTCGTCTGTCTATTCATTTTAATGGGAGATGTCCTCCAGTTATTAAAGACCATCATTTCGAAATGCACAATATTAAAGAGGGACATGAAATCAAGGTCTTTGTCGCCAACACGTTCGTCAACTATGCTGAAGCTTTGAACAAAACTAAAACTACACAAGGAAAATATAATAATAATAATAATTTCGCAAATTTAAAATGTAGGCAAAAACAAATTACCAAATCCCATAATATTTTCCTGTCTAATCATTTTAATTGGAGATGTCCTCGAGCTTTCCAGTTATTATAGCACATCTTTTTGAACCTATATGCTCGGTTCTAACTTTTAAAAGCATATTTAATGTGTATTGGGAAGCGTAGAAGGTAGCGGGGATGGAGCCTTATGTAACAGGCATTACTACTATTGTTTTGTTTTTCTCACGAGCGTATGTAAAACGTACTCAAAGAAAAGTTTTTGAGAATGATATTTTTTTGCAGGAGCCCTTCTAATTCAAATAGTGTGCAAGCCCTATTTTCATTTTGTATATCGTGGAACTATCCATGTTATTTGTAGGACACGAAACAACAGGGACAGAACCTAGAGCCCGCCATCCCAAGAACTCGCGATCCAAAAAATGCTCACTATTTTTTTTGTGTGTTTTTTGTCCACCACGGTATGTAAAATGCACGTAAAGTAAACTATTTCGACAATGTTAACTTTTTTGGACATGATGGCCTTCAAATTCAAATAGTTCGCAAGTCCGATTGTCAATTTCTATATCGTCGATGTCTCCGATTGTCAATTTTCATCCGCCTACCCTGACAACACGCGATGAAAAAACTGATTAAGTATGGGAAGACGACTCCATGCAGGCTATACATATCTACTCTATAAAATTACATATTTCCTATGTTTAATCTATGTTGTCCAGGAAACCTATAATTTGATAAATTTTAATGTTTTTTGTCCAGGATCCCTACTGTTAAAGAAAACTAATTCGGAAATTCTAATGTATACACCATAGTTTGGTACAACCTATCTTCGAAGGCGCGTCCATAATATTGCTTAAGTATGGAACCCAACTACGGTCAGTCGAAATGATCGTGAAACTCTTGCTGCTGACCGATTGTCAATTTGTATATCACAAAACTCTCCGATTGTCAATTTTCAGCCGCCTACCCTATAAACCCATGATGCATAAACTGGATAAGTATGGGATGACAACTCCGTGGTCCATGAAACCTATAATTTCACAAATTGCATTCTCTTCTGCCCAGGATTCTTTTAAAGAAAACTAATTCAGGAAAGCTAATGTATGCACCGAATACAACTTGTCATAGTCTGATAGAACCTATTCGCAAAGACGCATCCATAAAAGTGGCCAACTATGCAACATAACGACGGTCGCTCGGAATGACCACATAAACGTGAAAAACTAAAGTCAAACGCAGTTTACAACAGGAAAGTAAAAGGGAGATAACAACAGCAAAAGTCATTGTCATAACTATAAAACCATAGTAACACAGAATCTATGTAAAAATCATCGACAACCATGAAATATATTTTGAGGCCAACAAACTTTGTTTCAACGCGTAACAGATGCAATTTACACCACCTGCAATTCTTTAGTATGTTATTTTATCTTAATAGTATTCTATGCAAACTGCAATGAAAAACAAAATGCGACCATAGATCCAACCACATATGCAACATCCAAACATTTGCAAACGCTGGCCAAACAAGAACAAGAACCAAAGAAGAACCCAGCTAAGAAGTACTAAAAGGCCCAACTGCAGCTGTAGGACCGATACCCTGCAAAGTCGAATCAAGGAACAATAAACAACATACAACTAAGAAAGAAGCAAGCAACAACCACCCCCCCAGGAACGATGTTGTTCCAATCAGGATTGCAAAAACCCAAACGTCGAAACTGTAACAACACGAACAAGCAACCAAGAACAACGACAACATGCAAATAACAAATCAGTAGCATGCAAAAAGAAAGCATGGACCACCGAACCAGCAACACCGCTGGAGCATAAAAATTTTAAAAACAGAAGAAAATGTCTTCTAACAAGCCTATTAAGAAACCATTCAACACTACCAAGCCTGTTAGGTAAACATTTAAGTCTGTCAAAAATGCACTGTAAACATTTAAGAAAAAAAATCAATGTGGCAGGACTGTGACGTATCCCAAAAAGAAAAATTATATTTTTTGTAAGAATAGTTCGAACACCACAGAATGTTTTGGAAAGCCAAACTTTGGATACGCCACCATATCTAACATTGCCATAAATTTACCTAGCATAAAATGCTAAACCAAACATTYGAATTAATGCTAGCATTAATCCACCATCGACGAATGCATAACAAAATATATGATTCAAAAAAGACCATATACGATCAAATACTTTGGATATGCCAACATATATAACATTGGGAATAGCGAAGCCAGCAAGAAGACCTCCAATCTCTTATCCAATCAAATCAATACATATATGTTACTTTTTATTATATAAAAATATATTATTTTATTTCCATAGCTCCAACATTAGGTATTGTGAAAATATTTCGGGTCAAAGAACAAAGTAATATGCAGCGATTTATCGATTGCTATAGTCCCTCTACGCCTACGGCAGCGACTAATAACATTACTCACAAATAATACAAATAGATATCATAATTTAATACAAATAATATAAAAGGAATAAATATCAAGATCTTTGTACGTTTTTTGTTTATTATTGACCGTGCAAACAATATTTTTATTCAATTCCAAAATCACTTTTCATTTCAAAAACGAAAGTAGCATGTGTTGGTTAAAACTTCTTTTGTGCATTGACATCTTATATCTTATCTTGTCGATTGTGAGTTTAACCCGTGACAAGATTTACAGTTACTTTAAGTGGGTTACTCACCTGCACTGCAGAATACGGTAGGTTCCATCGTTTTGATTTTCTTTTGTAGTTTTACCATTTGGGTCTATACTTTCTTTTCTGCATGAGTTTGGTTTATACTTTCTTTTGTAGTTTTACCTTAATTTTTTAAAACGAAAAACTAAGTGATCGAGCAATTAAACTCCATTAAAGCAGCAATATCCAAAAAAATTATATTTATGTTTTAAGTTTGATGGATATTATACATGAAGTTTTGTCTAGAATAATCCTTCTCGACTATTCTCTTCTTCCACTAATAAATATAACAACTTTAGCGGATGTCACTAATGTATGATACATTGCAATTGTAAGGGTTTGTTCTGTTGAATTCCAGAGACTGCTCAAACTTGTTCTTCAAGGTATGTTTCTTGAGCTCTCTCTTCGTTTTATCACACTTCTCTAAAAAATTACATTCAATGGAGAATTGTGGTCACCATTACCATCTCGAGTGAGGCTTCTCTTAAACCCTCAGTTTTTATAATTTTTACACATGCAACAATTTAGGATTTTAAATTTTTTAATGCCTTCACAATTCATTTCCTGCATATTAGAGAATTTTTTCACATGCAACAATCTAGGATTTTAAATTTTTTAATGCCTTCGCAATTGATTTCTTGCATATTAGGGAATCTTTTCACATGAAACAGTTTAGGATTCTAAATTTTTTAATGCCTTCGCAATTTATTTCCTGCATTTTAGAGGTCAAGCCACTAAACGAAAATCATAACGACGATTTCCCTATTTCCCTCCTATTCCGATGCAATTTTCGTTGTATTAACACAGGAAAAAAATGGCGAGTTGGGTGATTTTTAGACACTAGGGAGTTCTGAATACAATTTTCTATTCGATGGCCTCTGATTTCATAGGTTGGAAAGCCGGCCAAGTGCAGGGCCATGTGAAGGTGTCAGAGTGCCTTGCAATGCGAAATAAGATGACGTAAGCTGGATATGCTAGGATTAGGTAAAGATGATGTTACAATACACATTGTTGACAATCTATTGGTGATCAATGGTGAAAGATAATCGCATGAGAATTTATGTCAGTTTCTGGTGGAGGAAATTCTGGAATACCACAACCCCTACCAAATCCAAGTTTTTGATGTGGCTAGCTCTCAAAGGGAAGCTGTTGACTTGGAGCTAGGTATTAAAAATAGGGAAGGTGGGTCCTCGGATTAGCGTAGTGATGAAACTAATGGACATATTTTTTCACTATCATTACTCTTCTCAAGTCTAGAATGATTTGGAAAATCTCACACGTTTTCAATTCCTTTGGTGGGGTCTTTGACATTAAGGTACCCATGGTTCCTAAGTTATTGCAATTGGATTGATAGAAAGCTTGGTCCTATTTTCATGGTGCTTGTAAGGTTATATAATCGATGGTGGGTCTAGGATTCTTCCAAGGCCTTTTAGACTCCGATGTCTTTGAGTTCAAAGCTAACTATGGGAAAGGTTCCAACAACGTGGGGGAGTTAAACTCTCTTTTTTTTCATCTTAATTTTTCTTTACAAAATCGTTTTACTTCTATTTAAATAATGGGATACTCATTGTTATTTATCCAGTGGATGGAAGTTTTTAAGAAAATTATTAGTAATTGTATACCACCACTGGCTTTTGAGCTAAAAAATTTGGCTATATTTTTCCAACATGCCTACTTTTAACATATATAGTGAACAAAATATGGAAGCCAACAACCCTCCTAAAGCTCCTTTAGTCCCAAAAGGAGAAAACATTCATTTTGGAAGAATATACCAATGGTTGTCTTATGAACAAAAAGATAGATGTCCTAGCGGTGTTTTAATTATTAAATATTTTTGAGTGGCTATAAGTATAGATCTTGTCTTTCATATGTCTTGGTTCCATTAAGAGATCAACACTTGTTTTCTAATCTAGTTTTATGTTTTTGAAAGAACTAAATCTCTCTATAAGGTTTATCTAGGCTCATGAAGTATTTTGTAGTGAGTAGTTGGACGCTGAAGAAGTTTTGAATCATAGTTTTTTTTCTTTAGTGATGTCCTCATATGAATAATGTATTTTGGTTCATCTCGAATAAATATATGATTTTTTCCTTGGAAAAGAAGTAAGAATGCAGAAACAAAAATCAACCTAAGATAGACAGATATATATATTTCATTCATTAATGATGTAATGTTCATGTATGAGTTAAATATAGGTTTTTTCGCTTCAAATATTTTAAAATTTATGGAAATTGTGAAAATATATTAAAGTTTAAATTTATATTATGATTATATATGTTGGGTTGGTTTTGTCACTCGGGTGAGCAAACCAACAACACTTGCATGTCCAGATGAGCATGCTAGACAAGACAAAAGTTTTGTGAGTGGGTTAGATAAGCCAAAAACATGTATAAACAAAGAAATACAATTAAAACAACTAAGAAATAAATGTTGCAAAGCATGAGAAACTTAGAACCATGAAAATCAAACAATGAACAACATAATGTTACCAATGGATCAATAGATTAGTAAGAAAAACACCGTAGAGAAAAATACGGACTTATGAGTCCCCTCTTCCTCCTTGGGAGGGATCTTGAGTTCCCTAATGGAGAGTTCTTCATACAATGGAAGAAATGGAAAATGAAGAAGAACAAAAATTCTTATTCCCTCAAGAGGTGAGTGGAATGGGCTATTGCAATGGTGCTTGAAGGCTTCCAAGAGAAAAGAGGATTCCCAAGGAAGAATTCTTGCAGCATAACAATACTATGAAGATCTTGATTTCTTAGTTCACACATGGCTCTTATTTATAGCATACTACGCATTGTGTGCGCGCTTCCTTTGGTGATTGCGCATTTCAATTTTTGACTCAATTGTATAGTTTTTTTTCCTTTTGAATGCATTTTGTTGCTATAGGTGGACTAATTGTTGTTGGAATTGATGTGTTTCTTTAATGAATTGTGTGCAATGTTGCAAATGATTTTTTAGTGATAACAGATGCCCCCTCACGTGTGAGGTTAGGAGCATACGTATAGCCAAAATAAATCAATGTTTCTTTTGTTGAGAGTGTCATTATCATGAAGAGTGAAGAGAGGAACTGCAGTAGCGATTTGGCGAAGGGAGAGGGAAAATTGTGGGACCCAAATCTTTCTCTACGGAGAAAAAAGAAAACTTGTGTACAAACGAGGTGGGCATGCCCCATGCTCGTGTGACGAAACCAAAATGTTAACTGAAGATGGATGTTGATGTAGATAACTACAAAGCCCTCGGGGGCGGTTGATAATGACAAATGATAGTTTTCAATGTTGAACGGACTCTATTTAGTGAGGCAAGGATGACTATAAGAATTGGCGATGACTCCTAGGCATTGATGACCTAACAAATTCAGAGGTCTTCGGATGATATAAAACAACTGCAATAGTTTCATAGTAAGACCCATCGTAACATGAGAGTTTTTGAAGTCAAATGTTATGGGGGTCAATGGAATTAGATAGAAATGATGATTCTCTCTGTGTCGTCCAAGACTCCTCATTTTAAAGGTAATGAGAGTCAGGATACTATCACCCTTCTGGAAACTGTGTTGATGTCCACAGAAAGGGAGACACGACTCCAAGAAGAAAAGGGTTTCGTGAAATCCACTAAGATGATATCAGGTACTGACAGGTAACATGAATGAATTCAAGATTCTGGGAGACCCAAGACTGCCATTTGTTGGGGAATTTGGAAGGTTGATTGGCACCAACCATAAAACTCGATCCAGTGTCAGGGGGATGACTAAATACAGGGTTAAAATTCTTCCAGAGGATAACAAAGTGGAGAAACTCAAAGATCATGGCAACATGGACTTGGGATACTCAGGGTTCATGAACGATGTCAGTATGAAAAGAGAGTGGATTCCCCAACCAAGGGTGAAATGTCATTGGTTCATATTGTGAACAAGGGGTCTTTTAGGGCACCCTCTAGACCTTCACCAGCCTCCAAGCTAGATTTCTCTCAGATATGAGTGTCAAATCGTGTTGGAGGTTGGTCCAGAAGTGGTTGAGGGGCCGACTAGATCCATAAATGCGTCGTTCATAGTAGTGCACAGTTTTTCTCGTACATAGTCGTGCATTGTGCGCTTTGAGGGCTGTGTTGGACCACGCATACTACACACTATGCGTGCGCTTCCTTTCGTGATTGCGCATTTCAATTTTTGACACAATTGTATAATTGTTTTTCCTTTTTAATGCATTTTGGTGTTGTAGGTGGACTAATTGTTGTTGGAATTGATGTGTTTCTTTAACCATTTGCATGCAATGTTGCGAACGATTTTTCAGTGATAACAGATGCCCCCTCATGTGTGAGGTTAGCACCATACGTATAGCCAAAATAAATCAATGTTTCTTTCGATGAGAGTGCCATTATCTTGAAGAGTTAAGAGAAGAACTGCAGGAGTGATCCGGCGAAGGGAGAGGAAAAATTGTGCGACCCAAATCTTTCTCTAGGGAGAAAAACAAAAATTTGTGTACAAATGAGGTGGGAATGCCCCATAATCATGTGATGAAACCAAAATGGTAACTGAAGATGGATGTTGTTGTGGATAACTGCAATGCTCTTGGGGGTGGTTGATAACGACAAATGATAGTTTTTAATGTTGAACAGACTCTGAAGTGAGGCAAGGACGACTGTAAGAATTGGCGATGAATCCTAGGCATTGATGACCTAACAAATTCAGACGTCTTCAAATGATATGAAACAACTGCAATAGTCGCATAGTAAGACCCATCGTAACATGGGAGTTGTTGAAGTCAAATGTCATGGGGGCCAATGGAATGAGATAGAAATGATGATTATCTCTGTGCCGTCCAAGACTCCTCATTTTAAAGGTACTGAGAGTCAGGATATTATCACCCTTCTAGAAACTATGTTGATGTCCACAGAAAGGGAGATGCGAATCCAAGAAGAAAAGGGCTTCGTGAAATCCACTAAGATGATATCAAGTACTGACAGGTAACATGAACAAATTCAAGATTTTGGGAGACTCAAGATTGCCCTTTATTGGGGAATTTGGAAGGTTGATTGGCAACAACCATAAAACTGGATCCAATGTCAGGAGGATGACTAAATATAGGGTTAAAATTGTGCCAGAGGATAACAAAGTGGAAAAACTCAAAGATCATGGGAACATGGACTTGGGATATGTAGGGTTCGTGAACAATGTCAGTATGAAAAGAGAGTGGATTCCCCAACCAAGGGTGAAATGTAATTGGTTCATAGTGTGAACAAGAGTCCTTTTAGGGCACCCTCTTGACCTTAACCAGCGTCCAAGCTAGATTTTTCTTAGATATGAGTGTCAAATCGTGTTGGGGGTTGGTCCAGAAGTGGTTGAGGGTACGCCTAGATCGATAAATGCATCTGTCATAGAAGTGCACAATTTTTCTCATACATAGTCACGCATTGTGCGCTTTGAGGGTTGTGTTGGCCCACGCATACTACGCACTGTGCATGTGCCTCCGTTGGTGATTGCGCATTTCACTTTTTGACTCAATTGTATAGTTTTCTTTCCTTTTGAATGCATTTTGGTGTTGTAGGCGAACTAATTGTTGCTGTAATTGATGTGCTTCTTTAACCATTTGTGTGCAATGTTGTGAACAATTTTTCAGTGATAACATATGCCCCCTCATGTGTGAGGTTAGGAGCATATGTATAGCCAAAATAAATCAATTTTTCTTTTGTTGAGAGTGCCATTATCATGAAGAGTGAAGAGACGAACTACAAGAGAAATCCAGCGAAGGGAGAGGGAAAATTGTGGGACCCAAATGTTTCTCTAGGGAGAAAAACAAAAAATTGTTTACAAATGAGGTGGGCATGCCCCATGCTCGTGTGATGAAACCAAAATGGTAACTGAAGATGGATGTTGATGTAGATAACTATAACGCCCTCGGGGGAAATTGATAACGACAAATGACAGTTTTGAATGTTGAACGAACTCTGAAGTGAGGCAAGGATGACTCTAAGAATTGGTGATGACTCCTAGGCATTGATGACGTAATGAATTCAGAGGTCTTTGGATGATATGAAACAACTGCAATAGTCACATAGTAAGACCCATTGTAACATGAGAGTTGTTGAAGTCAAATGTTATGCGGGTCAATGGAATTAGATAGAAATGATGATTCTCTCTGTGTCATCCAAGACTCCTCATTCTAAAGGTAGTGAGAGTCAGGATATTGTCGCCCTTCTGGAAACTGTGTTGATGTCCACAGAAAGGGAGACGTGACTCCAAGAAGAAAAGGGATTCATGAAATCTACTAATATGATATTAGGTATTCACAGGTAACATGAACGAATTCAAGATTCTGGGAGACTCAAGACTTCCCTTTGTTGTGGAATTTGGAAGGCTGATTCACAGCAACCGTAAAAATGGATCCAGTGTCAGGGGGGTGACTAAATATAGGGTTAAAATTGTGCCAGAGGATAACAAAGCGGAAAAACTCAAAGATCATGGGAACATGGACTTGGGATAATTAGGGTTCATGAATGATGTCAGTATGAAAAGAGAGTGGATTCCCCAACCAAGGGTGAAATGTAATTGGTTCATAGTGTGAACAAGGGGCCTTTTAGGGCACCCTCTAGACCTTAACCAACTTCCATGCTAGATTTCTCTCAGATATGAGTGTAAAATCGTGTTGGGGGTTGGTCCAGAAGTGGTTGAGGGGCCGACTAGATCCATAAATGTGTCGTTCATAGAAGTGCACAGTTTTTCTCATACATAATCATGCATTGTGCGCTCTGAGGGATGTGTTGGCCCATGCATACTATGCATTGTGTGCGTGCTTCCTTTGGTGATTTCTCATTTCAATTTTTGACTCAATTGTATAGTTTTTTTTCCTTTTGAATGCATTTGGGTGCTATAGGTGGACTAATTGTTGTTGGAATTGATGTGTTTCTTTAACCATTTGCATGCAATGTCGCAAATGATTTTTCAGTGATAACATATGCCCCCTCATGTGTGAGGTTAGGAGCATACGTATAGCCAAAATAAATCAATATTTCTTTTGCTGAGAGTGCCATTATCATGAAGAGTGAAGAGAGGAACTGTAGGAAAGATCTGGAGAAGGGAGAGGGAAAATTGTGGGACCCAAATCTTTCTCTAGGGAGAAAAAGGAAAATTTGTGTACAAACGAGGTGGGCATGCCCCATACTCGTGTGATGAAACCAAAATGGTAACTAAAGATGGATGTTTATGTAGATAACTGCAATGCCCTGGGGGACGACTGATAATGACAAATGACAGTTTTGAATGTTGAACAGACTCTGAAATGAGGCAAGGACGACTATAAGAATTGGCTATGACTCCTAGGAATTGATGACCTGATGAATTCATAGGTCTTCACATAGTATGAAACAACTGCAATAATCGCATAGTAAGACCCATCGTAACATGAGAGTTGTTGAAGTCAAATGTTATGGGGGTCGATGGAATTAGAGAGAAATGATGATTCTCTCTGTGTTGTCCAAGAATCCTCATTTTAAAGGTAATGAGAGTCACGATATTGTCACCCTTCTGGAAACTCTGTTGATGTACACAGAAAGGGAGACACAAGTCCAAGAAGAAAAGGGCTTCGTGAAATCCACTAAGATGATATCAGGTACTGACAGGTAACATGAATGAATTCAAAATTCTAGGAGACTCAAGACTTCCCTTTGTTGGGGAATTTGGAAGGCTGATTGGAAGCAACCATAAAACTGGATCCAGTGTCAGGGGGATGACTAAATACACAGTTAAAATTGTTCCATAAGATAACAAAGTGGAAAAAATCAGAGCTCATGGGAACATGGACTTGGGATACTCAGGGTTCATGAATGATATCAGTATGAAAAGAGAGTGGATTCCCCAACCAAGGGTGACATGGGTTTCTTGGCCAGGAAAAAAGAAGGCCATCAAGGGTGACGAAGAAAAATCTAAGTATATGTTGGAAATAAAAACCTTTTACAATTATAAAAGAAATAAAGAATAAGTTGGGTTGAGTATAGAGATATAGAAATGGGTGCCCCAATGAAAGATGGCTTGGATTGTTAAGGCACAAGTTTGTGAAAGAAAATTGGTGGAGGGTGGGGGGCCCATCGATGGTTTTTTGTATTAGGTAAATGGATGGAGGACAATCTGTAGATGGGAAAACTGATGGTTGATGAAATGGAGGGATGATGATATTGTGGAGGTGCAGTCAATTGAACCAATATGATATAACCTGGGAGTCCATAGGGAAGGTTATCAATATGATGAGAAGAAGTATGTGGTTCATTCTAGGAAGTGCATAACACTATCAGGACTCCCATTTCTAGGAGTGTGAAATCAGAATGAGAGTCAAGTTGCCAAGGGGAAGTATGAATGGGACAACTCATGTGGTGGAGAGAGCTACTAGGTGACAGTACCCAAATGCAGCAGAGGTAAAGGTACTATAGAGCCGTATGTAAGGACCCCAAAGGTAAATGTCATAGGGTATGAATAGGAGATGCAATTGATTTATAGAGAGAATAATTACATGCTAGTGTCGAACATATACTTGAAGGGGCTATAAGCTTGTGGAACAAGTACCTTCATACATGAAAACAAAAATACCCGATGTGAACAATATATGATGATAAAGAACATATAACAACTATTTGATAAAACTGAAAGTGCACATGTGTACCTGAACATGACGTGACAAAAATGCTCCCTCGAGGCCCAGTGCAGATAGTGACCCAGGGAATGTGAATGTGTAGATGGCGGCACCAGGACCACATGGCTAAGAATGAATCGGAAAATGGAGGATGTGGGATCTTGTAAGAGAGTGTGGAAGCTAGGAAAAAGGGGCTATATATGGATGGTGGGTCCACATTGCCACCTCATTTGTACCTGTCACTGTAGCTGACTTGACGATATTTCTCTAAGGATATTTGGAGATTGTGGGAGCGTGAGAATACCGATCCAAAAGTGGCAAGAGACAAGTCAGTGGTCCTATCCTCCTGCATCTTGTGAAATTTCTAATTTTTAGGTAGGGACTATACAAAGGGTCATATAGGGGATTTTTTGGGTAGGGGCCCACCAGTGCATGGGAAAACATGAAATAGTCACGTGTATGTGCATGGGTATAGTCCCTTTTCCAATGCATAATGTACGGTTGTGATTGACACAACTATGCATGTTGGCGTGAGGGATGGGTAGACAACCACGCATGAGATGTGTGCATTTTTTACTAACAGTCACACACTCATGCATGATTGTTGCTCAGACAGCTACGCATTAGTGCTCAACTGTGCAAAGAATAGGTGCACACATGTGCTCACCTGTCTTGGTGAAAGCCATGCACTGGAGGGAGGGCTAAGGGGTTGAAATTTTTTAATTTTTTATGGTTTTTTATGGATGATGAGGCTGATTAAGTGTTTCTATGTGGATGCAGGTGATCAACAGAATCTGATAGAATGATTCTAGTGCACTAGAGAGAGCATGATTGGGACCATCTATGAGAGGTAGTGAGAGCACGGCCAAGTGTTCAAAGATACTTAGCAACCTACAGGTTTCTCAAGTTCTTCGAGTGCCCTCTGATACGGTCACAAGAGTTCTTGCTTCAGTATCTTATTGGGATGTGGAGCAATGATCTGTAGTGCTTCATAGTTAGATGGTAGCAACTGACATTCTCAGCCACCGAGGACGTGTATTTCTTGATAGGACTTCCATTCTATGGGATGGCCCTTCCTATCGATCCCTAGTTGTTGGGGGATGAGCGAGTAGGTGACTTGCGTCTTGCCACTATAATGGGCCAAACCCTATGTCGGGTTTGTTCATCTGGATTAAGGCAATAGATGATCTTTTGATAGAGTGCATCATTGTTATGGTGGTGAGGATCTACGTATCTTTGGGGACTCAGTTGAGGATAGTGGAGTGGGTCCTGGATGGGGACCATTTTCCATGTAGTGTGCTTCTACACACCAAGTTGATGGGGCAGGTGAACTGGTGTCAGTGAACCAAATCCTGTGAATTTGCATTTGGGTACATTCTGGTGGCCTGGTTTCTTGAGAGGGTGCCTCGGTTTCACTTGAGGATTATGCTCGAGACCACGGGGAAATGAGAGCCACGATTGATGCGGTGGGCCCATGTGTTGGCCTGACATGGAGGTGGATAGGGTGGCCACTACTTTACAACCATGGTGGTGCGTAGGGATGATTTTAAGGATGAAAATGTATTTTAAAATGTAGAAACCTTGGCGAATATTAGTAATCCTTCATATGTCAACTATAAATGTTTGGTGATATTTTCTTAAAAATATTCAAATTTMTAAGTATTTTATATAGTTTTTATAACATTTTGGCAATTTTTAATCTAAAATAATTTTATCCTATAGAATTTGGGCKAATCATTTTTAAAATAGTGAATCTCGTTTTTGGAAAAACCATGGAAAATTATCCCATGAGCGAAATTTAGCCCCTAAAATCATCCCTRGTGGTGCGAGTGTGGAGAAAAATGTTGTATTTGATACTAAGGTATCCATACGCAGCTATGAACTACCATCATGACCCARATATGATGTTTCCTCTTGGGGAGGACTATGATCAATGAGGTATTGTTTTGTATTATGTTTTTATGTTTTATGATTTCGATAGATAACATTATTTATAAATGTATATATGGATGATGACACTATCACTGGTGTTTTTTTTAAGATGTGGGACCCCAAGGTTGAGAGGCGAAGGTGGTCGGGGAGCCAGCTCGTCGAGGACCAGTGTGACTAGTGCCTGCAGAGTTGAGGGTGGGACAAAGGTGGCGAAAAGATAACGTTGGTGCTGGACCAGCGAGAGAGCCATAGGAAGAGGCTAGAGTGATGTTGGAGGACCTGCGTCGACACTTTGAGCTATTTTTATAGGGCGTACCTGAGGGCATGTGGGACCATATCCAATATGAGGAGGACCGATGTCCTACAAAAATGTGTGGGCATTCCGACAGACTGGAAGACCTTGATCCGTCGAGAGAAAATAATTGGGGAAACGATGATTGGTTGACTACCTTCTGCACCTGAAGGGCCCCTAGCTGGTGGGGAACCTCCAGCTAACAGAGGAGCTCGGTGGGGATCTCTGGGGGCACCGTGAGTGTCGATTTTTGTATATATAGGCTTGGGAGCCCATTTTTTGTATAGGGTATTTGATACTCGTTTTTGTACCTATAGGGGTGGGGGGATTCATGAGCCTATGATCAATTTGTACATGCATATTTTTTGTAAACACTTATGAAATTTGATTATATATATATGGATATATTATGGATCATCCATGTCTCTATGTGTTTATGTTTTTGATGTAGGATGTATTTTCCATGTGTTGTGACAAATGTGTGATGCTTATGTATAAAATGATTTTTTAGTGTGATAAATGCTAATCCAATACTAGGTTATCCATGTGATATGCTACTTGATTAAGTTGTCTTGGAATATGTGTAAATATGATTGAATCAAAGTTGCAAGATAAGAGTCTAACTTGTAGGTATTTGCGAAAGAGGCATGGATCATGAACATGATATACATTGTTCAGCTACAGGATGACAAGCTGAGAATATAATAGAATGCTAAGGCGATGAATGTGGCGGTGACTGGCCTCGCCGAGGAGACCAATAAAAACATCATATTCGGCTTAGTTGTTGGTGTCTGAGCCCAAACATATTCCATTGGAGTGGAGAAGGATATGTGAGGAAGTATAGAGGGCCCAAGTGGGCGAAGCAAGATTCTGGGTCTAGCAGATGGGACCGTCATCATAACCGTTGTGGTAGGATGATGGATGATGCATCTATCAATAACATGGGTAATAGATCATACACCAGGAATGGTGGTATCAAAGAAAACTAAAAAATATATAAATGTGTACAAATAAAAACCTAAGGTAGGATGGCTACGCTCAGGCGTTAAATTTCTTTAAGTATAATCCATTGATGGGTTCTTTGAGAGGATAGCCTTCTAGAGAGGCCAATATGTATGCCCCTTTAGTGAGGCAATGTTGGATGATGAAGTGTCCATGAAATAATGACTCGAATTTCCCATGGCCGAGAGTATCGTGGGCGATATAATGGGCTAACACAAGATCACCTTCGTTGCATAAGAAAAGGTTGACATGGTGGTCGAAAGTGGATTTGGACTGTTTTTTAGCTGCCTCATTGTGTTGTAATGAAGATCGATGATATTCATCAAGTGACTATGAGGTCAACAAGAGTTTCTCCATTTGAGAGGTGTCAAGTAATAGCTCAATGTCAATGTGTAATGTGGGGATTTCACACTCGATAGGGAGGGTGACTTTGATCCCATGGACGAGGTGGAACGGTGTAAAAATGGTGGAATTTTTTATTGTCGTGCGATAATCCGATAAAGAGGAAAATAAGATATGATGCCAGTTGGTTTTATGTTTGTTGACGGTACGTTGTAGCATGGTTTTGAGGACCTTGTTGATTTCCTCGACCTGTACATTGGAATGAGGGTAGTATGGGGAGGAAAACTCATGGGCGAATCCTAAATTTGAGGAGAGTTCCACAAAGATCTCATTCTCAAAGTTTTTATCATGATCAGACACTAACTATAGTGGGACTATGAATCAGGTAATGACGTGGTTAAAGAAAAAATGCATTGTGATGTCTTTGGTGTTGTTGCAAGTGGGCATGGATTTAGCCCATTTGGTAAAGTACTCTACAACTATGAAAATGTAATTTTGTCCATTACTGGATGGAGGGTGGAAAGTCATGAAGTCTATGCCCAATTTATAGAAGGGGTTGACTGTGATGACTGGATGTAGAATATTTGGTGGTGCTCGTGATTGTCTTGCATAAAGTTGGGCTTTGGCACATCGCTTGACAGAGTGGAGACAGTAATGAAACAACGTGGGCTAGAAGTACCTAGCTCAGATGATTTTTTGGGCAATGGACATACCCGACAGGTGACCACTGCAAGAGATGCTATGGAAATCGTTGAAGACTCTGTCAACTTCGTCGATGGTCAGACATCGACGAAGAATGGTGTCGACCCCACATCGATAGAGAACATCTCTTGTGAGGAGATATCAAGGGGCCTGATGGAGAATGCATCGACGATCATCTCGAGAGAGATGAGACCCAAAATTCTATGTACGAAGGTAGACAAGGAGGTCGTTGTACCAGGGGTCATCGAAGGGGATGATGAAGAGGTGTTTGTCGGGGAAATCTATATTGATGGGAAAATATTTAGTGTACGAGAGAAAATTCGTAATGAGTTCGGTGAGGACTAGAGATTTCTTTATTTTGGGAGTTGAGAAATCTATATCATATTCTTAGAGGATAACGATACATCTAGAAACATTTTCATTAATTTTTCATTTACTAAGAAAGTATTGCATGGGATTGGAATCTTCTATGACCTTGGTAGTTTGGAGCAGGATATAATGGCATAGCTTTTGGACTGCGAGGACAACTGCTAAGGCGAGTTTCTCATCACTATTATATTTCAAGGGTGGCCCTGAAATATTTTTATAATTTAGTAAATGACATGTTCACTCCCATCATCCCCTAATTGGACAAGGACTCCAACTACTGAGACAACTGAGGCTGAAAAGTAGAGGATGTAATCACGATCATAGTCTGGTGGACTAATCAAAGGGGCATTGGATAACACATATTTTAAACAATCAAAAATTTGTTGAGTATGGTCGTCCCATCGAAATGGGATATCATGTCATAGTAGGCGGAGGAAACCATCTGCGCGAGTGGCATAGTCTGAGACAAAGTGGCATAAAAAGTTGGCTTTGCCTTGTAGGATTTGAAGTTGGCATAAATTTCTAGGTGGTGGAATTTTTTTGATAGCTTGGACCTTTAGGGGGTCCACCATGATGCTGTTTTGGGAGACAATGAACCCAAGAATGTGTCTGACCATGATGCAAAAGACGCACTTGAGGGGGTTCAAGCAGATATTGTACTGGTGACATCATTGGAAAACGATGTGTAATTTGTCTAAATGATGAGTTTTCTTTTTGGATTGAGTAATGAGGTCATCTAAATAAGAAAAGGATGATGCAAGAAAGATCATGGAAAACATAGGTCATGGCCCATTGAAACATATAACCTGCATTCTTGAGTCCAAAAAGCATGACGCGATAAGAAAAGGTACCCCAAGGGGTTGTAAAAGAGGTTTTGTATTGATTGATTGGACGATTTGAATTTGGTTATAGTTGGATAACCCATCCATAAAGGAAAGTTCTTCATGGTCGGCACAATCATCGATGATTTTGTCAATGAAAGGGGTTGGGAAGTTGTTTTTGGGAAAACCATGGTTGAGATCATGAAAGTATGTGCAAACATGAATAGTTTTCACAGGGATGGGGTTGGAAACCCACTAAGTGTACGCAATAGGGTAGATGAACCCGACAATGCATAACTTGTCAATTTTGGCTTTGATAGTTGTAGATTTGGATGGGTGAAGGGGGAGTTTCTTTTGATGGACATGGGAGACATCTGGAAAAGTGTCGATGCGATGTTAGACTATAGAAGGATCGAGGCCAAGCATCTTCGTATATGACCAGGAAAAAATATCTCGGTATTCCTGCAAGAGAGATTTGTAAGTAATGAGTTCTTCAGGGGATCATGTGGTACCAATGGTGATTTCTTCTACAATTCCTAATTTAATGGAAATTTCAATATTGAAAGTGAAGAATATGTTGGTCAGGTTTCCTTCTTCAAAAGTATTGGGGGTAGGGATAGGGATTTTGAACCAATAAATATGCTCCAGAGAAATAAAATCTTTGGTTTTGATTGCCCATATGGAGGCTTAGGTAGGATGGTGAAAGGCCTCCTGTGAGAGAAAAAGTTCTCGATGATGGAGCACATTCCATGGGAAATTGGGGGTAGTGAGTTCCTCTAGGATATCTTCATCGCAGTGGAAGCAACAAGAATACAGGGGATCATGTGAGGTTACTGGGGGAACGGTCAATGGGTAAGTGTTATTCTCCTCAAGTAGAGAGGACATAGATGATATATCGTGTACATGGTGTGAGGGACCTCTGGACATAAAGTACATGTCCCTATATTGTAGAGGGTACCTCGTTTTCTCATGGAACGACGATGAAATATATCGAATATCAGTAATGTCAGTCATAGTAGGGAGTGGTTGAGTGGGCTCTTGCCGAGATGTTTGGCATACTATGGATAACGTCTAGTGAAATTGAGGTAGATCTGGGAACTGATGAGTGTAGTGGTTATATTCTGAACAGATGGCACAAGCGAATTTGGTTCGCAAACCTTTATTGTTGGCAGTGGAGAACTCCGTAGTAGCAGTGGACGTACTTGGTGGAGTGGTGAGCAATGTGGTTTCTCTAGGGAGATGGATCAGATTGTGTAACTCGGGAAGAGTAGGACATCTGTTAGTGGTGTGTCCTTCTCTTTCACATAGTGCGCAAGGAGGTTGAACTTGGGGAGTAAGTGGAGTTGTGGGCTCTTTCTTTTTTCATCTTCCCCTAACAGTTAGTGGTGCCAATAGTTGGGGATGAGGGTGGTGTGGCAAGAGCTTGTATTGGGATCTACATCTGTATTCCCTCTATATGAGAAGGGAGATATGGTTGAGGAATCATCATGGGTGGATGAAGATACTATATAGGTATGGAAAGCACCATATTAGGAAGGCTAAGGGTCGCAGTGACCTGAAATTCTTGGATTCTAGGTGGGGGCTAGAAAATGGAATTTGGGTAATGGCTTGGGGGACTATCTCCCAAACCGAGATTTACCCCTGAAGGGGAGGGGGATATAGGCTAAGTGTTTCAGTGGGGTTCTTAGGGGATTCCTAAGGTAATAGTTCTCCAACTGGTGGAACTTTGATGTGGGGAGGAGTCTTGGTGAGAGGAGTATTGTCTATGTTCGTTGTTCCATTAGAAGATACTACACACACTTGTGTTGAAGGGTGTAGGAGAGGTGGTGCTCTGTGATATGTCCCCAACAAGGATGGGTCTTTGAAAATTTTAGGACCCATGCCAATGACTAAAAAATCATCTGAGCTAGTGAGGACAAGGGGAATAATGTTATCAATGTTAGTGGAATGGTTAGGCTCGTAATGTGTAAGTTAGTCGATGGTGACAATTTTCCTGTTGTGGGGAAACATCATCATTCAAAACACAAAAGAGGCTACCTCCTTCATAGAATACATGTAGCTACATTGAAACAAGATATTGTAATCAAGTGGAGCATCTATAACTTCAATGTCAATCAATATGGTTTCCTCCCCAAGTTCTACGGGAACATTTTGGAAGATCCTTTCAAGGGATGATGGTCGACTGTCATAAGTTCACAGGGTGATGACAGATGGTACTAGTGCATGTGAGCCAAGTTTTTTCCATATTACTTTGGACATGATGCATGTGGATGCCCCTTCATCGATTATGCATTGATGAAATATGATGTTCTGGATCTTATGTGGCATCTAAAAATCTACCAGGGCGGGGAGACATGGTTCTTCACTATCTAGATCAAAGGTGATGAGTCTAGTATCATCTAAGTTGACTTCCCACAAGGAAGAAATCAAGGATTTCCGCTGAGTTGGACAAGTTTGGAGGACCTCCAATACAAACATGGCTGTAAGAGACTGTGCTAATTCATCGACCAGGCTATAGTTATGGGCTTCCCTAGCATGAGGGTTATGTATGTTATGTCGTAACGACATACAAGATATACGAAGGTTTGGTTCAATGTTAGGGCATGGAATAACCAAGGGTTTTACAGTTGTAGCTGCAGCCGTTTCTGATGTGGTTGGGGTATATTTAGGGGGAACACCATACTGGAGACCGCGTGTTTGAAAAATAATCTCTTCTTCACTAGTAAAGATGATGTTGTGGTCGGTCGGGTTTCCAGGTTGATTGGGACCTAGGTTTTGATACTCCCACATTTGGGGTGGAGCAGGGTGTACCTCCTATTAGGTATTCATGACCCCTTGATGTGGGATTTGGTTGTTGCAAATAATGTTGTGGGAATTGCTGAGGCGAAAGTGGTGTTGGATGACGTTGTGCATTCATGGATTCTTTCATCCATTTGAAATCAGAAATTTGTGGTAAATGGTGTGTATAGTTTCCATACTCACCATAGATAGCACAAGGGAAGTTAGTCTAGAGGTTATTGTTCCTCCCTTTTCGTGGTTCATTATTATAGTTTCCCCCTTGGGGGTTTTGGTTTCCTTGATTCTGGTTGCCCCCAGCTGGAGGGTTTTGTTGGGGGTTAATTCCTCCTGGTCCTGGGTTGTTGGGTTGTTATTTCCTCCTTTATTATTGGAATTATTTGGTGGTTGGGATGGATTTTCCATATTCAATTGTTCAAAATTTGAATTTGATTAATGGGAGAGGGTTGAACAAAGTTAACATCGACGCGTGGTTGTCCTGGTGCAAGAGAAACCGGCTGTGGAGGACTAGGAAATGGAAAATATGGATTGTTTTGTGGAGATGATCCATATGGTGTGTAGGAAGTTGGAGCGCTTCCACTAGTGCTAAGGTTTTATGTGGAGGTAGAAGGTGAACCTATACTTGGTTGAGATATCGGGCACATCATGGGTACCAGTGAGGGTCCACCCATTAGTGGAGGGGGAGAAACAAGAAATGATTTTTGGTGAGCAGGAGGAGGGTAATAAGATGTCCCTCCATAAAGTTGTGGATATTGATGTTCACCATAAGCGGGTGATGGGTGGTCATAAGGGTTGAGATAGTTCATAGAACCAATCAACCCATCCACAACATGGGACATCCCAGGTTTATCCTGCCTGAATGGTATGGGTATGGGTGGATTGGAAAATACAGTGTATAAGTAACCTGATTGAGCATAGACAAGGTAAAACTATTGAGCCTTTCTAATGGCCTCTTTTTATGACTGAGGAAAATTGGATTCTACATCCTTGGCAATAACAAAGACAAGTGATTTGAGAAACCAGTCAAGACATTGTTCCTTGGTGGTTTCTTCTTTACACAAACTACATCATCGATGCCATTCATGGATGTGGTCGGTTATATGGATAGAAATGTTTTGTTTGAACTCAGATATAATTTCCAAGCCTATATTGTGACAAACTGGTAGTTGAAAAAAGGAAATAAAGGATTTGGCGAATGATTCAAAGGTCACATAGCACCCTGATTTTTCGTCCACATACCATTTGGCTGATGGGTCTATGAGGGTTCTTTGAAATAACCTCAAGCATATGGAATCATCCATGATATTGTTTGAAGATCACCATAGATGGAAAGTCATAACATGGTTGGCGGGATATTTCCCCAGTTTTCCTTCAAACTTTGGAATATATGAAGGTAGTTTGGTAGGCATGTTCGGCCATGTGGGGTCATGTAAAATGAGATCATTTGTGAGTTTGGCCAAATCAGGAATGTTAAGGAATGCCAAGTACGACATAGGGATATTTGTTGGAGGATTAGTTCTAGCCATTGTGTGAGAAAGTAGTGGGCCTATCCCTTGAGAAATATTTGGTTGGGTTGTACTTCTCCCTTGAAGTTAATTTTGACCCCCTCCTCTTTGTGAAGGAGAAATAGTGGATGGATGGCCTTGGGAATTGGACCCAAGAAAATTGGAACCAAGTAAAGTTGATCCCAAAATAGTATCACTCATAGGGGTGTTATATGGTTGAGCCGGTGAGTTGGAAATACTAGGGACTCCTACTAGAATAGGATGGAGATTCTACAAGCGTTTGGAACGACAGGGATTTTGTGGGTCCCCTATGGAGTCCAACTAGCAAAGTGAATGTGTGAAAATGGTGACAAGAGAGAAATAAATGAACAAGATCTTTTGTATAATTTTGGACCTTTAACAAGATATTATAACTCACAATTGCATGTAATCAAATGAACATCATACATAAATCAACTGTAAAATAA